>CM061543.1:110234389-110632217 GCA_030864215.1 Capsicum pubescens
GTCTTAAACTAGACTTGTCACGACATGTAGCACATTCAAAGGTAAGTATCACAACAAAATAGGGTGTTCAAATAGTGGTAGTTTTAGTGTTGGTTCATCAGCACGTGCTGCAAAACCATTAGGTTTAGTAAAAGGAAGAGGATGGTCAAAAGTAATATATCAATTTGAATAAAGTCTTATTAAAATTCAATCAAATCACTGAAATATTTTTTTAGGAAACAAGCAAGTAAAGAAGGCGAACCTACTGAAAAAAAGGAAGAGGAAAGTCAAAGAAAATATTTGTTGCATCTAATGTTGTTGCACCTACATCTGTTGCTAAACCTTCTAATGCTGCTGGATTTTCCTTTACTTCAACTCATAATTTACTTGGTGGTTGATTTTCATTTTCTGCACCTAATACAATGCCTAATGCATTTACTAAAACTTTTGTTGCTGCTGATGCTACAAAAGAAAGGGGGAACGAAATTTATAATTCACTTGAAAGTTGATTTTCACATTCTATACCTAATTCATCTGATGTACCCAGTGCATATGTTGCTACTAGAGGAAGGGTAAACGGTGTGAGAACCCCATATAAAAGGCCATGAATGGCGGATATAGGTGTGTTTCAAGCTGAAAATGGCTTTACAGTCTTTGATGCAAGTGTTTTTGTAATCATAGCTTCTATTCTCTTACTTTAAGTATGTATGTTGAACTTATTCAGTTACTTTTTGTAGTCTGGGATACCAAGCAGGAGAATAGTAAGATCAACTGATGTAAATGATGATATTGGTTTCAAACCAACTAGTGGATCGAAGTGGAAAGGATAACAATCAATCACAACAAGAAGATTTCAAGAGATTAGGAATCAATCAAGGCCTAGTATTTCAAGCAGCCCAAGTCCAAATATCATTTTTGCACAATCTCGAGAACCGTGGAAATTATAGTACTGATATAACGCTATTTTTTTTGTTTGCATAAACCTACCATTAGCTTGGAAACTAATATTTTGAATATTGGAGCTTTATTTTCTATGTTCTCATTTGGATATTGGAGCTTTGTTTTCTATCTTCTGTTTTGGATATTGGAAACTAATATTTTGGATGTTTTTTATCATATGAAACTGCCATTATTTTTAAAGTTATGTGGACTTTATTTAGCATATAGGTATTACAGATATGGGTTGTCTACAAAGAAATTAGAGCGGTCAATATGGGCAGGACCGTTGGGCCGACCCGACCCGATCTGTAATTTGATGAAATTGGACTTCAGTTTTTGCAGCCCATTAAAGAACAGGGCTTTTTAGCCCAGCCCGGATAAGTTCGTGGCCCGTGGGCTTGAGCAATGTGAGTTGGGCTAGCCCGTGGGCCGGTTCGTAAGTCAAATATATGCAACTATTTAGATTGCTTATTAGTATTTTTATTTGGTTCGAAGGATATCATATCAAAAGTTATTTAATTTCGCTATTAAAAATATTTTTTAAGGTGTTGGAGATTTGATTAACAAGTATTAACACTATGTAATATTGTTTGATAATATTTATATTTATTAACATTCTAAAATTAAATTATAAAATATTATTTTTTAAAAAGTGGGCTGACCCGTGAGGCCCGTAGCCCACAGAATAATGGTGTAGGCTTGGTATTTTTTGGCCCATCATTTTGATGGGCCGACCCGATCTGACTCGCCAAATTCAAAGCCCATATGAGTTAATTCGAATGAGTTGGGCCGATCCGTATTCACAGCTCTAAAAGAAATGGCTGCAAAGCATTCTTTTCAATTACTTTTTTCATCCTTATCCACCAAATCTGGAGTCATTTACGCCACAAGCAGGATATATTTAGTTTCCTTATTTATTTTTATAGGTCTTAACATATTAAGATCAGCTTTTCTTCATATTTAATTTGTTGCTATTTAACTACATGCTTGTAAAAGCTTTTACTTATACAACATGAAGCCCTAACACCCCACTTTGAAAAGAGAAATCTTGGTTGTTTCCTATTTTTCTCCTTCTTCAATTCATTCAAACTCCATAAGTTGCTTGGCCTGTTGAACCCAAGATTATTATTCTTCTCTCACTTTATTATTCACTAGGTCATAACCTTTAGTGCACAATTACTATGTTGATTGCTAAAAGACATATCTCTAAAAAATGAGAAACAAGATGGTAGTTGCCAAGGGTAAGAACAAAACAAGTACAACGACGATATCAGCTTGAATCCAAATAAAGTTTCACAAAAGTACCAAAATGAAATTCTATTGCAATTTAAAATGAAGTTCCATTACATCCCCAACTGTTATACCAATACAACTTAGCCTATTCGAGATCAATGAAGTTCTATTATAAAATATTAAATATATACTACAACAATATTCAACTATTATGGCAATTCTATTTGACCTTTCTTCTAGTTACCCACTTGGATTAGGCTACTGAAATACACAATAGCTACACAAACAAAAATACACCAACTGAATTTTCTGTTGAACGTACACAAAGTTGTTTTTCTTTTCTTTTCTTTTTCTTCATATCATTCTCTTTCAAATCACCCTTCTCTTTTGAATTTTCAAGCTCCACTGTATTGATGTTAAGATCTTCATATAGAATCTTAGCACTTTTAAGCTCGTCCAAATACATTTTCTTAATTCTTTTCTACTTTCAACACTACTAGAAAAAACAATTTTTCCAACCACAAAAAACCGACCACACTTGTGGTCGCAAAAAAAACCGACCACATGTGGTCGTTTTTATATTTTAAAATAATCATTTCAATAATTTTTATATTAATTATTATTTATTTATTTTTAAAAAAATAAAAAACTTGTGGTCGGTCTTGGAATTAAAAAAATAATAATAATTTTAAGAAACCGACCACTTGTCATCGGTTTTATTTAAAAAGTATTTTTAAAAAGCGACCACGTGTGGTCGGATTTATTTTAAAAATTAAATTTAAAATATTTTATAAAAAAGACCACAAATGGTCAGTTTTAGAATTAAAAAAGATTAAAAAAATAATTTTAAAAAATCAACCACTTGTGGTCGGTTTTATTTAAAAAATATAATTAAAAAGTATTTTTAAAAAGCGACCAATTGTGGTCGGTTTTATTTTAAAAATCAAATTTAAAATATTTTATAAAAGCGACCACAAGTGGTCGGTTTTGGAATTAAAAAAAAAGAAAAAAGAAAATAATTTTATATAATTAAAAAGTATTTTTAAAAAGCAACCACTTGTGGTCGATTTTATTTTAAAAATTAAATTTAAAATATTTTATAAAAGAGACCACAAGTAGTCGATTTTCGAATTAAAAAGAAAATAATTTAAAAAAACCGACCACTTGTGGTCGGTTTTATTTAAAAAATGTAATTAAGAAGTATTTTTTAAAAGTGACCACTTGTGGTCGGTTTTATTTTAAAAATTAAATTTAAAATATTTTATAAAAGCGACCACAAGTGGTCGATTTTGGAATTAAAAAAATAAAAAAGAAAATAATTCTAAAAAACCGATCACTTGTGGTCTCTTTTATATTAAAAATTGAAATATTTTAGTAAATAGACCACTTGTGGTCGTTTTTTATTAAAAAATAATCATATGTAAAATCAAATATATAATTTTTTGAAATTACACTGATCACACTTAATCGATAACCAATATAATAATAATAAAAATCAATCAAACTTAGATTTTGTAAAAAAATTATACTAAGAAATATATCAAATAAAATAAATAAATTATGTTAATTATAATCTTTATCTTTTACTTATGTTTCAATATATAAAATAAATATTTTCCTTTGTATATACGTTAAATGACGTTAAACATAATCTTTGTATAATAAATATGTCTATTTCATACAATTGAGGTAATGAGGCTTCCCACATCTTTCCTTCTCTCTAAGAGGGGCATTGCAATCTCTCGGAGTTTCACTCTCTGCAACTACCACACAAAGGATATCCCTCATATCTTCTTCAATTGCCCCATGACTAAAGACTTCTGGTCAACTATTTTCCAAAAAGGGAACAAGTATCATCAACTAAAAGCTAAGAGCCTTATGCCCAACAATTGGCATAAAACCTGGTCCTTCCTCAAGCATGTCAATTACGACCATATCCTAAATTGGCACACCATTCCTATCTTTATCCTTTGAGGTATTTGGAAGAATAGGAACAGAAATGTCTTTGACAAGAAAAGAGATAAACCCTCCTTCCACCTAATCTACGGAGAAGCTGTGGAATTCCTTCACCTTGCTTCGGATTCTAGGCCTAAGAAATCTTACCACCGCATAAACATTAAGTGGAATCCCTCTTGGAGAATTGTTATAAGCTCAACACTGATAGATCTTGTTTGGGAATCCCGAGGAGGGAGGGTATAGGGAGAGTGGTGAGAAATAGTACTAGGGGCTGGGTAAGGGTTTTTTCTAAAGGGTTCCACCTCACCATCAACAATCATATGGATCTGCTAGCCCTCCAGGAGGGTCTACAACTCGTTGAAGATTCTAATCTCATCCCTATTGAAATTAATATTGATTCCTTAAAAGTTATCCATATGTTATCAAATGGTAACTTAATGTGCGATGACATTATTGATGATTGCAGGGCAAAACTAAGAAGATTAGGAAACCCACAAGTGCTCCACTGTTATAGAGAGAAGAACAGGGTAGCGGATGTATTGGCAAAATTGGGAGCAAGTTCTGACATCTAACTAGGAAGACTGTTTTTTGAAGCTCCACCTATGTGTGCCTGAAATGCAGTTTGGGCAGACATCGCGGGAACTTATTTTGATAGATTAATCAGAACTAATAATGAGCATTCCCACGTGGAATTGCAACCTATTTTGTGTTAAATCCTGATTAACAATTGGGCTGAACTTTCTCTTATTTTACTTTAATGCAATGTTTGTTAACCAAAAAAAAAGATGTTATGCTACTATTGCAGTTTTAATAATGTAACGTACATATATAATCGATAATTCATCAGAATATAATTAATGTGTTCTATTATGAGGTAATGTACTTGTGGATGTGATGTATAAAGTACATATTCGAGAGTTGATATATATATATATATATATATATATATATGACGTAGTGATCGATCGATGAACGATGTAGTCAAAAACTAGTAGAATCTATCCAAACATATTGAATACCTTGATTTAAAATGATAGAAGTAATAATATACTGTACGTTGAAGTTATATTAATGTAAGATAATCAAATTAATCGATAACTCATCAAAGTATGTATATGAAATACATCGCATTATATTATTGGATAATATACTCGTTTACGTATGTGATATATATAGTACATATTTAGAACTTGATATAGTCGATAGTATGTATATGTGTGTGTTTATAGGTATATATATAGTATATATACATATTGTGTAGTGAAGGTATATTAATGACATAAGATAAACTAATCGATAATTCATCTGAGTATATGTGAAATATGTTGTATATTATTATGGGGTAGTAAAATAGTGTATGTGTTGTATATAGTACGTATTTGAAAGCTGATAGTCAATTGAATATATGTATATATATGTATATCTCGTGTAGTGACGTATGCAGTAATCGAAAGCTAGATAAATGAATCTATATATTAAAATATTTTGAATAATACGTTAATATCATACTATTGAGGAAATAAATATACTAATTGTGTCAATGTAGACACGCGTATATTGTTGAAGTTGTAATAATGTAAGATAACTAATCGATAATTTATCTGATTAACACGCTGTATTATGAGGTATTTATATTGTTGACACCCAATTTTTCCCTCCCGATGTTCCTCTTAGGATACTATTATACAAAAATTATTAAATTTAAAGTATTAATATTTTTACGTATTATTTTGGTATTAAATAAATATTGACGTATCACATCATGATTTTAAGACATACAATTTATTTTTTATCATATTTCTTATATAATTTATTAATTTAAATATAATATTTTTGATATTTATTAAATTATCTTCGTAGATATTCATGCTCATAATTTTATAAATATATTTTTTTTATTATTATTATTATTATTATTATTATAATCATCATATTTATTATTATTATTATTATTACTATTATTATTATTGTTATTATTATTATTCTATTTATTAAATAGCTCCCTAATTTGATTTCATTTTCCTCAAATCATTTAATTTTTGGCCACATTTTTATGTCAATTCTAGCCATTCATATCAATTTCGACCCTATTTTGTAATTTTTAATTTCAGCCGTTGATCAAAGTTGATCCAACAAATGAGATTAAATATTCCCATAACTCAACTCTAATCCTATTTTTGAACAAAATCAGCCGCCTCTCCTCCACATTTTCTCTTTACTCCATCAGTCCATTGTGACCACCGACGAACTCCCGTCGCTTCCGTCATCCAATCTTCACCTGTCTACTGCTTCGCCTCACCACCGGCGAGCCGCCGCCGGTGGGTCTCTTTCTTTTTTTCCATTGCTCCAACCTTTCGGTCATGCAGCTGTCGCCCTTCATTTTTCTTCCTCTCTTCCTCCTCTGCTTCGACGAACCACGCTGCCATGCGTCCGGCGACCACCGCACCTCCGATCAACGCCGCCTCCAATCATTGTTGCTTGATTGGAGGTGATGACTGGTGAAGCACTATTAACGACAGCAAGACCTCACCATTGCCACTGCCATGACACAATAGACATGCAATCGGCGACCACCACTGCTGTGTTGTCCTTAAGTTTCCGTCTCCATTCCAGATCTGGCCGGAGCAACTTTTCCGATGCAACATTGGCCAAAATCATTGTCAGTTCTACCTTTACTCTTTCTGCTTCAATTATTGTAGTAATTGCCTTTGATATGCTAATTGGTTATCCCTAGTTATGCATGTGAACAAATTTTATTTTGTTGAGTGTTAATAGGTGTATTGCGGAATTTTTTTGACTTTTTAGAGTCGCCACTTAATTTTGAAAAGGAATTAAGAAACCTTTATAAAATACTTAGACGATTCAAAACAGAAAAAGCATTTTAGTTTAGAGATTCTGAATAAGTGGTTCCTATTAACATTTTAGGAAGGTGTTAGGCACCTAAAACGTCCGCTAACTTACGGTTATCCGGACTATTTGAAACATCTTTTGATTAACTCCAAAAAAAGAACGATTTGTTGAAAAAGAAATTGATTAAGGAATATTTTAAAAGTTTTGCAAAATCAAATTTTTAGCGACTCAGTTAGGGGTTTAACTAGATTCGCAAAAACATAAAGAAAATAAATATAAAGAAAAAGGGGGAAAGGGAGAAATAAAGGGACTGAGGCTATCGGACTCAAATCGATAAACCATGTCCTAATCTAGTTCGGCTTTAGGCCCATAACCTGTCTTAAACTATTTTTCAAGCCCGTTGACCCAAAATCTGCTCCACCTGTATTAAATTTACAACTTTGGCTTCGAGGCCCAAATGAATGAATAAATAAGTAACTAAATGAACAAAGATATAAATAAATAAAAAAAGGCAACAATGAATAAGTAAATAAATAAAATGAGTCTTTCAAGTCTCTTTTGCTGCTTCAAAGATATATTTTAACCCATTCGTCTTATTTCGACTCCTTATATCCATGCGCTATGTAACCGGTTTTCAACGTCTTCTAGAAAGTGGGCCTCAATGGCCCGTTGCGTAATGCAAGAAAAAGAGTCCGATTGGACTCCCAAGCGAGTTCATGCAAAGAAAAGGGATAAAAGAATTAATATATGTTCTAAAATAGAGCGATAAAACTATTAAGGTTACTTCGGAAAACATGAAACAAGCCCATGCGCAAGAGTCAAACAAAAGTAGCACAATGTAGCCATATGGTTGAAAAGAATAATCAATGAGATTTCCAACAATATTTTCTTTATGTTTAATCGAATACTACGGTGTATGAACAACTTATAACAGAAGTAGTGCAAAGGTCAAAATTATTAAAATACTTTCCATGCTCTCAATTAATAATAATAAAAAATGTTGATTCAGATAAGGGTGTAAAGAAACACTAAGTGCTCAAACTTGCAAAGAAAGAAAAAAGATTAAAATAGAATCCACTATTAAACATACCATTATACAAGGCCTAAACATACCATCCACAACCAGCAATATACAAATCCAGAATAAGATATCAACAATCAAACTCAAAGCAATTAGATTGAAACCAAAATCCATGACTTGCAGCGATCCGTATTTGGTTTTATACACTACTGAAACAGTTAAAAAACCAAAGTAATGGGTCATGAAAATAGGCCATTTCTTCCATTTTAGCGAAACATGGTCTTGCAAAACTGTGAGAGTTCTAGATCGTGAGATCAACCCTTAATATAAATTACATTGATTTTCGACATCAAATATATCAAATAAGATTGAATCTTCTCACATGTTTGACATTTTCCAACAAAACAATACATTTTGAGATTCTCAAAAGAAAGAGCAAGATACGTAGGCTAAGAACAAAATAATGGAGGGGTATTATTTCTATCCTCGTCCTCTTTCCGACGAACTCAAAAATGAGTTTTTAATTGTCGGGATAGTCCTCAAGGAGTCATGAGACTTTCTGGCTCACTATTGGACGTATCCTCATCGTCCTTCGGCATTTAAGAAGCCAAAGAACTCAAGAGGCGATCCCATTAATGACGCTCTAAGCTCGACAACATCAAGATGGTGACGACAAACAAAACAACATCAAATACTAACCATGAACGAGACATCATCAACCCTGAACTAACTAAACAAATTCAAAGCACGAAACTTTAATTATGAAATCAAGTATAACAAGATACCAACAGCCCAAAACTATGAAACAAATTCAAAGCACGAAACTTTACATAGAATCAACTATAACAGGATACCATCGGCCCGAAAACTATTATAATATGAAACTTTTACATAAGATCAACTATAACAGGACACCATCAGCCCGAAAACTATTAAAACATGCAACTTTAAACCATGAAATCAGACATAACAATATACTATCAGCTCGAACTATTAAAATGTGAAACTTTTAGCTACAAAATCAGTCATAACAAGTTACCATTGGCCCGAAATTAACAAAATAAAGTCAAAGCATGAAACTTTAACTACGAAACTATCATTCAAAACACAAGCAGTATCCAAAAAAATCATCCGTAAATGACAAAATTGACATCGAGGCAGAGATAACAGACATCGCCCATTAATCAACTTAAAAACCAGCATTAACCCAATATAACAATAGTCCAACACTTGCTTCACTCAAAGAAACCTATAGCCTTGAAGGCCTCTACAGCGGACAACCCAGTATACAGTGTTATTGAGAATTTACTCACTACTACAGAAAGTCGAGAAGAAGCAGAAGTAATCGAGAACTTAAACAAAGTGGGATATTACCAGTTTGGGAGCAGTAAACTAGGACTATGAGCTGACGTCGGACTCCACCACCACCGAAAAACTCGATGCCGCTACGTATATTTTTGACTAAACTGACTGCTGCTTCCTAAAATCTTTGACGAACAAAAGTGATCTTTCCCGAAACCCTTTTTTTCTCAACCAAAATTTTCTCCCTCTCAGTTTTCCCAAACCCAAATTTTTTGAACCCAAGAATTTCCGCCCCCCCTAACAGTTCTCCTAAAAACTCCCTTTTATAGAGAATAAACTAGGGTTTATTTAGGGCTTCGAACGAGGATCATTTTGGTATTTTTCCAAAAGGGGAATTCAAAATTTGAACTCAATATAGCGTTTTCCACCAACAAATTATACTAATTTTGGAAATTTTTGAACAAATTTGAAAAGATTGGCCTATAGAAATTTAGGGAATCGATCATTCCCCCAAGAACCAATGAAATTTAACCAAATACGTATGAATTCGTACAATTATTCCAAAATTTACAGAATTTGGACGTTGGGGAAGGACACTTCAACATCCTCTAGAAGGTTCGACCAATTTTTTGAGTAAACCAAAGTGGGAGAAAGGCTTACGCGTTATTGCCGGTTGAAAACGGGTCGCGGGTCGGGTTTTGCGTTGGACAGATTGGAGCCGGTACGGAGTTGTAGGCTGGTTCGTTTGGAGTTGTACGCGTTTAATGCTATGTTGTTTTCGTCTGTTGAGTGACGTCGTTGAGAAGATGATAATGAATATAGGTGTTGGGTCGGGTTGTAATTGATTTGGACTGGGCTGTTGCATTGTTGAAAAAATAATAGGCTTGTGTGTTGTTGGGTTAAATGTGGTTTTAAAATTGGGGTTGGGGTTATTTAATTTGATTTGGCCAATTTATTTAAGTTTTGGCCAATTTGAAAATCAATTGAACAATTGCATCGCAATTGTGGCCAATTCGATTTCTAATATGGCCAAATCTGATAGATTGGCCGAATTGAATTAAGATTCGAAATGAATTAATACCTCGTTTAATCTTGAGTTTCTCGATTTTAATAAAATCAAACAATTATATATCCAAATAAATTATTTTGATTATATTTAAATCAAGATTTCAATCTTTTGACTTTATTTTCAAGATAAGCCTTGTTTAAAATCCGATATTTTGTAAAAATAGATATTTAAGTAGCAACATTATAAAATTTTGTATAACTGACTACGATAATATATAATTGCTACTTAAAATGACAAATTTATCAAAACACATATTTTGAAAATCTTTTTATTCAGATGAAATAAATATTTCAATTTTATTAAAAACCGAAGAAACTCGGGATTAAATTTAGTCGTAGAGGGAAAAAATTAGGTGTCAACAATTGCCCCCTCCCTTTGGGTAGGGTGTATAAAAGTAACCCCGAGCAAAAGGAGGTTGACGTTCCTAATTTTTGTCCGACTACAAATTTGAGTCTAAAAGTCGTTGGCTTTCGCATGAGTTTCATAGAGTTTTGGTCGGACCGTGGTGTCAGGTTTCCTACATATCTCAGGTTACATGAGAATTCAGGTCCCTTGTAGTTCTTAAAGCTCTATTTAAAGCATGATTTTTTTAAAAAAATCATAAGTTATCTCGATATTAGAGTTTTTAATAAAACCAAGAAACTGGGGAATAAAGGGATTTGGGGGAAGTTGGACTACAGTCGAGTTTTCAACAAAGATTTTGGCCTACATATCCCTGAGACTCGGGGAATCAAACTGCCTGTAGTTCGACTCAATCGATAGAAAAGATAGTCTTTTATTTCAGACTATCTTTGGCTCGAAATGAGTGACAAGTTGATCGAGTTGCGGAAAAAAGGCTTGTAACCTCTTAACCATGAATGTGGGATCCTTCACACCCATAGGCAAGAACTTACCTGAACATAATTTCCAAAACTCTAAGTGTGTTGTCACCCGAATTTAAAAGAAAGAGAAGGATACCCTCGGTATGAGTTTAGAAATATCCTAAAGGTGAATCTAAAACTAGAATATCCCAAAATAACCACATGTATTCTAGTTGGGGTGTGGTAATATGGTGGTGGTGATCATCCTTTAGCTCGCGTCCAGAGAGTTTGACGGACCTCTCTAAACTATATCTTGTTTTGTTGCTAAGAAAGAGTTCCACGTTATGTTGTGTCCCATTTGAAGTCATCCGCACTTGTGGTTTTGATTTGAGATTTTCATCCTCTCAGATTCTCTCGACAATGCTAAATACAAAAAGTGTTAGTGCTAAACATAATTCACGAAAGAGGTATATAGTCTTTACCATATCTCTGCGTGAGTTGTCGCTTGAAAAACAAAGTCATTCCTTTCATACACCTATTTGAAAGGAAAATAACTTGCAACAACAGACACAACAACCTTCTTAGTTGATGCATACTTATCTCGTTTGTCAGTTGAATATGTTTTCAAAGTGGGGTGTATCTCTTGGACACTGATGACACTTTATGCAGAACGGTCCTTGCAATCGTGTAATCTTATGCTGATGTGGTAACCTTTTTGGTCACATATAATTCTAGTTGTATGTGGCATGATAATTCTTTGCATATGATCTCAGGTAAGTCTTATGCATCTTTTGTACCGATACGACTTATAGATTTCCTTAAGTTGTCAATCTTTGGATAACCTTGCACATTATTTGATGTTGGATACGAGGCGACTTACAGATATCCTTTGAATTGCTAGTTTTTAGGTGATCCTGCACATTATCCGACCTTGGATAAGAGAGGACTTACATATATCCTTCCAATAGTTAACTCTCCGGTATTCCTGCACATCATCCGACCTTGGATACAATATAGCTTACAGATATGTCTCAAATTGCTAATCTTTGGGTAATCCTGCACATAATCGATCTTAGTTATGACGCGGATTATAGAGAACCTTTGGACATTATCAATTTGATAATCTTGCATATTCTCCGGTAAGGATTTAGTTGTGACTTACGGATAACCTTCGGACTATCAATTTTTGGGTAACCTTGCACACTATTCGGTTAGGATGTTGATGTGGCTTATGAATGACCTACGGGTTATCAACTCATAGGTAATCTTGCACACTATCCTATTTTAAATAATATGACTTATAGATGACCTTCAGATTGTTAATTCCTAGGAAGTCTCATATGTCGTTCGCTTTTAGATAGCAACTTAAAGATGTCCTTTTGAATCATGTGTTTTTGATGTATTCAGATGATGATTTATTAAATGCTTATGATATCCTCGACGCCAGTATTTGTGTCTCGTATATCAATAGATATTGAATGATGATGATATCCTCGATGCCAGCGTTTGTATCTCGCGTGTCAACAGATATTGAATGATGATGATATCCTCGACGCCAGCATTTGTGTCTCACATATCAATAGATATTGAATGACCCTCTCGGCAATGGCATGAATGGACCTCTTGGCAATGATATGAATGGCCCTCTCGCAATGGCATGAATGGACCTCTTGGCAATGGCATGAAATGGCCCTCTTGGCGATGATATGAAATAGCCCTCTTGGCAATGGCATAAAATGATCCTCTTGGCAATGATATGAAATGGACCTCTTGGCAATGATATGAAATGGCCTTCTCAACGATGATATGAATGACCCTCTTGGAAATGATATGAAATGGCCCTCTCGGCGATGATATGAATGCCCCTCTTGGCAATGATATAAAATGGCCCTCTTGGAATTGATATGAAAGAGCCCTCTTGGCAATGATATGAGATGGCCCTCTTAGCAGTGATATGTAATGGTTTTTCCGGTGATGTGAAAACAGTTTCACCTGAGTTCATTTGTCTGCGTCTTGCTTTATACATGTACCGTACTCAAGGTAAATAATTAGTAGACACAATGTTGCTCTCACTGGCGACCAAAATCAAGCTTTATGATAGTTTAATGACAAATACTGAGCATCATAATTTGAATGGCTTATTCTGCTATCAATCTGTTTTTTTGTTAGGAAATGATTAAATAGCAAATCTATCGGATGCAAGTAAATAGGGGCAAAACCCTTGTTTGGGGATTACTCAAATACCGTTCTTAAGCATTATATGCTCTTGTATGGCTCCTAACTTGCTTGGGGATTTTTTGAAAGAGACTCTCATTTTTGTGTATTGATTCCTGCATCCACAGAAAAATGATTAGTTTTGAGTAAAACTACTTTGTGTTGACCTCCTTCGATCCTTGATTTGCTCCTCGCCATCTTTCAGGTACTCTGTCATGTTGGGACTTCTACCCCTGACTCTCTGTCCCAATTGATGTCTAGGCAAGTACTAAATAAAATATTTGTATAGATTTTTGAAAGTAGTCTTAATTTTAGAAAATAGTTTCGAAAGTTTCTGTAAAAACTTTAGAAAATATCTTCCAGTCATGTCATGTACTAGTTCAACAAACGTCTTTCTCTTGGTTTTGACTATATCCGACGGAGGATTTCCAAAACTCATCATCATTATTGGAGGATTCTTCAAACAGTTCTGTCATACCCTGAGATTGAGTATACCTAGAGTTTATCGCAGCTAATGACTTCAAAAGTTTGAATTTGACCTCTGGTGCTGGGGAATTTGAAATATATTCCAGTGTTCGGTGGAAATTTTGAGGCCTTCCTCAAAATTTTTGCCCCAGTTGTTTGGGATGATATCATCCCGTGAGGGTCCGAAGTCTTTTTCCTGGGGTTATATGACTGAGCCGTTGGGAGGCCTACGTATCCCGTTGAAGCAAAAATCAGGTCAAATGTAGTTCAGGACTACGCTAGTGATATATATAAAATTTAATGGGTTGACCAAATCCGACATAGGCCGCCTACGTATCCCTTTCTTGGGAATTCAGGTCATCACGTAGTTCATACTTGAAAGAAAAGGATAAATTGTCCTAAGGGGGTTGATCGAAGCCGACATAGGCCGCCTACATATCCCTTTCTTGGAAATTCAGGTCAAACCTCGTTCGTACATAAAAGGAAAGGATTCTAGTCAATTACATATCATAAAACAAATACTATCATAAAGGCAATTACAAACAAAGGAGATAAAAGTTAAAACATCTTTCAAACATAGTATATCTTTAACGCATCAGAATTGAATTGTTTGGTCCACTCTTGACCATTCATCTCAGGTAGGATTAGGGCACCTCCAGGTTGGGCTTCTTTCGCTTTTCAAATTCCTCTATATCCTTCATTAACTGCTTCTCATCACCTTTTTTCCATTCATCATCATGCTCTTTGCTTCGTTCGTCTAACCATTTTTATGACATAATATTGGTAGGTTTTTAAATTATTGCTACTAAAAAAAATATGTTAGATTATAACAAGATAATAAAAGATGATAATATAATCATATTTAAAAAATAACTTCTTAAATAAAGGGAGGTTTTTTGGAAAATAAATAAAACTATGGCTCATGACCCGTTCAAATGTGAGCCCATGCCTTTTTTAAAGCGGTAAAACACGAAATAAAAATTTAAGACATAAAAGAGCAGATCACGGGGCCTCCTCCGTATCATCATTGATTTTTAAAACCGTTAATAATTTCCATTTCATCTACTCCGACGGGCGACAAATTAGAAGCGGAATGAAAGTTCAATTTTGCAAAGCCTCTCCTGGTGCAACCTTCTTCACCCTACTGGACTTTGGGAAATCTTCTGGTAGAGCATTGCATTCCTCGAACAGATTTCCTATCCCATCCCCAAGACCATCATCATTTGACATATCATGCACGAGAAATGATTGGTGCAGGAGTGGTGACGGTTTGGACGGACTCATCTTTGAATTATCTTCAATCTTATCTTTCTTTCTTGGTTGGTACCCTATTCCACGCTTAAATATTTTTTTGGCACCATAATGGGATCAATAATTCCTTCTAAATTATTTTTCACTCCTTTTGTCTTTTTGGAATTTTGCGGATCCACCTTAGCAATAGTCTTGCCAAATACCCATTCGCCTGCTATTTCAGTCAGCTAACCGTGGCTCTCTCATGATTATGCAATGGATTATTGGTAATATATGGTGTCGATTCCTAAAAAGTGATGATCTTCTGGTTGATCAAGTCTTGAATCTTGTGTTTCAGATTGATGCAATCTTCGGTATCATGCTCGGGTGCTCCTGAATGATAAGCACAAAATTGATCGGCCTGAAAGAATTGGGAATTAAGATTGGTAGGCTTTGGTGTAATAGGTTGTAAATAACCAGCTTTCATCAATATTCCGAAGAGCTGGGTACGACTTTCAGCCAATGGAGAAAATTTTCTAGGAGGCTTCTTTTCGGGGTTTATATGTGGGGGGTTATACTAATTTTGATGAGAAGGAAGAGGTACTTGATGATAGTTTGGAGACGCTTGGATGTTTCTTTGATTTTTTGGAAGAGTAGCTTGAACATGAGACTGATAATTTGACTGCGGAACTTGATACTGGGGAAAAATATTTGGAAGTGGAGCTTGATATTGGAGTTGGGCGTAAAATATAGGCTGAAAACTTGGTGA
The DNA here is from genome assembly GCA_030864215.1 of Capsicum pubescens. Lineage (NCBI taxonomy): Eukaryota > Viridiplantae > Streptophyta > Magnoliopsida > Solanales > Solanaceae > Capsicum > Capsicum pubescens. Next base: position 110,250,217 of record CM061543.1, read on the forward strand.
CGGCGGTGAGGAAAGAATATTCCTAGGTTTGAATTTCTTCTTTAATTTAGCAACAGAATCAGCAGAGACCGCACCTATATCCTCCTTTGACTTCTTTGATAACATAGAAGTCCCAAACGATGTTGGGGTTTTAACAATCTTTCCTGTTCGAATGCCTTCTTCTAGCGATTCCTCAATTTTCACCAAATTTGCGAAAGTTGCCCTGACAGCGGATACCATTCTAGTATAATATTCTCCCTCTTGAGCATGAAAGAACACAGACACCATCTCTTCCTCGGACATGGGAGGTTGTACTTTGGCAGTTTTTTTCTCCAACGGAAGGCATAGTCTCGGAAGCACTCATCATTCTTCTGTTTGATCCGACCTAGTGAGTACCGGTCAGGGAATATTTCAATGTTAAATTCAAACTTATCAAGGAAACCTTTAGCCAATGCCCTCCAACTAGTACATTTTTTCAGTTCTTGAGACGTAAACCAATCTAAGGCTTCGCCGCTTAAGCTCCGACTGAACAGGCGCATCAATAATGCCTCATTTTTTCCTATCCCCACCATTTGATAAAAATACCTTCTTAGATGGTCCGTTGGATTTCCAGTACCATCGAACACTTCAAATTTAGGGACCTTATATCCTTCTGGTAGATCTACTCCAGGGTGAACACATAAATCATCGTAACCCTGGCCATCATTGTCCCCCGTACCATGAGATTCTTTGATCCTCATAATCTCTTCATTCATAACCAACAACTTCATTTCATGTTCGGTCCTCCACTCTTTTTCCTTCTCCTTGTAATGGTCTATCTCGAGATTAGAAAATGAATTATAGATGTTAGGGGATACAATGACATAAGGAGGATTTGGAAGGGTAGCTTGATTTTGAGGATGAGGGGAGGTTGGTTGGTAGGTAGAGAGGAGATTTTGGAAATTGGGAAAGTTTTGTGGAATTTGGGAGTAGTTTGGTGGTATCGAGAAGGATTTTGCAGATTCAGAAATGAATTTTGTGGGTTCAGAGATAGATTTGGTGAATTTGGTAGATTTGGGGGTGGATTTTATGGATTTGGGAGCGAATTTTGTGGATTTGAAGATGAGTTTTGTGGAGTTAAGGATGGATTTTGTGGATGGTAAGCATCTAGGTTATTTTCACGATTGGTGTTTTGGACAAGTGGAGGAGCGGAGACTGACGATATGTTACTTGGATGGTCCTCAAGAATAGGCGTACTGAGAAAAGGGATCTGGAGTGGATTCCCGTGCCCTCCTGGAGTGGGAGCATTGACAGTGATAGCCAGGTTAGCCAAGTTTCGAGTATGGTTCATCTTTTCCTGAAGCATTTCCAATTTTCTCGTGAGTTTAGCAATCATCTCGCTTTGTTCCACTATTACATTGTCCCTGATGGTCAATGTATTTTCTTCATCGTTTCCAGACATTTTTGAATGATGGTCAGAGGATGAGATTTTATGCGCTTTTGACCGGGTGAAGTAAGGATGTTCTGCCAGCTTATTTCAACACAGAATAGTTTTCTATTATCTGTAAAGCAAAATACCTCAAAGATAGATATGTTAGTTTCCATATGTGATAAGTAATGCAAGATATTTGACAAGAAATATTTGACAAGAAATAACCACGTAGAGTTGTTTGTGTCATAGCCAAATTGATCCATATGAGCATAGCGGATAAACTTTTCTTTGATTCAAACACACACACATAACACATAAGGTAGTTACATTACCTAAACATTATAATAGCGCGTATCCTAACTGGGGTGACCCTTTTGAGCCAAAGGTTTAGGCCTAACAATCTTTGAAGAAAATATATGCCCTTTTTAAAGCCAATCCATTATCCCCCAATTCCATAGATATACACAAACGACATAAGTGCCAACAAAAGGGATACAACCTTTAGGGAAAGGGAAATAACATGAAAAAAGGAATGATGTCCCACGCAGGGGATAGAAAATATTAATTCCTGAATGCTTCTTCTATCGGCCTTCACCCTCTTAGCTTTATCCACTCCTCGTTATCGGCGACATCCATTAATGATCAAGCAATTGTCGTATAACTGTGCCATATAATCTATGCAACTATCCAAATCAATCCATTTCTTGCTTGGCTTGTTTCAATTCCTTCGTCAATCGGTATACGATTGAGGCATCCTTATATGAAAGTAAGTAAAACAAGTCTTCTCCCGACCTCCCAAAGGATAATGGATTGGATTAAACAAGCATATATTTATTCAACACATAAATATGATTCGTCTGTAATTGACTCAGGGTCAATAGACGCAGGAAAATTTTTCTAATGGGCCCAATACCCCCTTTAGGTATTGGGTCATCCTAGGCTCATGCCTAAAATAGGGTTTTGATTTCGCTCTATCCTAAGTGTCTTGAGTGGGTTTGAACATAGGTTCCCAAGCGAACAACTTGGGTTTGAAAATACGAACAACCATCAGACGACTCACGTTCTAATAAACCATCGTATTTCCAGCACTTTATTTAGAATTGAACAATAGGGGTCGGGACATCCATGAAACCCCAAAACATTTTATAGAATAATGTAGGAATATGCTATGAGATGCAATAATTAAATACCACGAAATTGAAACATGTAAACACATAAACAGTTAATCAAAAGACGAAATCAAACATTTGGTTAGAACCTAGCTAAATATCCCCAGCAGAGTCGTCATTTCTGTTTTGCGGAAATTATTTGACTTTTTAGAGTCGCCACTTAATTTTGAAAAGGAATTAAGAAACCTTTATAAAATACTTAGACGATTCAAAATAAGAAAATCATTTTAGTTTAGAGATTCTAAATAAGCGGTTCCTATTAACGTTTTAGGAAGGTGTTAGGCACCTAAAACGTCCGCTAACTTGCGGTTATCTGGACTGTTTGAAAACATCTTTTGATTAACTCCAAAAAAATGATTGATTTGTTGAAAAAGAAATTGATTAAGGAATATTTTGAAAGTTTTGAAAAATCAGTTTTTTAGCGACTTAGTTAGGGGTTTAACTAGATTCGCAAAAACATAAAGCAAATAAGTATAAAGAAAAAAGGGAAAAGGGAGAAATAAAGGGACTTAGGCTATCGGGCTCAAATCGATAAACCCTGTCCTAATCTAGTTGAGCTTTCGGCCCATAACCTATCTTAAACTATTTTTTCAGGTCCGTTGGCCCAAAATCTGCTCCACTTGTATTAAATTTACAACTTTGGCTTCGAGGCCCAAATGAATGAATAAATAAGTAACTAAATGAACAAATAAATAAATAAATAAAGGTAACAATGAATAAGTAAATAAATAAAATGAGTCTTTCAAGTCTCTTTTGCTTCTTCAAAGATAGACTTTAACCCATTCGTCTTCTTTCGACTCCTTATATCCATGCGCTATGTAACCGGTTTTCAAAGTCTTCTAGAAAGTGGGCCTCAATGGCCGGTTGTGTAATGCAAGGGAAAAGAGTCCGATTGGACTCCCAAGCGAGTTCATGCAAAGAGAAGGGATAAAAGAATTAATATATGTTCTAAAAGAGAGCAATAAAACTATTAAGGTTACTTCAAAAAACATGAAGCAAGATCATGTGCAAGAGTCAAACAAAAGTAGCACAATGTAGCCATATGGTTGAAAAGAATAATCAACGAGATTTCCAACAACATTTTCTCTATGTTTAATCGAATACTACGGTGTATGAACAACTTATAACATAAGTAGTGCAAAGGTCAAAATTATTAAAATACTTTCCATGCTCTCAATTAATAATAATAAAAAATGTTGATTCAGATAAGGGTGTAAAGAAACACAAAGTGCTCAAACTTGCAAAGAAAAAAAAAGATTAAAATAGAATTCACTGTGAAACATACCATTATACAAGGCCTAAACATACCATCCACAACAAGCAATATACAAATCCAGAATAAAACATCAACAATCAAAATCAAAGCAATTAAATTGAAACCAAAATTCATGACTCCCAGTGATCCATATTTGGTTTTAAACACTACTGAAACAGTTAAAAACCAAAGTAATGGGTCATGACAATAGGCCATTGCTTCTATTTTAGAGAAACATGGTCTTACAAAACTTTGAGAGTTCTAAACCATGAGATCAACCCTTAATATAAATTACATTGATTTTTGACATCAAATATATCAAATAAGACCGAATCTGCTCACATGTTTGACATTTTCCCCAAAAATAATACATTTCGAGAGCCTCAAAAGAAAGAGCAAGATATGTAGGCTAAGAACAAAATGATGGGGGGATGGGTAATATTTCTATCCTCGTCCTCTTTCCGACGAACTCAAAAATGAGTTTTTAATTATCGGGATGGTCCTCGAGGAGTCATGAGACTTTCTGGCTCACTATTGGACGTATCCTCATCGTCCTTCGGCATTTAAGAAGCCAAAGAACTCAAGAGGCGATCCCATTAACATTGCTATAAGCTCGACAACATCAAGATGGTGACGACAAATAAAACAATGTCAAATACTAACCATGAACGAGACACCATCAACCCTGAACTAACTAAACAAAGTCAAAGCACAAAACTTTAATCATGAAATCAGGTATAACAAGATACCAGTAGCCCGAAACTATGAAACAAATGCAAAGCACGAAACTTTACATAGAATCAACTATAACAGGATACCATCGGCCCGAAAACTATTATAACATGAAACTTTTACATAAGATCAACTATAAAAGGACACCATCAGCCCGAAAACTATTAAAGCATGCAACTTTAAACCATGAAATCATCCATAACAACATACTATCAGCTCGAACTATTAAAACGTGAAACTTTTAGCTATGAAATCAGTCATAACAAGATACCATTGGCCCGAAACTAACAAAAAAAAATCAAAGTATGAAACTTTAACTACGAAACTAGCATTCAAAACACAAGCAGTAGCCAACAAAACCAATCGTAAATGACAAAATCGACGTTGAGGCAGAGATAACAGACATCACTCATTAATCAACTTAAAAACCAGCATTAACCCAATGTAACAATAGTCCAACATTTGCTTCACTCAAAGAAACCTATAGCCTTGAAGGCCTCTACAGCGGACAACCCAGCATACAGTATTATTGAGAATTTACTCACGACTACAGAAAGTCGAGATGAAGCAGAAGTAATCGAGAGCTTAAACGGAGTGGGATATTACCTGTTCAAGAGCAGCAAACTAGGACTACGAGCTGACGTCGGACTCCACCACCACCGGAAAACTCAATGCCACTACGTATATTTTTGACTAAACTGACTGTTGCTTCCTAAAATCTTTGCCGAACAAAAGTGCTCTTTCCTAAAACCCTTTTTTTCTCAACTAAAATTTTCTCCCTCTCAGTTTTTCCCAACCCAAATTTTTTGAACCCAAGAAATTCCGACCCCCCTAACAGTGCTCCTAAAAATTCCCTTTTATAGAGAATAATCTAGGGTTTATTTAAGACTTCAAACGAGGATCATTTTGGTATTTTTCCAAAAGGGGAATTCAAAATTTGAACTCCATATAGCATTTTCCACCAACAAATTGTACGAATTTTGGAAATTTTTGAACAAATTTGAAAAGATCGGCCAATAGAAATTGAGGGAATCGATCATTCCCCCAAGAACCAATGAAATTTAACCAAATATGTATGAATTCGTATAATTATCCCAAAAGTTACAGAATTTGGACGTTGGGGAAGGACACCTCAACATCCTCTAGAAGGTTCGACCAATTTTCTGAGAAAACCAAAGTGGGAGAAAGGCTTACGCGTTATTGCCGGTTGAAAATGGGTCGCGGGTCGGGTTTTGCATTGGACAGATTGGAGCTGGTACGGAGTTGTACGCTGGTTCGTTTGGAGTTGTACGCATTTACTGCTGTGTTGTTTTCATCTGTTGAGTGACGTTGTTGAGAATAGGATAATGAATATAGGTGTTGGGTCGGGTTGTAATTGATTTGGACTAGGCTGTTGCATTGTTGAAAAAATAATGGGCTCGTGTGTTGTTGGGTTAAATGTAGGTTTAAAATTGGGCTTGGGGTTATTTAATTGGATTTGGCCAATTTGTTTAAGTTTTGGCCAATTTGAAAATCAATTGGACAATTGCATCGCAATTGTGGCCAATTCAATTTCAAATATGCCCAAATCTGATAGATTGGCCGAATTGAATTAAGATTCGAAATGAATTAATACCTCGTTTAATCTTGAGTTTCTCAATTTTAATAAAATCAAACAAGTATATATCCAAATAAATTATTTTGATTATATTAAATCAAGATTTCAATCTTTTGACTTTATTTTCAAGATAAGCCTTGATTAAAATTTGATATTTTGTAAAAATAGATATTTAAGTAGCAACATTATAAAATTTCGTATAACTGACTACGATAATATATAATCGCTACTTAAAATGACCAATTTATTCAAATACATATTTTGAAAATCTTTTTATTCAGATGAAATAAATGTTTTAATTTTATTAAAAACCGAAGAAACTCGGGATTAAATTTAGTCGTAGAGGGCAAAAATTAGGTGTCAATAATAGGGATGTTAAATTTTTGGGTTTGCATGATTACTCTTCATTATTTTGATTAGATTCACTGAAATAGTTTGACTGGCCTTCGATGACCTTTAATTGGTCATTGCATTTGTTTCTTGTTTAGCACATGGACCGATTTTGATTTTTGTGTATTGCTTAGTGACACCATTCTTTACTTGTATTTGATAACTTGGGAGGTGACTTAGTGACTTGAAAATGTTGAAAATTTGAATTTTTCATTTTGAATGTAGTTTAGTTTGATAACTTGGGAGGTGACTTAGTGACTTGAAAGTGATTAAGTGTAGATACTTGAAATGTGAATTTTTTATTTTGAATTTTGTTAAGTTTGGTAACTTGAGAGGTGACTTAGTGACTTAAAAGTGATTAAGTGTAGGTACTTGAAATGTGAAATTTTGTATTGAATGTAGTTTAGTTTGGTAACTTGGAAGGTGATTTTGTGACTTGAAAATGTTGAAAATGTGAATTTTTTATTTTGAATGTAGTTTAGTTTGATAACTTGATAGGTGACTTAGTGACTTGAAAGTCATTAAGTGTAGGTACTTGAAATGTGAATTTTTCATTTTGAATTTTGTTAAGCTTGGTAACTTGGGAGGTCACTTAGTGACTTGAAAGTGATTAAGTGTAGGTACTTGAAATGTGAATTTTTGTATTGAATGTAGTTTATTTTGAAAACCCTGGAGGTGACTTAGTAACTTGAAAATGTTGAAAATATGAATTTTTCATTTTGAATGTAGTTTAGTTTGGTTACTTGGGAGGTGACTTAGTTACTTGAAAGTGATTAAGTGTAGGTACTTGAAATACGAATTTTTCATTTTTAATTTTGTTAAGCTTGATAACTTGGGAGGTGACTTAGTGACTTGAAAGTGATTAAGTGCAGGTACTTGAAATGTGAATTTTTGTATTGAATGTAGTTTAATTTGGTAACTTGGGAGGTGGCTTAGTGACTTGAAAATGTGAATTTTTCATCTTGAATGTAGTTTAGTTTGGCAACTTGGGAGGTGACTTAGTGACTTGAAAGTTATTAAGTATAGGTACTTGAAATGTGAATTTTTCATTTTGAATTTTGTTAAGCTTGGTAACTTGGGAGGTGACTTAGTGACTTGAAAGTGATTAAATGTAAGTACTTGAAATGCTAATTTTTGTATTGAATGTAGTTTAGTTTGGTAACTTGGGAGGCGACTTAGTGACTTGAAAATGTGAAAAATGTTAATTTTTTATTTTGAATATAGTTTACTTTGGTAACTTGGGAGTTGACTTGAAAGTGATTAAGTGCGGGAACTTGAAATGTGAACTTTTCATTTTGAATTTTATTAAGCTTGGTAACTTGGGAGGTGACTTAGTGACTTGAAAGTGATTAAGTGTAGGTACTTGAAATGTGAATTTTTGTATTGAATGTAGTTTAGTTTGATAACTTGGGAGGTAACTTAGTGACTTGAAAATGTTAAAAATGTGAATTTTTCATCTTGAATGTAGTTTAGTTTGGTAACTTGGGAGGTGACTTAGCGACTTGAAAGTGATTAAGGGTAGGTACTTGAAATATGAATTTTTCATTTTGAATTTTGGTAGGCTTGGTAACTTGGGAGGTGACTTAGTGACTTGAAAGTGATTAAGTGTAGGTACTTGAAATGTGAATTTTTGTATTGAATGTAGTTTAGTTTGGTAACTTGGGAGGTGACTTAGTGACTTGAAAGTATTGAAAATGTAAATTTTTCATTTTGAATGTAGTTTAGTCTGGTAACTTGGAGGTGACTTAGTGACTTGAAAGTGATTAAGTGTAGGTACTTGAAATGTGAATTTTTCATTTTGAATTTTGTTAGGCTTGGTAACTTGTGAAGTGAATTAGTGACTTAAAATGTTTAAGTGTAGATACTTGAAATGTGAACTTTTCATTTTGAATTTAGTTTAGTTTGGTAACTTGTGAAGTGAATTAGTGGCTTAAAATGTTTAAGTGTAGTTACTTGAATTATGAATTAATGACTTTTGTTTTGAATTTAGATACTTGAAATGTGAACTTGTGTTTTGATTTTAGTAAAGTGTCGTCACTTGAGAAGTAAATTAGTGACTTGAAAATGTTTTAGTGTAGGTACTTGAAATGTGAACTTTTATTTTGAATTACGTGTGGTAACTTGTGAAGTGAATTAGTGACTTGAAATGTTTAGGTGTAGGTACTTGAAATGTGAACTTTTCATTTTGATTTTAGTTTAGTTAGGTAACTTGTGAAGTGACTTAGTGACTTGAAATGTTTAAGTGGAGTTACTTGAATTATAAATTAGTGACTTTTGTTTTGAATTTAGGTACTTGAAATGTGAACTTGCGTTTTGATTTTAGTTATGTGTGGTCAGTTGAAAAGTGAAATAGTGACTTGAAAATGTTTAAGTGTAGATACTTATGTGAACTTTTCATTTTAAATTAAGTTTAGTTTGGTAACTTGTGAAGTGAATTAGTGACTTGAAAATGTTTAAGTGTAGGTACTTGAAATGTGAACTTTTGTGACTTGAACTAATTACTTGAATGTGATTGATTGTGTTTATGGAACCTGATTATAGCTGGATATATCAATGAAATATTGATAATAGAATGGGTGAGGCTGAGAATGAGGATGCAGATGATGAGTTATAGTTTTAAGTCTTTTGTATGTTTTGTAATTTGGATTTGGAACCTCGATAAATTTTGTAAATAATTTAATTTTTAATGTTTGTATTCTTATGGTGGTTGATGTATAGTATATTAAATGATTGGTGGGTTGTATTGTATTATGGAATGTAGCATAGCTATATGCTATTATTTTATTTTTTTTACAAAATTACCAAAAGAACCGAGCACATGTGGTCGATTTTCTGGAAAATTTTCAATATTTTTTTACAAAATTACCAGAAAAATCGACCACATGTGGTCGGTTTTTCTGGTTATTTTTTTTAAATTTGGTCAGTTTACTATAATTAATTAAAATTATTTTATTAAAAAAATTATTAAATAAAAAAATTGACCACTAGTGGTCGGTTTTGAATTTAAATTAATTAATTAATTTTCACAAAACCGACTACATGTGATCAATTTAGTATTTAAATTAATTAATTAATTATAATAAAACCGACCACACGTGGTCGGTTTTTTATAAATTAATTAATTAATTTAAAAGTGGTCGGTTTCTTTTGAAAACTTATTTTTGTTTAAGAAATATTTAAAAAAAATCATATTGAATTTTATATATATATATATATATATATATATATATATATATATATTTAAAAAAAAATTCGACCACACGTGGTCGATTTTAAAAAAACTACCACGCGTTTTGATTGTTTTTTTTAGTAGTGCAATCTTCAGACTCAACTAAATTCATATCGATATATTCATATTGCATCTTAAGACTTTCAAATTCATCAAAATTCATTTTAGATTTTCATAATTTTTTTCAACTTCTTAATTTTGTTCACTAATCGTGGAAGAATAAATTTTGATATTTTATCAAATCGTTATTCGTTTCTTCATCAAAGAAATTTATAATTCGTGGCCTGAAACTTAAAGAATGTAGTAGGAAACCCAATATAATAACTTCAATTTAGTATTAAAACTCAACTTAATTAACCAAATTAATATCTCATAGTGAGGACAAGATCAAAATCTTCTTTTTGAATTGTGGTCTGACCAAGAAGTCTGCATCGTCAATAAAATATCGTCCTTGCATCACACTTCTATATTGAGCATTAGATCATATTCATCCATACATAATTTATTTAACTTGGAATTTGTCATTCCTAATCCTAAGATTTCATACAAAGTAATTGGGAAAATTTTTACAAAATCTAAACTTGAAATGTTAATTCAAAAGGACCAAAGATCAGAAATTTACATAAAAATAGCTTATCTTTTCAAACTAGAAAGATATTAGATAACACCGTTAACTTTAAGCTTCAAAATTCTTTGAAAATGGCCAAGAAGTGTTTGAAAGGTTTTGGAGTAACACAAACTTCTTAAAAGCTTTATTTTTGAATTTTACGAATTCAAAGATTTCTTTTTATATTTTTGTCCAGCTCAGCATATAAGGTGAAAATAATTATAGTATAGGAGGATAGTTATGACTTGTGATAAAACTTTTTAAAAAATATTTAGAAGGGGCCGAGGGGGAGGGGTGGAGGGGGTTTCCCAATGCATGGGAGAACCCTATTCCCATTCTTTGTTCCTTGTAATTTGCCTATTTGGGGCGAACTGCATTTCCAAATTTATTATTTAAGTAGTTTAACCATATATGAGCGAATTATTCACAATTTTTGTAAAATAATGATACAATAAATATTGACATTTTATTTTTTCAATTACAATTTACCTGTACAAATTAAATATACAAAAAATAATCAAAATAAATAGCATATCAAGTCACTAATTTTTAGAGATAAAAATCTAACTTGAACTTTTAATAAGGAAGAAAGAGGCACGACAATGGACCCATGTGCTACAACTAAAAGTTTCAAATATAAATTTTTTCATAAGGCCTTTGAAATATGCAGGTTTAAAAGATTGTTCTTTTATTTTGGTTATGAATTTTAGTATGTGCATTCCACCCAAATATATGATTTTTGAAGAGTACCTCAAAAGTAGTTTTACCCAAAAATCTTTTCTAAAACTTCTCTGAAAAAATCTACTAAAATATTATAATATGATACTCGGACTATTTTTTAGACACAATTTATAACTCTAATATTTACTACTTTAGAATGAAGTGTCCGTATTTATTATATCATTATTTTTATGAAAAAAATTATTCATCATTAGCCCGTTTATGGGCAAACTATCAAAAATTAAATTTGGAATCGTAGTTTGTCCACATACATGGACAATGTGGACAAACTACGATGAATAAAGAATGGAAATGGGGTTCCCCAGTGCTTGGGAGTGCGGAACCTAAATATGACAACATATTAAAAAAGATACTAATCTATGTCATTAGTTTAAAAAGTGACAAAAATAGGCTTTGTGCACAAAATAAGTGCACAAAGTCCTTTTTTTCCGTTTGGATGCCGTTAAAATAGGATAGTGCACTAAATAAGTGAACTGTCCATTTTTTTTGGATAGTGCACTATCCATTTATTTATGAATAGTGCACTATCAATTATTTTTGATATATTGCACTTCTTTTGTGCATTATTTTCCTTTGCCTACAATTTAGTGCATTTTTTTAGTGCACCATCCATTAAAAAAATCGATAGTGCACTATCAATTATTTTGATATGTTGCACTTCTTTTGTGCACTATATCTTTTAGTAACATTTGACCGTCAAACAGTCACATATCTGTCAGATTGATATGAAATTTGTAATGTTGCACATTTTATATGCAATATCAACTGTTCAACTCCTTGAACCGGTCTTTAAAATTTCTATATAAAGAGAATATGTATAGAGCATACTTCATCTTGATCACCTTAACATCTTCAAACTTTTTTATAATTCAGCTAATTTTTTATTCATTTGAGTCTTAGAGAATGAACAGTATGCGTGTCAAAGTTGTACTTTTTTTGGGATGGTGAAATTATTCATGAGGGTAATACAATATATAATAGTATTTCTCCCAAGTGCAACGTCAAGTATCCAATTTCAGTTGGTTATCAAGAATTTGTTGATTCAATTTTTAGAAGGATAAAAATTAAAAGTGACGATTATGATTTGTTTATAATCGGACAATATTCAAATTCCTTCTCATCTCAAGGACTGGTAAATTATAAGGAATGGATTATCAGTGACGATGAGTCATTGACTGATTTTTTGAGGGCTCCTTATAAATATGTCAGTCAAATAAAGATAAATATTCTTTAAGTTTATATTAAGAAGGAGAGGACTCCTCGTCGTGCACAATCTCCTGCACGGACGAATGTTTATACACAACTTGAGAATCCAACAAGTGTTGTTGATGCTCGGTTAACTCATTATAGCAATTTTTTCGACATGAACATTTTTCAATACTTCATATCGGGTAACGTACCAACACAAGCTTCAATATCCGATTTGAACGAAACTTTGAATCAAAGTGATTGGTAATGTCCATGACTTCATTTTATTAACAAAACTAATTTATTTTTACCGTTTTTTTGTTATGTCATATTTTGTTATATTTTTTTCAGGGGCTTAACTCTATGTGAGAGGAATAAAGATGATTTTTTTGGGTAAGATTATAATTATGGTCAACCATCACAGCTTGAATGAGTGGACAATGCTGGAATATCTTCAAATGTTCCTCTTTCGTTGAATCTTGATGTTGCCGACTATTATTGGTAGGTTAAATATAGTTGTTATTATTTTTATTTATATTTTTGACATATATTAAAAATATTTAATTTTATAAAATACAGGGATAATGTACCGCGAGATGAACATGTCATTCCCGAAGATATTGAAAATGGTGATTAAGCAAATTATGGCGAATTATCACAGAGTGATGATAGGGCGCCTAAGTCTGTCAAGTGGGTCGGGCTGACCCGGTTCTACCCAGCCCACTTAAAGGACCCGGCCCGATTGGACCCGGTCCGATAAGCCCTAGGGCTTTAGGGTTTCGGGTCCCAGGCCGGTTATTTTTTTAATTTGAGCCCGGTTAACCCGACCCGGATCAAGCCCGATCCAAGCCCGGCCTGGCCCGAAATGCTTTTTTTTTTTAATTTTAGGGTTTTGGGTCAAACTAGCCGTTGGCCCAACGGCTATATAGCCGTTTTTGGGTCCAAACGGCTAGTTTGGGCCCATTTCTTCAAAAAAAAAAAAAATACATTAAAAATTATTTTTTAATCCCCAAAAAAATTTTATAAATACCCTACACCTTCAAATCATTTTTCACACAATTTTTCACTCTCTCAAATCTCATTCTCTCTAAATCTCAATTCTCAAATATTCAATATATTTAATTTCTTAAAGTGTTCACTTTAATTTTTTAATTTTTCGTTTACAAAGTACGAGCGGAAGTTTCTAAAGTCGCAACCTTCGGATACTTCCAAAATTTGGTATTGTCGTTCCATCTCTTGCGTTTAATTTTTATTTATTGTATTAATTGTTTAATATTTAATTTTATTATATTTGTGTATTTTGAATTTTTTTAGTTTAATTTAATTTATACTATGGATAAATTAAGAAATCTCGCTACTAAAGGTGTTAAAACTTTTTGCCCCGAAAGAGGTAGTGGTAGTAAAAAACAAATTACTAGCGGTAGAGGTAGTTCAAGTAGTAGATATACCCATGTGCCTTCGCCTCCGATACCGCTTGGTACACCTTTTGAGGAAGAAATAGGTGTAGATGCTCACGATATGGATTATGTAGAAGCTCAGAAAAATTACGGTATAGAAGAAGAAAATGAAGTAGATGCGGTTAATTTAGACGAAGATAATGAAAATATTGGTAAGACGCCCACAGTAGAAAATGCTAACGTTAGATCTGATACTGAGGTGCAATGCAATATTTGTCAACAAATATATAAGCATAGAAGCGGAGGCAAGCAAGGGGTACAGGTACGTTAATGAGACATATAGGTGAAGCTCACGAAAGAGAGTTAAATATTGCACGAGGTCGTGGGGATGTTGGTCGGCCAACTCAAACTAGAATGGACCCAACAACCGGTCATGTAACGAAGAAGTATAATAAATTGAGGGACCGGGAAGAAATAACTAAAATGGTAACTGTGGGTCGTTTGCCTTTTAGTTTTCTTTCTTCTGATGCCTTTATTCATTATATACAAGTAACTTATAATCCTATGTTTAATGGTATTCCTAGAAGTTCTTGTCGGTCTGATATTTTTAGACTTCATTCACAATATTGTTTATATTTATCAACATTGTTAAAAAATATTCAATGTAGATTGTCCCTAACTTCTGATCTTGGTCGTGCTGTAAATAAAAATGATTATTTAACCGTTACTTGTCACTGGATGGATAGTAATTTTGTGATGCAAAAATGTATTCTTGCTTTTTTATATGATGAAGATCGTAAACATACTGGACATTTTATTGTTGATTCTATTGTTAAAGTTGCCGGATATTATGGTATCAAAAAAAAAAAATTTATGCATTGCTTTTGATAATGCTTCTAACAATAAGACTGCTATAAAAAAAAAAATCTACGCTATCTCCGCCGTTGCCAGAAATTTTTCATATTAAGTGTGCATGTCATATATATAATTTAATTGTAAAAGATGGTCTTGAGTTTTTTTAGCTTTATATTGAAAAAATTCGTCTTGTTGTTGGTTTTATTCAAGAAAATAATCGTAGATCGAGAATTAGAGAATTTAAAGTTAAATGTCAAGAAAATGGACTTACACCGATATTGATGCCTGAGGAAATTGATATTAGATGGAATTCTACGTATGATTTTTTAAAAACTTGTTATAAATATAAAATTCCTATTACACTAGCTTTTAACCAATATTGCGGTTCATTTGCTGATTCTGCTGATTGCATGCTACATGATTCTGATTGGGTTGTAATTAATGATCTTGTTAAGTTTTTAGAAAAAATTTATGTAGCTACGGTTGAATTTTCCAGTGCTTATTATCCTACTGTTTGTAATATTTTGGCATATATAGCCGATATTTCTGGTTTATTAAAGAATATAAAAATAAAGAAGGTTATAAAGAAGCTGTTGGTGCCATGTTTACGAAATTTAAAAAATATTTTTTCTCGATTCTCCCTATTTACTTGGTTGGTGCTATGTTAAATCCGTGCATGAAATATAATAATATGTGCCACTTTAGTACTATTATTTAGACTAACTTAGAAATAAATATTAACAATGATTCTGAACAAGTACAACCTGATTTGTGGACGGCTATGAGTGATGCAAATGAATACATAAAAAAATTATATAACTACTATGCTGATTTATTTGATTTAGCCGTACCTACAAATATCACTCCAACTGTCGCTCTTCATCCTCCCGAGGAGCCATCATCTTCCAAAAGGTCGGCACATAGTGGTTTTCCTGATTCCTTTTATGATTTAACTTGTTGGAACAGTGTTGATGAGAGAGCTTACACATCAATTTATCGGGAAGAGCTGAAATACTATCTTTGGTCGCCGCCAGAGGATCGCAGACGACAGATCAACACGTTGGATTGGTGGAGGAGTAATGAAACACAATATCCTGTGCTTTCAAGATTAGTTAGAGATATCTTAAATGTTCCAATGTAAACCGTTGTATCAGAGAACGCCTTTAGTCAGGGACGACAACAGCTTGGAGACAACCGACACTCATTGGGAAGCAATGCAATGAATGGTCTAGTTTGTCTCAGAGATTGGATTAGAGCGGAAAGAAGAAACCAAGGAATGGACCCGGAGCCGAGCGACGAGCTAAAACTTGAAGAAATTATGTCTTCACGGGAGAACTCAGCAGAATCAAGTCCAACACATGGTTTTGCCCCCGTTGACTTCGACTATCCTATGCAAGTTCCTGTTAATATTAACATGAATGAGTTGGAAAAAATGATGCATAATTTGTAGATTTTTCATTCATGTAAATTATAAATTTTGGATCATTTTGCAATCAATAAAATTTTCCAAATTCATTCACTCCTTAGTCCTTACTTTTTATATTTTTTCATTTAATGATTTAAAATTTTAAATTGAAATTCTAGTTTTCTATTTTAAATTAAAAACTTACTTCTAATATATTTTTAATTTACTATCAAATATTATTAATTTATTATATTAAGTAGCATATGTTTTGTATATTTGTGTATATATCTTCTATAGACGTGTATATTTAACGTATACATGTGTATATATTTTATAAATTAGTATATAACTATATTTATATATATATATATATATATATATATATATATATATATATAAATTGTAATGTATATATATTGTGGTATATTTTATTTAAAGTAGTACGTATACATTGAATGGTGCGTATACATATGTATATATCTTCTATAGACGTGTATATTTAACGTATACATGTGTATATGTTTTATAAATTAGTATATAACTATATCTATATATATTGTAATGTATATATATTGTGGTATATTTTATTTAAAATAGTACTTATGTGCGTATACATGTGTATATATCTTCTATAGACGTGTATATTTAATGTATACATGTGTATATGTTTTATAAATTAGTATATAACTATATCTATATATATTGTAATGTATATATATTGTAGTATATTTTCTAGTAGTAGTATATATACCTTTAATGGTGTGTATACACGTGTTTATCTTCTATAGACGTGTATATTTAACGTATACACGTGTATATGTTTTATAAATTAGTATAGATGTGTATGTTTAACGTATACATGTGTATATGTTTTATAAATTAGTATATAACTATATATATATATATAGATTGTAATGTATATATATTGTAGTACATTTTACTTAAACTTTAAAGTAGTACATATATATTGGATGGTGCGTATATATGAGTAATTGTGTATATGTGTATATATTTTTTAAATTCTAATGTAGTATATACTATATATATAGTGTATATATATTATTTAACGTATTTACAATGTATATAGGTGGGTATATATAATGTATATTGAAAAAAAGTTTTTCTTTTATATTTTTGACCGGGTTTGATCGGGTTTTTAACCGAGTTTGACCGGGTTTAGGTGGGTTTGACCAGGTTGGGTTAAGTGGGCCGGGTTAGGGTTGTTTTTAATTTTTTTACTGTTGAGCTCGGATCGACCCGGCCTACTTAGACCCCAACTCGGACCCGGCCCGGACCACAAACCGGTTAAATGACACGGGCCGGTTCTGGGTTGGCCCGACCTGGCCCACTTGATAGTCTTAAGTGCGCCTAATAATGTTGATAGAGATGAATGCCCCTATGACTCGTCATCGAGTGATGATGGTGTGAGGTTCAATTCAGAACAAAGATCAATGTCCCATGAGCCCTTATCCTTAACAAGAATAAATTCCACAGACATAGATGCAAAGGCCGATATCAATGTCACAATCAAATAAAAGACCCCATTTTTATTCTAATGAACTTTCATTTCTTGATCATTTTCAGGAAGGACCCGATGTGTTTATGGATAATCATGAAAATGATTTTGTCCCTACAGGTGTGTGGCATGAATCGGCTGATTTTTTTAAATGATGATTTTTATCTTTCTAGCCAGATGTTGTTCAAGTAAAAAAAAAATTGCAATGGGCAGTTAAACTCTATCATATTAAAGAAGGAAAGGAGTTTTTTGTTATTAAGTCTGGAAAGAATGTGTTCAAAATTTGTTGCAAACATGTAGATCAAGGTTGTTATTTTAAACTTTGTTGTACAAAGGATAGTAGTAATAACTTGTGGAAAATTGACAAATACATTGGCGAACACACTTGTAATATAAGTGATTGTCTCAGAGGTCACTAAAATCGCAGAGGTCACTAAAATTTGGATATAGGCATGATTGCAACTGTTCTCGTTCCGTATATTGAAAAGACACCGAGGTACTATTTCTTATCGAGTTCATGTGACTATATAAATTAGCAGTTATATTTTCAATTATAATTATTAAGAATAAGTTTTTACAGGTATCCTATCAAAGAATGCCAAATGTCAGTTCTTAATAAGTTCCTTAAAATAATTAGTCGGTGAAAGGCGTATCTTGGACAAAAGCATGTATTTGAACAAGTTTATGGAAATTGAGAGGCCTCATTTTATGAATTTCCAAGGTTCTTCACTGCTATGAAATATTTCAATCCAGGTTTTATCGACTAATAGCGATTTGAACGACATAAGAGAGTTGATGAACATGTTTTCAACTATGTGTTTTGGACGTTTAAGCCATGTGTCGATGATTTTTGTTATTATCGGCCGATGATATCAATAAATGGAATACATGTATATGGTAAGTATGATATAAAGTTGTTGATTGTGGTAGGTATGGATGACAATGACTCCATTTTCATTAGTTTTTGCAATAGCAGCGAATGAAAGCCTTCATACGTGGACTAAGTTTTTGAGCGATTTGCATCAGCATGTCGTATGTAGCCGTCAAGGTATTATGTTGATATCTGATATACACCACAGCATACTTAGTAGTGTATTTACAGAGAGTAATTGACAAGCTTCTTTTGCCTATAACCGTTATTGCTTAAGGCACTTAAAGGACAATTATTAGAGAGCGTACAAAAGTGTCCGACTAAACAACCTACTATCGACTGCTGCAACAGCAACACCAGAGAAAAAGTTCTTGTTACGAATGGAGTTGATCAAGGAGACGCACTTGCCAGCATACAAGTGGTTGATGAAGCTAGACTTAGAAAAATGGACTATGCACAAGGATGATGGAAAGAGGCAGGACATGCTCACAACGAATAGCTCCGAGTCATTTAATGGATTGCTAAAGTCTGCTAAAGGCCTACCAGTGACCACAATGGTCAAAATATCTTACAGCATGGTTGTGGATTGTTTTGTTCTGAGATCGAAGTATGCAAAACAACTATTGGTTGACAAACAAAAATGAATGTCAAACCCATTCAAAAAATTTAAGGAATACAGGAAAAAGATATCGATGCATAGTATCCAAAATTATTTTATGGCAGATAGCACATTTAAAATCAAGACATTCAACTCCCATCACGGAAAAGGTGGTAATAAACAAATTGTTAATAAGGCGCAACGAACATGTACGTGTGGTAAGTATAAATCAAATTATTTTCCATGTTCTTATGCCATTAGGGTGTTTGGATTTGTTGGAAATCTTGCATGAGATTATATTGCATCAGAATTCTTTGTTGCCGGGTACAAAAGAGCTTACTCTGGGCAATTAATTCCATTTGGTGACGAGGTCTATTGGCTAGAAAGTCTGTTTTCCATGATTGCAAATAAAAATTATTTGAGGAAAGTAAATGTCACGTCCAACACACGTATACCCAATGAAATGAGAGTTTCACAAAGTAGTCTCTCCCGAAAATGCTCTATTAGCAAACAACCAGGACATGATAAGCGTAATTTTCCATCGAGAGAGTGTAATGCTAATGCATATTGGACAGCAAATATCTCCGGTTGTTCTAGTACTTTTAGGAGATGATTTTAAGTGTATGTGTTATTATGAATTATTTATATGTTATTGTATTACGTATTTGTATGTCAATGAATGGTGTAGTTTTTTGTGAGATGAAATTTTACGTATTTTATTGTGAGATGAAATTTTAATTTTTGTATAACACCAAATCGCAACATAATGTACAATGTAGAAAATTACATATCTTCTTCGTCAGTTTTAGGAACTACGTCGAATTCATGTTGTGTTGGCTCAACTAAACTCAATAGGTTTATACTATAATATAGCACTCCAAAATCTAATGTTTGGGGTAAATGTTTTTGAAGGCCTATCCATTCGTTAACGATTGGATATACTGGATAGGTAGAATCTCAATGTAGTCTCTACGTTTCAAGTACATTCCAATGCTCCTCTTCATCTGCTCCTTGAAAGATAAGATCATCTAATGCATGAAAAAGCTCTAATGTTTTTTCCATTTTTGATATTTCCTTATTCAAGTGCTCAATAACTTGTGTGTCATCCCTGAACATACATATCTGAAATATCGCATACAGTGCCTGTGGAACGGTCAAACCATGCCATCGACATAACACCTTATAATCACACTGTTTAACATATAGTTGAGTCCACTGAAGTGTTTCTCCCTAAATAATAAAATTATCAGCTATAGAGGAGTATGTTTCTCCGATAATGATGTGTCTAACAATTATTAATCATGATAAATAGAAATAGGTTTATTTTCTAAGGGATGAATTCGATCATACCATTTTTTTTTGGACAAATCAGTATAACACCCAAATACTTTTGCAGGATTTTTTGAAATTCTCTCTTTTTTTATTTTTCTAATAGTGAACCAACTTTTCATTAGAGCTTTGTGTAGTGTGTTGTAAGATGTTATATTTTTGTTTATATTTGTAATGCGTTATTTATAACATAAAGAGTGAAGATATTTGCAGAAATTGCTAATAAAGTTGTGTTATCAATCAGGGACGTCAGTCTGTCAGTCAAAAGAGGAGTGTACAGTACAAAGTGCATACATTATATGCACTACATAGTCTTTAGGTTGCAGAAGATGTGTCATATAAAGTGATTTTGTCAATCGGGGACGTCAATCCGTCAGTCAAAAGAAAAGTGTACAGTACAAAGTGCATATATTATGTGCACTATGTAGCCTGTAGGTTGCAGAAATTGCGCTAATAAAGTTGAGTTGTCAATCAGGGACGTCAGTTCGTCAGTCAAAAGAGGAGTGTACAGTACAAAGTGCATATATTATGTGCACTATGTAGCCGGTAGGTTTCAAAAGATGTGTCATATAAAGTGGTGTTATCAATCGGGGACGTCAATCCGTCAGTCAAAAGAGAAGTGTACAGTATAAAGTGCATATATTATGTGCACTATGTAGCCTGTAGGTTGCAGAAATTGCACTAATAAAGTTGTGTTTTCAATCAAGAACAACAGTCCGTCAGTCAAAGAGGAGTATATAGTACAAAGTGCATATATTATGTGCGTTATATAGCCTGTAGGTTGCAGAAGATGTGTCATATAAAGTGGTGTTGTCAATCAGAGACGTCAATCCACTAGGTAAAAGAGAAGTGTACAGTACAAAGTGAATATATTATGTGCACTATGTAGACAGTAGTTTTTACTATATATCAGTTTTCTCTTTGTAATTATTCGCCCTTATCGTCCATTAGTTTCAAAATTTCTTAAAAGAATTTTCCTACAATTTCCTTTGTCACCCTCAATTGCTTGCATCATCTTTAATTTCATGCTCCATGAATTATAATAGGAGGCTTGTTTGTACATGTAGGCCTCCTCCAGTTGTTAGAATTTCCTGTTCTGAAGACAACCCCGGACGTAGGTAGATTCCTCGGTTGTATGCATTATGGTTAAGTAATTTTTATATTTTCTATTTTTATCTTTTTTCTTAATAAGTAATTTTTACAACTTTATTTTAATGAACTGCAATCCCATTTTGTACTCCTTGCAATTTTTTTGATTGGTATGATCCTGAGTTTCCACGTCAGACAAATGTTGTGATATTGTGCTTGTTGAAGAAGACTAACAAACAACAAAAAGAGTTGAAGGCTAAAAGTATCTTAAAGCTAATTTTGAGCATTAGTTTGATATGTAATCTACTGATGTTCATTTACTTTTTGTATCGTTCAAAGAGAATTTGATCTTGGTGTATGTTTGATGGTGAAGTTAAGGCTTGCATCGATGAAAGGAAAATTAGTATAACTTTTTTATTTCTTTTATGTATGATGTTGCATTTTGATGGATATAATAATATTTGTCTGTTGATTAAAGTAATATATGTGAAACTATTTGTCTAGAAACAACATACGCCCACAACCTGTTACAAAAAACCTCTAGAATGACGTCATTAATGCCAAGACCTCTCTCCAAGTAATCTAAGAAACCCTGGGAATCTAAAAACTGACTTATCTGTTGGCATAATACAAAGAAAATAAATACACGAATTTGGTGACATCACAAGCAATAACCATACAGAAAGCACATGGAAGTATAGGTGTATTATATGTGCATTGTGTAACATACATGTACATATATATTAGAAATAAAG
This sequence comes from Capsicum pubescens, assembly GCA_030864215.1. Lineage (NCBI taxonomy): Eukaryota > Viridiplantae > Streptophyta > Magnoliopsida > Solanales > Solanaceae > Capsicum > Capsicum pubescens. The sequence goes on from CM061543.1 coordinate 110,272,330, forward strand.
CAGGTGGATGAGATGAAAACTTTTTCATTATAGGCCGAGCTTTGACAAACCTTGTCACATCCATCTGTACTAATATCCACAAATAGGCTTACAAACCAAAATAAGATAAACATGAATTATGGAGTCTCCTTACCTAAGCTAAGACTTCCCCTATCTTATCAAGATATTAGCCTTCAATGCAGTGATGAAATTGAAATGCAAAATCAACCTTATTTGTTTGCCCATTACAAAAATAAACTGAATGCCATCTAATATTCAACAACATACCCAGTGTAATCTCATCCAATATTATACATATCGGACAACAAATATATATTCATCAAATAATCGATCCTAAATTCCATCTGATTGTACAAGTCGTGATATTTCAACTACAACAACCAAAGGGGAGAATTTAGAATCAAGAAATACATTCCCCGATGAAACATCAAGATGGATTATGGCCACGTGATGGAGGAACTCCTGCAACTCCAACATCCCATTGGGATAGTAATGATGTAAGAGTAGAACAACATCTTCGTAGATTGCAAACCCAATAAAATCTTGTCTGATCATCTTGCTCTGGTGATGAATTATAGTCTTGTCCATCGACTTTAGACTCTTGACCAACAAAATCATCCCAGAAGGCATGTCTGCTCTATACCCCTGCATCAAAATCTATTGTTTGCTTGAGATTTTCATCGAAAACATTCCCTGCTATGATTCCCTCCAAGTTTTGAAAAGTTCTACTCGAATAAAGAAATTTTTTATCAATAACTCCAACGCTCCACTTCAAATACTATTGTGGTAAAAAATAATAACAAGAATGTAGAAGTGATAACACCGAGCAGCTACCTAATTGCGCTATGCTCAATCTTTTGACATCATAATTAGTTTAGCCATTTTTTGAAAAATAACGTACAGTTCTACTAATCACCTCCAAACAACATGATGAGAAGGACACTACTTGCAGACAAGTTGAATCCTAGTAAACTACAACCCCAAACAAGATGAAGTGAAGGAGTTCAAAATGTGAGCTTGATCCTGACATAGTAAATCAAATCATACCTCTCCATGAGTCAAAACTTCCAATAAGGAATGCCACTTGGAAAATTCATAAAATGAAATATTTCTGTCATAGCATCCAACAATAACCTGTAGGTGTAGGTCCTTTTCAAACTAGAAAACGACGATAGAGAAAAGTTATCTATCACCTGAGAAAAGTCATCTAGAATTGCTGCAAAACTCTCAACGCGTCCTTGTAGTTTGATCTCCCACAAAACAAGACCACTAAACACAATTGCAGTGAAGTTAACTTTTCATCACAGAAGCCTAAAAACCATCTCAAGTTAAGCAAAAAATTGCTCATTTATCAATAAAAAAAAAAAAAAAACAGAAAGCTAGGGTTAAGGAATAAGAAAACTGAGTCAACAATGCAGCCATCCAGTAAATATTACTTTGGACTAGTCCACAAGGAAGTAACATAGTTCACAACTCAAGTAACAATGACAAAGATAAACAAGAACACCTAGTATATACAAAGAAACTTGTGTATTAAACTTGTGTAATATAAAGAAGATCATCGATTATCCAATGAATAGAAAAATTATAACAAAGCAATAAAATAATTAGTCTTACATTCTACAATGAACAGAAAAATTCATGTAGAACATAGCAAGAAAGAAAAACAAAAAGTAGTAAAATGTCAAAATCTACAAATGGTGAGAAATATTGATGGATAATAAATTCTACTAGTACAAAATAAAAACAAACAGAAAGTACCACCTCATAACAAATTGATGAAAAAAGTACCTTTAAGACTATTGGTTATATTATAGCTTAATTGAATCTCGAAAAGGAAAATGTTCAACGTTGTGGAACAAAAGCACATATCCTATAATTTTACTTCTTTTTGTTTTTGATAAACATGGCGCCTGGACCTGCACCTCTACTAATTTCAGTCGATACCTATCAACTCCGTATCAACAACAAATGCCAGATAACTCTACCCACCAAGGATAAAAAATTTATTTTCTTTATAACCACTGGAACTATAGAAGATCATAAATACAAAACATTCCATTGAACTAAATAATTGAATTACCTAGTATATGTAACCACAAATGAACTGCATAAGCTTATGGTAATGAACCGGCTCATGTTGTCCAACTGGGTCATCATCTGTCGCTGCCTGAGGATCTGGCTTTGCAACCGAAAGTAACGGCATATCTCCTACTCCCTCATGTATGAAGACACCATGTATACGTCCACATCCTCGGCCATGTCCTTCTCTACGAACAGTTGTATCACCATATCCACATCCACATTCACATCCACATCCACGTCCTCTCCTGCTTCCTCCACACATCCCGAGTGGCTGCTGGTACTGTTCATTTGGAACTGCAGGCCCATGAAAGGCTTAATTTGCCTGGTCAAAAATACCTCTAATATCAGCAGCAACCTCGACTCCACACCTACTAGTCTCTGATCTCTCCGTCCATACTAACGCCTTTTCATACAGCCGTTGCAGGCCTCTATCCATCGCCTCATGTGAACCTGCAATCGGGACGTACCGAGAACCTCTGAGAGTGGGGTTTCCCAATAACAATCGATCATATAGCAAATACCATTCCATATAAGCATCTAAGCTGGCATCGTCATATACCTCCACAACTCTAGGCTGCCAATTAATCCACATATCAACACAACGGTTATGCTCTAAAATAAAATCAAGGTCAATTGACATCAATCATCATGCTTAGCATGGTCAGGTTGCCATTCAGGAGCCTCTCGTATGTGTTGTGACAGCTCAAACTGTCATATCACTCTGTCCGGTGGGTGCCACTCTATGTTTTCTAAACATTACATGGGCACCCGCATCCGCCACATCGGCTGACCAGTTGTGCAACAAGGAGGTAAAGTATGGAGGATGTCACGACATGGTGCCAACATAAACTATATTAAAATAAAATAGTCAATATTAAAGTAAAGTTGATGAGTAAATTGGATTATAAAATTATAATATAAGCTTTTAAAAGACTCTGCAGGCAAGTACAATGACTTATTCTGTCAAGATATAATGCACAATCAGTTATAACTTATAACAACTAAAGTTTAACAAGCTGAACTTTGTGGATATGTTTGCTTTGACATTTGTAACTTTAGTGATTTAGTAAGCACAGTGAGATATTTGGTCAAGATGTATGATACGATCATTGTAGTTAATCGAGTACAAGAAAATTGAAATTTATTTGTCTAAATAGAGCTAAACTTAAGCAATATGACCCCACACGGCACAATATACTAAAAATATGACCCCACATGGCACGATACATAAATATATGACTCATCACCACACAATACACTAAAAATATGACGTCAAACGGCACAATACATAATAAGGTAACTTAATATGATGGAACATAAAGAAAATATACCTGCTCGAACGTCAAATGATCAAGTTAATCTCTCATGGGGACTAGGGCGTGGTGTGTCTCTGTAACGCGCTTAACCCCCCGCATCCACTTTCTACCATATGGCATCAAAGGTTCATCCTCATCAATATCCCCAACCGGTATTGGTTGGAAGGGCAGGACCATCTCCCAAGTCCATATCTAAAAGTTACATATTAGTTTATGTTAACTAAATTAACAAATAATTGAACTGAAACTAACATAATAAGATAAGATACCTTGAGGAAAGGAATGAATCCTCCAAGTTTTTTACCACTAATAGATATTCGACAGAGAGACCAGTAAAGATAGGCTAGAACAGCGTTTCCCCAGTTGAATGTCTCCGTCTATTCGAGATCAACAAGGAAGTGCAAGAACAGCAAACTCAAGAAATTCCCCGATGTGATTGGGAATAGAATAGCTCCTAAAATCAACAACATATATAGTAGAGCTATCCTCCGAACCCTATCATCAGGAGTGTAATCTGTAATGGGATGTAGAACTACCTGTTGCCGAATATACTCAGCTAATACATTTATTTTAAGACAGCTAGTCCCTTCTAAATCCCCCGGTGCGCGAGTGAAGCAGTGTGAACTTGCATCATCCTAGAACAATCAAAATTACAGTGTATTAGATCTGGATATACCACAACATTTTCCTCAACACATAGTCCAAACAAAATTTGGATATCTTGCAGGTTCAAAGTGGCCTCTCCAAAGAAAAGGTGGAAAGTGTGTGTCTATGGCCTCTACCATTCAATCATGGTCATAATCAGCTTATGGTCAAGCTATATATTACCTACCCTGACAACATCTCATAACCCCACCCTGTAAATATACTCTATGACACGCTGATGGGGGCGGTTATCAAAAATCGTCCATGCCGCATTATTTATTTTCGGCTCCATAGTCTCATTATAATCAAGAGTTTTATTCCACAATCTTTGTGACATGTGAACTGCTTGTAATGTAAGTAATTGTAATACCCTGATTTGCTGAACCAGAATGCTACACGGTGCTCATGACCCCGAAGAACCACAAGGTAATCCATGACTTATATCTGTACCTGTATACTGCATAAAATACTGAATAATGCAGAAACATGCACCGAAAGGCCATAAGGTTCAATACTGAACATAACGTGGATGAGATAACATCTGTGGGGTAATACAATACCCAAAACAAAACTGTAAACACTGAAGTCTGAAACATAATAGTCTGCATCTAGTCTGAAAGCCTCTACTGTCTGAATAATCTGAATAAGGAGTTGATGGGACATGTCCCCAACTAACTTCAACTAATAACTAATTAATGAAATAGTGGAGAAATAATCATGTCCTTGAAAGATGAGGACTCACTTCTATTCTGACTGCTGGGACTGGAATGTACCGCTGATCTGGAACTCGTGTCTCTGAACCTATGGTGTAACATAAAAAGAAAGCACCATAGCGCAAATGCGTTAGTACAATGGAATATACTGAGCATACATGTGAGGTACGCTAATGCAAGGGTTAACATGCATGAATAATGCTAGCTGACTGTCTAACATGAATGTGAGAATGCATACATAAATACGTAACTATAACTGACACTATGATATCGTGATTACTGAATCTGAATACTAATGGCATTACATACTAATATATAATATAACTGATACCATAAATAGTTGTATCTGAATGTAACTGATAACATAGGTGACTGTATCTGACAGTCCTGAATTTGATAGAACTATCTGAGTTCCTTACTGTATCTGAGTCAACTGTATCTAACAGTCTTGAATCGAAAAGAATTATTTGAGTTCTTTTACTGAGACTGGTACTGAAACTATGGGAGGTAGTATTTAACTGACATGCCCCTGATACGCCATTATAGCTGGCTGAGTTGGGGTCCAATCTGTAACCCCAATTGGAAGGGTGTTAATACCGCGCCACTGATAAGGAAAAACTGTGGGTGACCCTTATCTGATAGTGTCCCCAAAAGAGAATGGTGAGGCCCTTATTTGATAGTGCTTATCCACCTCATCAACCCTCATCAGACAGTGTTGATGTCTCAGCCTATGTTGGATACATAGTTCTGGAATGCAAGGATGACTTCTAAGGATCACACCCTCATCTGATAGTGTGTGTCCCCATCTTTGGGTTCACTCGGTGCTAATTCCTACTCCCATCTGAATGGACAATGAACATGATTTACTGAACTGAACATGAGCTGAGTTACTAAGTTTCGTTGACTGACGGAATACTACTGATATTTGACAACTGACTGAGTCATGAGATCATGAAGATTTTTCCTGAGTCATAAGACTATCTGAAGTCTAAGGATTCATAGCTTGACTAAGAGTATCGTGAAAACATGACATGGCTCTAGGTACACAGATAATGTTTCGGGTACAAGTACCCCCAGGACTCGATGGAAGGAAACTGACAAAGCATGACTTACTTGAATACATAATAATCATCATAATACATTTACTGAAGCATTTCATCAAACATGTGATAGGCATAAGCTAGTACGTACATGCAGATTTCATGATATCATGTTAATTAGACACTTTCCCTTCATGTAGGCATTCAACCAAACACCTAGTAGGCATAGAATGTGTAAACAACATCATATAACAATTAACTGTCGTGATTCAATTCCAATTTAATCATTAAAGGGTTTAGTCCTAGGGTTTCATGAATCTATACCGATACAAATCAACCCATATGGAATTTAACACTCATTCATGGAATACAATTCAATTAGTCATTTTATCAACATGAACAAAAGTAGCCCAATCATGAAATTCATAAGAAAATCCACAACTTGAATTTAGAAAAAGGATTCTTGGGCTTCATGGACGAAAGGAGTCCATCAATGAACACTATGCATACCTTAGTTCGTGATTTTGTGAAGATTGATGGTAAAACCTTCTTGAATTTGAATCCCCAATAGAAATCCTAGCTTGTTCTTGAGAGAATATAGTATATTTTGGGTGAATAATGGCTAAATCACATGTTATTGGGTTTAAATAGGGGTAGGAAATTGAACCTTTTAACCCTGGATGTGTCTTTTAATTTCAGTAACGTTTTCCCAAACTGGGCCCTTGGCGTGTCGCGGTATTATCGCGCTGTGTCACATGAAATTGACAATTGGGAAATTGAGGGATGGCGCGACGTGGAGCCATCGTGTTGCCCCTTCCTTCGTGGCCTGGAACTTTAGCGCGACGTGGGGAAAATCGCGCTGAGACACTGAAAAAAGAACAATTTTGAATTTAAGTGCTGGCGTGATGCATCATAATCGTGGACACCTACTGGAAATTTCCAAATGCCATTTCCTCTTGTGGAACGGCGCGACACTGACTAATATGGCGTTGTTTTACGACGGGAACTTGAAATAGTCATAATTTCTTACCCGGTTATCGAATTTAAGCGAATCATATATCGATGGAAAGCTTATTGAATTTCACACATGAAAAAAAAGTGAAAATCCTGAAAATTCCTCATGGAATAATTATCCTTCACTTTAGAAGATAAGACTAGGCATTCTTGGGATGAAATTTGCTAGAAAAAGTATGAGATATTATAATATCTCTCCCTTGAGAACATTCGTCCTCAAATGAGACTGACTGAGAGGGGAAACAATAAGCTGAACATGAACTGAACATGAATAACGGGAACATGATCTCATGACTAACAAGCTGAACATAACATATTGAACATGCATAACTGATTCATGAATGCATGACTGAATGTTCCGAAGAACTAAGTTTCTCACAATGAGAATGCATTTCTGATGCATTATTATATAACTTAGCTGATACATAAATGCATGACTGAATATGAAATGGTACTTGATACCAAGTTTATACTGGGAACATGAACATGAAACTGAACACCAAGTTCGTGATGAACACTGATCATGAAACTGAGTAAGCTTAGGGAGAACTGTTACCTTGAGCTTGATCTGAGTTGGCGGAGAAGAGGTGAGGATACTTGGTACGCATGTATGCTTCTGTTTCCCAAGTAGCTCCTTCGACGGACTGATTTTGCCAAAGAACTTTAACTAGAGGGACTTCTTTGTTCCTTAATCTACGAGTCTGATAGTCTAACATTTCGACTGGAATCTCTTCATAAGAGAGACTGTTCTGAACATCAATACTCTGAATAGGGACTACGACTGGTGGTCCACCTATAAACTTCTTGAGCAAAAAGACATGGAATACTGGATGAACTGAGGCTAGATTTGAAGGCAATTCGAGCTTATAAGCTACCTTGCCAAAACGATTGAAAATCTTGAAGGGGACCGACGTATCGGGGACTGAGTTTTCCCTTCTTGCCGAATCTCTTCACTCTCTTCATGGGAGAGATCTTTAGATAGACATGATCACCAACCTCAAACTCGAAATCTTTTCTACGAACATCTGCATAAGACTTTTGTCAGCTCTGAGCAGCCCGGAGTCTTTCTCTGATTAACTGGACCTTTTCTAAGGCGTCGAATACTTAGTCAGGACCTATGACTGAGGCCTCACTAACTTTGAACCAACCAATTGGAGATCTACATCTCCTACCATAAAGAGCTTTGAATGGATCCATCCGAATACTGGAATAATAACTGTTGTTGTATACAAACTCAATCAAAGGTGAGTGGTCATCCCAACTTTCTTTGAAATCGATTGCACACACCCTTAGCATATCTTCTAACATCTGAATGGTCTTTTCTGCTTGACCATCTGTCTGAGGATGAAAGGCTGTACTGAGATGAATTTGTGTACCGAGACCCTTTTGGAACGCTTTCCAGAAATAAGAGGTGAACTGGGTACCTCTATCTGAGATAATAGATAACAAAACTCTGTGCAATCTGACCAACTCCTTGATATAGAGTTTGGCGTAATCCTCGGTTGAACAAGAGGTCTGAACTGGAAGGAAATATGCTGATTTAGTCATTCTATCTACAATGACCCAGACTGAATCATGCTGATGACGAGTTCAAGGCAAACCCATCATGAAGTCCATGTTCACAACTTCCTACTTTCAAGTAGGAATACTAAACTCCTGCATGGACCCACTAGGCTTCTGATGCTCTATCTTAACTTGCTGACATATAGAGCACTTAGCCACAAACTCTGCAATGTCTCTCTTCATCCCACTCCACCAATAGATTTCCCGCAAGTCACGGTACATCTTTATGGACCCTGGATAAATAGAGTAGCGCGCACCATGCGCTTCTTCAAGAATTCACTGCCTTAAGTCGTCTACACCTAGAACACAAAGACAACCCTGACAACATAAAATACCATCTCCCCCTTGAGAGAAAACCTCTACTTTCTGATCCTGAACTGACTCTTTCAACTGGACAAGGCTGGGATCTCTATCTTGCTTCTCTTTCACCTCGAAAACTAGAGATAATTCTGAACTACTCTGAACACATACACCACTCTCTGAAGAATCGACTAAGTGAACGTCTAGTCTGGTAAGCTGATGGACTTCTTGATCTAACTTCTTCTCACTATCCTCCACATGAGAAACACTACCCATGGATAGCCTACTAAGAGCATAGGCCACTACATTGGCCTTGCCCGGTTGATATAGGACACTCATGTCATAGTTTTTCATGAGCTCTAACCACCTTTTCTGACGAAGATTAAGATCTTTTTGACAAAAAACATACTGAAGACTCTTGTGATCTGTGAAGACATCTACATGAACTCCGTAGAGATAATGCCTCCAAATCTTCAAGGAAAAAACTATGGCTACTAACTCAAAATCATGAGTAGGATAATTTCTCCCATGGGGTTTAAGCTTTCTAGAGGCGTAGGCTATGACCTTACCATGCTGTATGAGGACACAACCCAAACCTATTCTGGATGCATCACAATACACCACGAACCCATCTAAACCATCTGGAAGAACTAAGACTGGGGCTGAGGTAAGTCGAGTCTTCAACTCCTGAAAACTCTTCTCGCAAGGGTCTGACCACTGAAACTTGACTTTTTTCTGAGTCAATCTGGACATAGGGGATGCAATATATGAACATCCTTCAAAAAAACATCTGTAATAGCCAGCCAAACCCAAGAAAATCCTGATATCTAATGGAGAGATAGGTCTTGTCCAGTTTCTTACTGCTTTGGTCTTTTGAGGATCAACTCTAATGCCATCACCGGAAATGATATGACCAAGGAATGCTACTGACCTTAGCCAAAATCCGTACTTACTGAATTTTGTGAATAGTTGATGATCTCTGAGAGTCTGAAGTACTGTTCTGAGATGGTCTGCATGATCGCGCTTTGTGCGGGAATAGACCAGAATATCATCTATGAAGACTATGACGAACATGTCCAAGTACTGCTTGAACACGTGGTTCATCAAGTCCATGAAAGTTGCTAGGGAATTGGTAAGACCAAATGACATGACTAAGAATTCAAAGTGACCATACCGAGAATGAAAAGCTATTTTCGGAACGTCACTTTCTCTAACTCTGAGCTGATGATAGCCGAATCTGAGGTCTATCTTAGAGAAATAGATGGCACCCTGAAGTTGGTCAAAAAAGTCATCGATTTTGGGAAGAGAATACTTGTTCTTGATCGTGACCTTATTGAGTTGACGGTAATCAATGCATATTCTGAGAGAACTGTCTTGCTTGTGCACGAATAAGACTGGTGCGCCCCATGGGGAAATACCGGGTCTGATGAATCCCTTATTTAAGAGATCCTTTAACTGGTCTTTAAATTCTCTGAGCTCTATTGATGCCATTCTGTCTGGAAGAATAGAGATAGGATGAGTATCTGGAAGAAGATCAATACCGAAGTCTATTTTCCTTTAGGGAGGAATTCCTGGAAGATCTTTGGGAAAGACATTTGAATATTTATTCATTACTGGGACTGATTTAAGACTGGGAGTTTTGGAACTAGTGTCCTTAACTCAAACAAAATGATAGGCACATCCTTTAGATATCATTTTCCTTGCTCGAAGGTAGGAAATAAGCTGACCCCTGAAAGCGGATACACTACTCTTCCACTCAAGGACGGGTTCATTTGTAAACTAAAACTAGACTATTCTATTTCTGCAGTCAACTGTGGAATAGCAGGAATGAAGCCAATCCATGCCGAGAATGACATCAAAATCAGTCATCTCTAATTTGACTAAGTCTGCTGAAGTGACTTTCTGAAATATCATAACCGGGCAGTTCCTGTATACCCACTGGGCTATGATGGTTTTTCCCACTAAGGTAGAGACTGAGAAGGGCTCTGCTAGAATTTCGAGACTGATTCCGAAATCAAATGTTATATAGGGAGTAACAAAAGACAAAGAAGCTCCTGGATCTAGCAAAGCGTAAACATGCACATGAAAGATCTGTAGTGTACCAGTAACTATATCAGGAGAATTTTCCTGATCTTGTCTGGTCTGAAAAGCATATAGTCTATTTGAGTGTTGCCTGCTAGTAACACTGGTGGTGGCACCCAGCTGATTCGAGCGATCGGACTGAGCTGCGGAGCGAAGATAACTCTAATAACCTGACTGAGGGCAGTCTCTGACTCTGTGGCCTGGCTTTTCACAACCGAAACAGACATTGTTACCAGCTCTGCAAGCACCCTTGTGGTTCTTACCACAAGTCTAACAAAGGGGATTAGTTTGGGCATTACTGACATTGCCCTGAGACTTAGAGCCTGGTACTCTATCTCTGAACTTAGGAGCTGGAGCACTGGCTCAAGAAGGAGCTGAAACTGACAACTTAGGACAAAACTGAGAACGGTTTTCTCCTTCTGATTTAGGATGACTAAAATTGAAGCTACCTGTCTTAGCTTTGTTATTCCGTTTTTCTCTCTGCTTAATCTTTTGCTCCTCTATCTTCTGAGCATGGGTCATAAGTCTGGCTAAATTCATGTCACTATTTAGCATGGCAGATCTACACTCATTAACCACACTATCATTTACCCCTGAAGCAAACTTACTCATCCTGGCTCTACCATCTGCAACCACATGAGGGGCATATTTGGATAATTGAGTAAACTTTAGAGAATAATCTTTCACCATAATATTGCCCTGCCTAAGGTTGATTAATTCTAGCACCTTAGCCTCTCTAAGCTCTTGGGAAAAGAATTTGTCTAAGAATGCAGTGACAAACTCCTCCCACTCTATAGGACCTGCATCATCTGACCTTTCTGACTTCTTCTATTTGAACCAAGTATGATCCATATCCTTCAACTGGTATGCGACTAACTAAACACTCTCAACAGTAGTCACCCCATGATGTATGTCACTTTTTGAACTTGATCAATGAATTCCTGAGGGTCTTCATTTACTTTAGACCCGTGGAAGGATGGAGGATTCATTTGAGTGAAATCCCAAATCCTAGCTGCAACTGAATTGGCCACTGGATTGTACGGAACAACAGCTGGTCGTTCATTATGGGCAGCTACTGACTGAGCAAGAGTGGTAAATATGGTCCTGAACTCCGCATGAGAAACATAATCGCCCAAAGGTTCTTCGGGCTGAGGGGCAGACTGATTTCTTCTCTTAGGAGGCATATTCTAAACTAAAGAGAAGAAGCGGATTAGTCTGAGAGATTGACTTGTGATTATCCTCACTGGCACGACATGAATACTGAAAAAGAGAAACTATTCCTAAATATCTCATAGCCTCTTGCACATAAATGTGGCGCACAACACACCCATGTACAAGACTCTACTAGATGCGGCTTTCAGACTTCCTAGGACTCTGTTGAACCTTAGGATTTGATACCAAGTTTCAAACACCCCGATTTGCTGAACCGAAATGCTACACGGTGCTCATGACCCCGAAGGACCACAAGCTAACCCATAACTGATATATGTACCTGTATACTGCATAAAATATTGAATAATGTGGAAACATGCACCGAAAGGCCATAAGGTTCAATACTGAACATAACATGGATGAGATAATATCTGTGGGGTAATACAATACCCAAAACAAAACGGTAAACACTGAATTCTGAAACATAATAGTCTGCATCTAGTCTGAAATCCTCTACCGTCTGAATAATCTGAATAAGGAGTTGATGGGACATGTCCCCAACTATCTCTAACTAATAACTAATCAATGAAATAGTGGAGAAATAATCATGTCCTCGAAGGATGAGGACTCACTTTTATTCTGACTGCTGGGACTAAAATTTACTGTTATTCTGGAACTTGTGTATCTGAACCTATGGTGTAACATAAAAAGAAAGCACCATAGCACAAATGCGTGAGTACAATAGAAAGTACTGAGTATACATGTGAGGTAGGATAATGCAAGGGTTAACATGCATGAATAATGCTAGCTGACTGTCTAACATGAATGTGAGAATGCATATATAAATACGTAACCATAACTGACACTGTGATATCGTGATTACTGAATCAGAATATTGATGACATGACATACTAATAATTAATATAACTGATACCATAAATAGTTGTATCTGAATGTAACTGATAACATGGGTGACTGTATCTAATAGTCCTGAATCTAATGGAACTATCTGAGTTCCTTACTATATCTGAGTCAATTGTATTTGACAGTCTTGAATCTAAAGAACTATTTGTGTTCTTTTACTGAGACTAGTACTGAAACTATGGGAGGTAGTATTTAACTGACATGCCCCTGATACGCTATTATGGTTGAGTTGGGGTCCAATCTGTAACCCTAATTAGAAGGGTATCAATATCGCGCCACTGGTAAGGACAAGCGATGGGCGACCCTTATCTGATAGTGTCCCCAAAAGAGAATGGTAGGGCCCTTATCTGACAGTGCTTATCCGCCTCATCAACCCTCATCGGACAGTGTTGATGTCTTAAATTATGCTGGCTACATAGTTCTGGAATTCAAGGATGACTTCTAAGGATCATACCCTCATCTGATAGTGTGTGTCCCCATCCTTGGGTTCACTCGGTGTTAATTCCTACTCCCATCTGAATGGACACTGAACATGATTTACTAAACTGATCATGAGGTGAGTTACTAAGTTCCGTTGGCTGACGGAATACTACTGATATCTGACAACTGACTGAGTCATGAGATCATGGAGATTTTTCCTGAGTCATAAGACTATCTGAAGTCTAAGGATTTATAGCTTGATTGAGAGTATCATGAAAAAATGACATGGCTCTAGGTACACAACTAATGTTTCGGGTACAAGTACCCTCAGGACTCTATGGAAGGAAACTGACAAAGCATGACTTACTTGAATACATAATAATCATCATAATACATTTACTGAAGCATTTCATCAAACATGTGATAGGCATAAGCTTGTACGTACATGGAGATTTCATGATATCATGCTAATTAGACACTTTCCCTTCATCTAGGTATTCAACCAAACACATAGTAGGCATAGAATGTGTAAACAACATCATACAACAATTAACTGTTATGATTCAATTCGAATTTAATCATTCAAGGGTTTAGTCCTAGGGTTTCATGAATCTATACCGATACAAATCAACCTCTATGGAATTTAACACTCATTCATGGATACAATTCAATTACTCATTATCAACATGAACAAAAGCAACCCAATCATTAAATTCATAAGAAAATCCATAACTTGAATTTAGAAAAAGGATTCTTGGGCTTCATGGATGAAAGGAGTCCATGAATGAACACTATCCATACCTTAGTTCGTGATTTCATGAAGATTGATGGTGAAACCTTCTTGAATTTGAATCCCCAATAGAAACCCTAGCTTGTTCTTGAGAGAAACTTGAGAGAAAATAGTATATTTTGGGTGAAGAATGTCTAAATCACATGTTATTGGGTTTAAATAGGGGTAGGAAATTAACTCTTTTAACCCTGGACGCGTCTTTTAATTTTATTAAAATTTTCCCGAATTGAGCCCCTGGTGCGACGCGGCGTTATCGCGCCATGTCACTGGAAATTGACAATTGGGAAATTGAGGGATGGCGCGATGCGGAGCCATCGCGTTGCCCCTTTCTTCGTGGCCTAAAACTTTTATGCGACGCGGGGGAAATCGCACTGAGACACTGGAAAAAGGATAATTCTGAATTTGAGTACTGGCGCGATGCACCATAATTGCGGACACCTACTGGAAATTGCCAAATGCCATTTCCTCTTGTGGCGCAGTGCGCCTTTGACTAATATGGCGTTGTTTTATGATGGGAACTTGAAATAGTCATAACTTCTTACCCGATTATCAGATTTAAGCGAATCATTTATCGATGGAAAGCTTATTGAATTTCCCACATGACAAAAAGTGAAAATCTTAAAAATTCCTCATGGAATAATTATTCTTCACTTAAGAAGCTAATACTAGACATTCTTGGGATGAAATTTGCTAGGAAAAGTATGAGGTATTACAGTAATGACCCATCAAAGGGCCTAGAATGCAACATCTGATGCATTATATAGACCTGTAAATCAAATTCCATTAGGACTACCATCATAAAACCCAATCATGCATAATTTTTCCTTTGGTGTTAGGTAAGGATGTCGTATATGTATATATAAATAACTAGCTCTTATCTGTAAATATTTTAGGTTCTATTTTAAATCCTTAACACGTAAACAGAAACAAAGATGGTCATCAATTCTTTTTGGTTTTAGCATAATGTTTTTGAGTTGATGGCTTGAATCTGTTCATTAATCCAATAATTGTTGAAGTTTAAGTAATACAACATTTTTCCTTTTCGACTAAATCTAACATTTTTCTAAGCAATTATTCCTTAACATTTTTCTCAATTCTTCAAATTTCATTTCTGTATGCTAACTAAGTTCAACTCTCACTGAATCTAAGCAATTATCAGCTGAATTATCCTTATTATTATTATATTCTCAATTGACAGATATTCATTAATGACTTTTTTCTAATACCAGTGTCGCATATTTATACTCATAAGTAAAAAAAAGTATTTTTCAGCTAAGCAAAAGTTAAACAATCAAAAGTTAAACATCGAACAATGTTAAGAAATTAATTTTAAATAGCAAAAGAGTAAAACTTAACTTTCTTCAACGTCGTTGAAGGATCTATACTTTTTTTCTTTTCAACAAGCTTGGACTACAGTGAAGGGGATCATCAATGTTTTGATTTTCAGAGAGAAGAGGGGACCATCGGATTTGAGGGGACCATCGAATTTGCGTTAGTGTAAGAGAAAAAATCGATGGAGAAGAAGGTCAATTTAGGGTTTTAAAATTTATGGAGAAAAAGGTCAAAACGTCGGTGGAGAAAAAGTCGGATTTGACTATTTAAGTGCATTATATTTTTTTCATATATAAGTGCATAAAATTTGTGCACAATACAGAAAAGGCACAAAATAAGTGCAATATTATATCAAAAAAATTGATAGTGCACTATCCATAAAAAAATGGATAGTGCACTAAATCTACTTTAATGATGTCAAAACGGAAAAAACGGATATTGTGCACTTATTTTGTGCACAAAACCCATTTCTATCATTTTCAAACCTGTGGCATAGATTGGTCACTTTAAAAATATGTTGTCATATTTGGTTCCGCACTCTAACCCCTCACCCCATCCACTCCCGCTTTAGTTTTTATTTAAAATTTTCTTATATATAAGAAATCATAATTAAATCCTATGAATTATTTTTGTGTAATGTATTTTTGGACTAAAATTTTTGTTTTACCCTTCTTTTTCAAAATTAATTTCGAGGGTCTATTTTGACCCCCACTCGAAAGTAGGAAATATGGGTATCATTGGCTTTCTTTTGACATGTAGATTCTATATTTGTATATTTAGTTATTTTCGAGTCCTTTTGTGAGGGAAAAACTCTGTGTTGAAAGCTATTTTGACAAATTTTTGGCATTTGAGGTAGGTTATGATTTAACTTTCTTCAGACTAGGTAGTTAATATTGATGTAAAATCATGTTAAGGGTATGGCAACCAATCATAGAAATAGCTATATTATTATATTGCGCCTGTGGAGGGGGGCTTATATTGTTGTTATTTGGTAATTTTGAGACATTGTTTGCAATGTGTGATCGTGTGGGGTCTTATGTGATGTTGTTGGCCTTATGTATGTATATTTGGTTATATCTTTCTGATGAAAAAGCCTAAATTGGAGTTTATGTGGTATCAACAGCATGTTACTATGTATTTTACTCTTTTGGCATATGAAATGCATTGGACTCTAGGATGAGTGGAATATTGAGTGGATTTTGGCTTACATGGTTTGTATATTGATTGAATGTGAATATTCTCATTCTGATTGGTTGTGAGAATTATATCCTCATATAATAGACATTCATGAAACATTGGTACCACTATGGAAATACTGATGATACTGGCTTTTTTTGACAAAAAATGCAAAATCCTTCTACTGATGGATGTGCCTGGGAGGAGTTATGGATATTGGTATTGGATATTGGATATTGGTTTGTATATAGGTTGTGAACCCAGGTAACAATGGTTTTCATCTAATCTTGTTGCATTATCTTGTGGGGAGGTATATAACGAAAGGCCAAAGCTTTTTAGTAGGCCATCTTTATCTCCATCTCTCTCTTTTGATCCCCCATTCTAGTATCTTTTTTAACGTCATCTTTGACGTGACTCATTCTATTCCCACATCGGCGATGACTTAGAATCATCATCGACAGGTAAGTGTATGCCCTATCTCTCTTCTCTTTTAGTTTCTCTCTCTTCCTTCTTTTCTCTCTCTCCTCCCTTTCCCTCACTTTTCCTAATTTTTCCCTTTTCATTACTCTCACCGGTGGGATATGGTTTTTGCCAGATGACGATCGTCAGTGTATAGCATCGGCCACAGGAAAGAATTAAGTTGATATGACGACAGCTGATGGTCGCTCTGGTGTGTCTAGATTAATAAGCTCTGCTCGACTAGATCTGATTTTGGTTATAGTTCAGCGAAGCTCCGGCGATAATATTTCATCGACCTGTTTCTACATTAGTTTGGTAGAATCCAACATACCACACGAGAGAAGATGACTTGGTCTACAAGCGTATTCTGGTGACTTCTAATCTTTGATTTTTATTTTCTTTGATTATTTCGTGCCTCTTAACTTTTTTAATTTGTTGGGACTGACTGCTTTCTTATATTAGTGGTTATTATTTTATTGTTCTAGGTGTTAGATTGGATAGTATGCTTTGCGTGTGCCTTCTATTTTTTACTGTTGTTTTTTGTTTTTATTTTTTGAGTATTGGCTTTGGGGGTTGATGGTAGGATAGAGTCATGTTCGAGGGGGTTGGGGTTGGGGGCTAGTTTGGGGTGTGGGGAAAAGAGGAGGGCGAGGTTGGGTGTGGGGTCAAGGTCTAATATTAGGACAGGTTTGGGGTATAAGGTGATAGAGGTAGACGTGATGTTAGAGATGATAGACTAAGGGCATGGACTTTAAAAAATAGAGACCCTTCAGGGTAAGTCCATAGATCTTGTAAAGATTCTTAGAAAGATAAGGATCAATATTGCGTGTGTCCAGGAGACAAAGTGGGTAGGGTCTAAGGCTAGGGATGTGAATGGGTACAAGCTGTGGTACTCAGGAAGTGAGAGGCGTATGAATGGAGTAGGCATCTTTGTAGATGAAGAGCTTAGAGGGCAGGTAGTGGCGGTTAAGAGGGTCAGCGATAGGTTGATGACAATTAAGTTCGCTATTGGGGAGTTCACTATGAATGTGTATGCATTTGTGTGCCATAGGTGGGCTTGGAAGATGAGGATAAAAAGAGATTTTGGTGTAGCGTTTATGCGCCGTAGGTGCTCTTGGGAGAGGAGGATAAAAAGAGATTTTTGGATGCTTTGGATGAGGTGGTGATAAACGTGCCTAGATTTGAAAAGATTTTCATAGCAAGGGATTGTAATGGGAACATCGGGATATTATCAGGAGGCTATGGAAATGTGCATGGACGTTTTTGTTTTGGAGAAAGGAATATGAAAAAGCTGTTATGTTGGATTTTGCGAGGGCCTTTGGGTTGGTGGTAGTGAATTCGAGTTTTCCAAAGTCACTTGATTACCTTCTAAAACATGATAGCCAAGACTCAGATTAACTTTTTACTGCTTAGGAAGGGGGATAAGGCATTTTGTAAGGATTGTAAGGTCATTTCAAGTGAGAATCTTTCAACCCAACACAGGATTTTAGTGATGGACTTAGTTATAAAGAAGGGCAAGAAGAGAAGGGGTGGAGAGGGTCGACCTAGAATTAAGTGGGGGCTTAACACCAGTTAGTGCACTGAAGTTAGGAGAGAAGGTAGAGGGAATGAGGGTGTGGAACTGTAGGGGTACATGGATGGTATGTGGGATAGGGGTACAAGTTACATCAAGGAGACAACTAAAGAGGTGTTGGGTGTCTCGAGGGGTCGGACTGGGCAACATCGGGGGTACTGGTGATGGAATGAAAAAGTTAAGAAGAAAGCAAAGATTAAAAAGAAGGCTTATGCTAAGTTGGTAGAGATTAATAATTAAGAGAAGAAACGGGATAATAGGTAGGAGTACAAGTTATGTAGGAAGGAGGATAAGTTAGCAATTACGGCTACTAAGACAGCAATGTCTGAGAGCTTGTATGTGGGGTTAGAGGAGAAAGGTAGAAAAAACAGGTTATATAGGCTTGTCAAGGCTAGGGAGTGGAAGGTTTTTGACCTCAATTAAGTGAAGTGCATTAAGAGAGAGGATGATAGAGTACTAGTGGAGGATATTCATAGTAAGAGAAAATGGCAGTCGTATTTCCATAGATTCTTAAATAATGAGGGGGACAGAGACATTGTGTTCGGAGAGATGGAGCACTCAGGGAGTGTCGTGATATCAGTTATTGTAGATGTTTTAAAGTTGAGGAGGCCAGAGAGGCTATTCATTGGATGCGAAGGGGTAGGTCAATGGGGCCTGATGAGATTTCGGTGGATTTTTTAATGTATTATGGTAGGGCAGGTTTAAGGTGGTTGACTGAATTATTTAATGGTATTTTAAGACTGAAAATATGCCTAAGGATTGGAGGTGGAGTACTATGATTCCTTTATATAAGAACAAGGGTGGCATCCATAGTTATAACAACTAAAGGGGTATTAAGTTGTTGAGTCACACTATAAAGATTTGGGAGAGAGTGGTTGAGCATAGGTTGAGGAGGATCATGTCTATATAGGAGAATCAGTTTGGATTTATGCCCGGTCGCTTGACGACAGTGGCAATTGACCTGGTTCGGAGACTGGTGGAGCAGTATAGGGAAAGAGACCTACACATGGTGTTCATCGACCTGGAGAAAGTGTACAACAAAGTCCCTAGGGAGGTTTTTTAGAGATGCTTGGAGGTGGGAGGCGTCCCGATTGCGTACATCTGATCAATTAAGGACATGTATTATTGAGAAAAGACTCAAGTGAGGATGGCGGGAGAAGATTCAGAGCATTTTCCTATCTTGACAGGCTTACATTAGGAATCGACTCTTAGCCTATTTCTATTTTCATTGGTGATGGATGTGTTGACGTTGCGTATTCAAGGAGAGGTTCCATGATGTATGCTATTTGCGGATGAGGTTGCTTTGATTGATGAGATACAGGGGGTGAATGATAAATTGGAGGTTTGGAGACAAACCCTTGAGTCTAAAGGGTTCAGGTTGAGTAGGACCAAGATGGAGTATATGGAATACAAGTTTAATGACTTGAGGCAGGAGAACAAGGTGTTAGTATCGTTGGATTACAAGGTTGTTTGTAAGAGGGATAGTTTTAAGTATCTTGGGTCTATGATTTAGGGGAATAGAGAGATTGACGAGGATGTCTCCCACTAGATTGGGGTAGGATGGATGAAGTGGAGGCTCGCCTCGAGAGTGTTATATGATAAAAAGGTGTCGCCCAAGTTTAAAGGTAAATTCTACAGAATGGCTTTCAAATCGACCATACTGTATGGAGCGGAGTGTTAGCCAGTCAAGAACTCTCATATTAAAAAATTGAAGATGGAAGAAATGAGGATGTTGCATTGGATGTGTGGACTTACTAGGGGTGATAGGGTTTGGAATGAAACTATCAAGGAGAAGGTAGGAGTATCTTCTATGGAGGACAAGATGCGGTAAGTGAGATTGAGATAGTTTTGGCATGTGATGAGGAGGGGAATGGATGCCCTAGTTCGTAGGTATGAGAGGGTAGATTTGGATGGTTTTAGATGGGGTAGAGTAGGACGAAGAAGAATTGGAGAGAGGTGATCAAATATGACATGGAGCAGTTATAGCTTACTAAGGACAAGACCCTATATCAGAAGATATAGAGGATGCAAATTAGGTTAGAAGGCTAGTGCATGTGGGTGAATCGTACCCAGTAGTTAGGAGAGCTTTGGTGTAGCCGGGCTGGTAGTCATAGGGTTGTGTCCATAGGTTGGAGCTGCTAGTTAGGAGAGTTTGGGTGTGGAGGGTGCCTTTGGTTGTGTAGTGTATGGTATTACCTTATAGATGTCTTATTTCTGTTATTCCATCTTGTTTAATCTTTATTGTGACTTTGTTTACTGTCTTTTGTCTTGAGTTGGGGATCTATCGGACACAACCTCTCTACTTCTTCGAAGCTAGTGATATGGACTACGTATATTTTACCCTCCTCAGAACCCACTATATGGGAATACACTGGGTTTTTTATTGTTGTGTACGGGTTGTGAACCCCTATGGGTCCTACCTGGAAGCACAACTCAGTAGGTGTATACAGAGGTTGTGCGACAACCTCGGGCATCACATCATCATAATCATCATCTTCATTGCATTTCATTTATTGTATACATTTTATGTTGTATTTTCGTTCTTGATGTGATATCTATCTATCTATTCGTACTTTTTTGATGCGTTTGATTCGATATCTATCAGTTTGTGCTTCTTTCTTGTACTTGTATTTTGGTATATACATATATTGTAGAATTGTTAGTAGAAATGGTGTAGGTTACCATTTGGGATATTTTTTATTGCATGTGGCGTGCCCATAGTGTATATTTTATATGCTTTATTTTCTACTTTGCTCAGTCAGCCTATGATACCTACCAAGTACAAGTGGACCGTAATCATCCCTATGCACCCTTTTAGTGTAGATCTAGGTATGAGTGCACCGCACGAAAGTTGATTCGGGCAGTATATGGAGTCTATTCAAGGTAGCAGTTGATCTATGCATCCGTAGTTGACCTACTACCTTTTCTTATCTAGACTATGTCATTTATATTCAGAGACTGTCACGACCCAAACCCGAGTTTGGCCGTGACGGGTAATCTCAAACCCACCATGGGTCGGAGACCATCCTCTTAGCCTAACCTCTAGAGCATAATAAAAGAATGCAATGAAAGCCAACCAAATAGTAATAGGAAGAATATATAAGTCAAATGGAAATTCTAAGAATCCAAAGCAAACAACCATCAATCCTAATAATTGTCCACAAAATCCTCAAAAACTAGAATTACCAACGTCGGGACATGCCCTCGACTATGACAGAAAGGAATTCATAATCCCTAAATTTGAAAAAAAAACTAATGAAATGGTAGGACTTTCTAAAAGATGGAGGGTCACCACTTCACAACAGACCAACAGGCATACTGAACCACCTAACGATGCACAGAAGCAACAAAAAAGTACTCCAAACCTACCTCATGAAATGGTGCAGCATCCGGGGATGGTCAGTGGGGTGAGCACTGACATCTAACTCGAGGGGAAGGGATAAAATAGTGCATTTATCAAAAACCAGTCGAAGGACAAGGATCCATTAACATGATAGTTTAAACCATTAGCCTGAACTAAAGGCACCCACAGTCTATATGGGTCCGACTCCTCCCGTCGGAAGGGCACCAGTGCATGTTATCCACATGTACCAGAGAAAATCGAAGAATAGGCTAAAGACACCAAGGCGATAACCATCCAAAATATAATGTATATCTAGACACATGGTCATATAGACCTCCCCACATCGGTAAACGTGGTTTCCAGTGTTCATACCCCCGAACTATACCTTCATGGTGAGCTACACAGATCCTTTTAAGCCCAAATTAAAATAGTTGAACATAAAACAAGTTGAACATAAAACAATCATTAACCTATGATTCATTTATTAAGGCATTTACAAATATGGTATCTGTTTGCAACAAATTTTCATTAACGCTGAAAATTAACTGCAAGCAAAAAATAAAATAAACAAAAAGAATAATTTTATTTAAGGTAATTTTGCGGGTACAATTCAGTTATTCTCTCGATTCTTCTCTCCTAAGTTTTTTGGTGATTCGAGGGCCTTTGCAGCGTGATTCTCGAATGTAGGATGATTTGAGTCTTCTAGAAATGTGTTTGGATCTCCAGGAATTATCTGACAGCACTTCGTCTTGTCGAGTTGATCTCCGGGCAGAACTCCATTAGTCAATTCGTTGAAGAGTTGTGTAGTCAATGCAGAAGCTTCCTCCAATGCTTGCAGAATGTCCTTCTTTTTCTTTTCTCTCTTTCTAATGTTATGTTACTCCCCTATTTATAGTTGTAGGGGGTTGTCCTAGTTGCTTGTGATTGGCCAAAACATGCCGCTTTACCACTTGGCGCCTTTTGACTGGTTGTTGAATTTGAATGAGATTTCCACATCATTTGTACATGTGGAGGCGGCTCATTGATCTTGGATTTGACTGGGATGCCACGTCACTTGATGAGTTTGGGCTTCAAGGTGAGACGGACCTTGATGAGGAATACAATAGGCTTATTATTTTTTTAAGCCCAAAATAAGTTTAAACCCAATAAAATGTGGATCAAATTTAAATTTTATATGAATTTGATCCAATAAATTTTATGTATCCATAGTATCGTCATACATAAATGCTTGCAAACTAATTAAATTATGCCAAACCAGTCCATATAACCATTAGACTCTCAAGTTTCATTTAAAATAAAAAACCATGGCCTCCAAGGGCATTCCAAAACCATGATTATCTATTTATCCTTTAATGCAATGTAATGGGTTCAAAATAAGTTAAATTATGCAAATAACCATATTTAAAATCAAGTTTACAATGTGGGTTGAGGGTAATACCATTATCAAGATAAAATTCATCCAATATGGGGAAACCCATGCCCCCCATTCCAACCATTAAAACAATGTACCAATTCAGTTCTAAAACCATCAATTAAAGAATGAATAATCAAATTAAAATATGGGAAATCAATTCAAGTAATACAATCCAAAACCCTCAACCCAATTTCAAACTCATCATTATAAACACATAAGTATTGATTAAATTAATGCCATAATGTAAAAGACACATTTGGAAATGAGCAATATGCCTGAAAGTTAGATAAATTTGAAGAAGAATCGAAATTTGGATCCCAAAGAATGAAATTCTTGTAAAACCCTTGAATTTTCTTGACTTGAGAGTTGACAAGAGAGAGTAATGTGTAGTTTCATGAATTGGGGGTTTTCTGGGGTTGGGGAAACGGTTAAGATTTTTTAAAATAAAAAGGATCAAAAAGCCCCTGCCCCAAGCTTAAAAATAACGAATTAGGGATAATTAACATAGCAATGTGGTACGCTGCTATTATGGAGGATAGACTCAGTGCCACGCTCCTATCGTGGGGCTTAAGAGGAGAGGCACACCACTATTGCAGAGGCTCACTACCTCGGAGTTCCAAATGTCCTTAAACCCTTTCCAAAATTTTTAACACTTTCCCAAAACACCCTTTTAACATCCCTTAACTTAATTCAAGTAAAAAATTAACATTAACCTTACGGAAGGGTCAAAAATAAAATGATTGCATTTTATGGGGTCCCATACTATCCACCCTTTCGGATCATTCGTCCCCAAATGAGGAGTTAGGACACTTTTAACTCAAGAATAGAAAAAATATAGTAAAATCCCAGGACAAAATCGTAATGCGATAATAGGAAGATGAAGCTCATACCATAAGCACTTTCATCCTACCCGGGAACAAGAATGGGTACTTGGCTCTCATATCTTCCTCAGCTTCCCATGTAGCTTCTTCCACCTTCTGATTCCTCCAAAGAATCTTCACTGATGCTACATCCTTTGTCCTCAATCTACAAACTTGCCTATCTAATATATCAACTGGGACTTCCTCATAAGATAATGAATTTGTTACACCAACATCCTTAACTGGCACTATCAAAAAAAGGTCACCCACGCACTTTTTCAGCATGGACACATGGAAAAGGGGATGAATCAAAGCCAAACTCGATGGTAACTTTAACTCATAAACAACATCCCAATTCTCCTTACAATATGATATGGATTAATGTAAAGAGGATTGATCTTACCCTTATCCCCATATCTCATGACTCATTTTATAGAAGACACTTTCATGAACACCCAATCACTTACTTCAATGCCCAACTCCTTTCGCCTCATATCCGCATAAGACTTTTGGCGACTTTGAGCAACCCTAAGTCTTTCTGTAATTACCTTTACCTTCTCCATAGCTTATCCAACTAAGCCAGGACCAAACAACCAAATTTCACCTACCTTGAATCACCCAATAGAAGACCTACATCTTCTACCATAAAGAGCCTCGAAAGGGGTCATTTGAATATTGGAATGATAACTGTTATTGTAAGCAAACTTGATAAGAGGAAAATAGTCAGCCCAACTACCTTTAGAATCAATCACACAGGCCCTTAGCATAACCTCTAAAGTCTGAATAGTCAGTTTCTCTTGTCCATTTGCTTGAGGGTGGAAAGCGGTGCTAAGGTTCACCTAAGTACCCAAACCTTTCTGAAATGAATGCTAGAAGTGAAAAGAAAACTATGTACTTCGGTCTGTAAAAATGGACACCGGCGTACCACGCAAATTTACTATCTCCTGAATAAATAACTTAGCAAGATCCTCTCCTAAGTAGTTAGTCCTTATTAGCAAGAAATGAGCAAATTTAGTCATCCTATCCACAATGACCCAAATAAAATCATCATGATTCTGAGACCAAAGAAGACTTTTAATAAAATTCATATTAATCATCTCCTACTTCCATATGGGCAATTCTATCTCTTGAGACATGTCTCCAGGCCTCAAATGTTCTACCTTGATTTGCTGACAAACCATACATTTAGAAAGAAATTTTCCACATTTCTCATCATATTGTTCCATCAATAGATTTCCTTCAAGTCATGATACATTATAGTTGAACCCGGATGAATTGTATATCTGGACTCATGAGCCTTAGTTAAGATTTTTTCCCGCATCCTATCAACAAGAACACACAACCTTCCTTAATACCTTAGAATGCCATCTCCCCTAATCTCGAAAGCCATAATATTTTGGTGACCCACATCATCCTTAATATGCATTAGTATGGGATCCAAAACCTGTTTCTCGTTCACCTCAACACTAAGAGATGATTTAATCACTTCCTAAAAAATTACTCTTCCATCCTCAAAATCCAAAAGACAAACTCCAAAATTAGCCAACCTCAGAATATTCTTCACCAAACCCCTTTTATCCTCCTTAATATGAGATAAGCTACCCATATACAACCTTCTAAGAGCATCAACAACAACATTAACCATGCCTGGATATAAGTAAAGGCTCATGTCATAATCTCTAAGCAATTCAATCCACCGCCTCTGCTTGGGATTCAATTCCTTTTGCTTAAAAACAAACTACAAGCTCTTATGTCTGAATAAATATCCATATGCAACCCAAAAAAATAACGGCACCAAATATGTAAAACAAAGACCATAACCGTCAACTCTAGATCTAAAGTCGGGTAATTCCTCTCATGAACCTTAAGTTGTCTAGAAGCATAGGCTATAACCTTACCATGCTGCATCAAAACACAACCCAGTCCAATATGAGACACATCACAATACACAACGAACCCATCAGTACCCTCAGGCAGAGTCAAAATTGGAGCAAAAGTCAATTTATTCTTCAACTCTTCAAAATTACCCTCACAAGAATTAGAATATAGAAACTTAACCTTTTCTGGAGCTAACTTCATCAGCGGAGTAGCAATCGATGAAAAACTCTCTACAAACATCATTTAATAGCTTGCAAAACCCAAAAAGCTCCTAATGTCAGTTGGAGTCGTGGGTATTGGCCACCTTTTAACTGCCTTAACTTTCAGCAGATCAACCTTGATCCCTTCACTTGAAACAATATGGTCGAGAAAAGTCACAACACTTAGCCAAAATTCACACTTAGAAAATTTTGCATACAATTTTTGGTCCTTAAGAGTTCACAACACTATTCGGGGGTTATTGGCATGATCCACCTCACTTTTAGAGTATACCAGGATATCATCAATGAAGACTATAACAAATAAATCTAGAAACTGCCGGAATACCCGATTCATAAGATCCATGAAAGCAGCCAGAGCATTAGTCAACTTAAATGACATAACCAAAAGCTCATATTGGCCACATTAGGTCTGAAAAGTTGTCTTGGGAATATCAACCTCTCTAATTTTTAACTAGTGATAGTCCGAACGTAAATCAATCTTAGAGAAATACTTAGTACCCTGAAGCTGATCGAAAAGGTCATTAACCCTAGGAAGACGATACTTATTTTTCACTATAACCTTATTTAACTGATGGTAGTCTATACACATCCGAAGAGACCCATCTTTCTTTCGCACAAAAAGCACTGAATCACCCCACAGAGAAACACTAGGATAAATAAAGACCTTATTAAGAAGATCCTTCAATTATTCATTTTGTTCATTTTGTCCAGCTAGAGCCATTCTATAAGGAAGAATGAAAATAGGATGGGTATCCAATTAAAGATCAATCCCAAAATCTATTTCCCTATTAGGAGTGGAGTGTTGGCCAGTTAATAACTCCCATATCCAAAAGTTGAAGGTGGTAGTTATGCAGATATTGTGATAGATATATGGACATACTAGGAAAGATAGGGTGAGGAATGAGATTATTTGGGTAAGGTGAGGAATGAGATTATTCGGGAGAAGGTGGGAGTTGCCTCGGTGGAGGATAAGATGCGAGAAGAGAGGCTACGTTAGTTCAGGAACGTGATGAGGAGGGGCCTTGATACTCCAGTACGGAGGTGTAAGACTCTGTCTATGGATGGTTTTAGGTGAGGTAGAGATAGATTGAAGAAATATTGGAGGGAGGTGATTAGGCATGATATAGAGTAGTTACAGCTTACAGAGGACATGACCCTTGATAGAAAGGTGTGGAGAATGCGGATTAGGGTAGAGGGTTAGAGGGTGGGAGTACGTCGGTAGTAGTAGTAGGGGAGCGCTCCTTTGGGGGTAGAGGTTCTGGTTTGTAGTGTTGTGGCTGTATTTTTATCTTGGGGCTAGTGGTATTGGTTTATTTTGCATACCGTACTAGTCTATTATGCATGTATCTTTTGTGTTTGTTATACTTCTAGTTTGTTTTGCATACCATACTAGTTTATATGCGCTTACATTTTATGTTTGTTATACTGTTATGGGTCCTAAGCTAGGGATCTATCGAAAATAACCTCTCTACTTCTCCTGAGGTAGTGGTATGGTCTGCGTACATTCTACCCTCCCCAAACCTTACTAAGTGGGAATACACTGGGTATGTTGTTGTTGTTGTTATTATGGAGAAATCCCAGGAAGATCATAGAAAAAGACTTCAGCAAATTCATTAACCATAGGGACAAATTTCAATGAAGGATTTTCAGAATTTGAATCCTTAACCCAAACTAGATGATACAGACACCCCTTCGCGATTAATTTTTGAGCTCTAAGATAAGAAATAAACCTCCCTTTAGGTACTAAGGAACTCCCCTGCCATTCAATTATCAATTTATTAGGAAAATGGAAACTGACCTTTCGGGTCCTACAATCCAGAGAAGCATAGCATGAATGGAGCCGATCCATCCCTAAGATTACATCAAAATCCATCATGTCAAGTTCTATCAAATCCACCAATGTCTATGTATGAATGATGGACACCACACAGCCCCTATATATTTTCTAGAAACAATAGACTCACTCATAGGAGTAGAAACATCAAAAGGGTCGAAAATATTTTCAGGACCAAAACCAAAATACACAGCCACATAAGGGGTCACATAAGATAGGGTAGAACCTGAATCAAGAAAGCAATAAACATCACGGGAAAAGAGCTATAACATACCAGTAACAACATCAGGGGTAAAGAGTAGCAAGAGTATAGATACAATTTTGGCCACTGTCGGTACTTGAAGCGGCGCCCTTAGGTACAGGAGCCAAAAAAGTGGCAATCGAGACCTTTTTAGCTCTAGCAGCAACCCTGTCCGAATGACAATATCATTGCATATGCCCAAGTTGACCATAATTAAAGCATCAATTTCTCCCCTTCTAATGGTATCCCCGGTGAAGCTGCACGTAAGAACAATAAGGAGGATAAGGTAGGGCTGACTAAGCTCCACTGGCCTGAGACTGGGCACCTTGTTCCTTAAGACCACTGTTAGCCTAAAAAAGATGATCATATGAAGGCTTAGAATAAGGAACAATAACTGATGAATAAGAATTTCCCCAATTCTTCCTCTTAGTCCACTTCCTACCATCTATCCCACTGTTCTGCTGACTTGCACCCTATTCTGAATATTTAAACTTCTTGCTCTACCTCTCTTCCATCTTTGCCTACTTTTTTTGCATCCTCTACCTATTGTATATAAACCAGTAGCCTAGATATGTCCATATCATTATTCATCATAGCACCTTACATTTCAACACCAAATCACGGGACAAACCAGAAGCAAACTTTCTCATTCTGGAGCTCATGTTAGACACCAACTCTGGAGCATAATGGGACAACTGCTAAAATTTCAGTACATACTCCTTAACGCTCATTTTTCCTGGTTTCAAGTTCACAAACTCTTCAGTCGTAGCTTTCCTCAAGTCCTGTGGAAAGAAGTTCAAGAAAAGCACCTAAAAACTCATCCCACACTATCGTTTCAGCATCATTACCCCTCATCGCTTCCCACTCCTCATACCACTGGTAAGATACATCTTTTAATTGATAGGCAATAAACAAACTCCACGCCATCTGAATCAGTAACATGCATAACCCTAAAAATCTTCCCCATCGCATCAACAAACCCTGAGGATTCTCCTCAACCTTAGATCATGTAAAGGTTGGGGGATAAAACCTTATAAACTAAACAACCCGAGTGACCTCAGATGAACTAGCTGCAGAACTAACATGATCAGGTCGACAGGACTGCGATACCACCAATTGAGCACATATATGAATAGACTAACGAAACTCTGTATTAGATATATCTCCCTAATATGACTGAGCATAAGTATCACCATCCTGGGAAGCTCAAGAAGGCCTAGTATGGATAGGTGAAAACCATATGTGGAGTAGTACAGTCAGGAGCAGGGACCTTATACTGGGTTTGCACTACATAAATAGGGTTAGTTCCCTTCACATCTTCCTCAGGTGGGACAGATTTTCCAGCAGAGTTTCTATGATCATCAGATCTTTGGAGAGACATAATTTGAAATGTGAGTAAGCCTAGAGTTAGAGGAGTTTCATAGCAGCTAGACTCTATAACCCAAAATAGAACACAAGAAAGAGATAGATTCCTAAATACCTTATAGCCTCCTCCTTATAAGGTGGGTGCACTATACCCCCATAAAATGGAATCTACTCGACACAACTTTGTGGATACCAAAGACCCTGAACCATGATTTAATACCAAGTTTGTCACGAACTGAACTTGGGCCTAGCTGTGACGGGTAATCTTAAACCCACATAGGCTAAAGACCACCCCCTTAGCCTAACCTTTAGAGCACAATAAAATAATACAAAATGCCAACAAAATAGAAATAAGAAGAATAGATAAGTCAAATGGAAATTCTAAGAATCCAAAACAAACAACCATCAATCCCAATACTTGTCCACAAAAGCATCTAAAACCAGAAATACCAACTTAGTCCAGAAAATTCCCGACTATGACAGAAAGTAATACACAATTCCCAAAATATTGAAAGAAACCTAATAAAATGGTAGGGCTTTTCAAAAGATGGAGGCTCGCCACTTCAAAGCGTACTGAACCACCTAATGTTATACAGGAGAAACAAAAAACTCCTCCAAACCTTTAACATGAAATGATGCAGCATTCGAGGACGTTCGATGGGGCAAGCACTGGCATGTAACTCGAGGAGAAGGGATAAAATAGTGCATTTACCAAAAACCAGTCAAAACCACATGCACAATATTTATATATACATATATAAGATGTCGAGATAGGGTCATGGATCCATTAACATGATAGTTTAAACCATAATCCTAAACTACGCAACTCACTCCATCCTAAAGTCATCCACAGGCTATATAGGTCCAACTCCCCCAGACGAATGAGCCCTAATATGTGTTAGCTGCACATAGCTGAGAAAATTGAGGAATAGGCTAAAGACACCAAGGGGATAGCCATCCAAAATATAATGTGTATCTAGACACATGGTTAAATAGACCTCTCCACATTGGCAAACATGGTTTTCGGTGTTCTCCCCCCTAGACTACACCTTCACGATGAGCTACACAGTTCCTTTTAAGCCCAAATTAAAATAGTTGCACATAAACCAACTATTAATGATGGAGTCATTTATTAAGGCATTTACCAACATGGTCTCATCATACAAAAATGCTTGCAAGCTAATTCAATTAAAATCCAAAACCATGGCCTCTAAGGGAATTCCAAAATCATTGTTATCCATTTATCCTTTAATGCATTGTAATGGGTTCTAAAACAAGTTAAATTATGCGAATAGTCAAATTTAAAATCTAGTTTACAATGTGGGTTGAGGGTAATACCATTATCAAGCCAAAATTCATTTAATTTGGGAAAACTCATGTCCCCTATTCCAACTATTAAAATAATGCACTAATTCAGTCCCAAAATCATCAATTAAAGCATTATTAATTAAATTAAAACATGGTAAAAGTAACTCAAGTAATAAAAATCCAAAATCCTCAACCCAAATTCAAACTCATTATTCAAAACACATAAGTATTGATTAAATTAAAACCAAAATGTAAAACACAAGTTTGGGAATGAGCAACATGCCTGAAATTTAGATGAATTTAAAGAAGAATCAAACTTTGGAGCTCGTCGAATGAAATTGTAATACCCCAAAAAATTCAAACCATTATTAGAGACATGTACCAAGCTCATGCATAGTACATCATGGTTATTTTATAGTTTTATGATTAAGTTAGATGTATATTAAGGCTTCAAATAACTCCCATCTATCAGACGAATCAAAACATTCCTTACTGATTGAATTCTTAAGAAGGATATTGGTGTAGTTAACTTCAAAAGAGCATATCTCTCATTATACTTGGAATTTTTGAGCTTATGACCTATCTACAGATATACAATTGAATTATCTTTCCAATTATACCAATTTCGCCTAAATCTGATATCGGGGCAAAAAGTTATTCCTATTTTACTCTAGCATATCAGGCTGGAAACAGTGTGACGACATTCGTGGTAGCTTACCACATTTGTGACGCCCTATCACGAAGGTTGTCATCCTTAGGAAGAAACCAGCTCCTAAGTGACAAAATTAGTGGTAGCTTACCACATTTGTGATGCCCTATCACGAAGGTCGTCAGCCTTAGGAAGAAACCAGCTCCTAAGTGACGACATTCATGGTAGCTTACCACATTTGTGACGCCCTATCACGAAGGTCGTCAGCCTTAGGCAGAAACCAGCTCCTAAGTGACGACATTCGTGGTATCTTACCATATTTATGATGCCTTATCACGAAGGTCGTAAGCCTTAGGCAGAATCCATCTTCTATGTGACGACATTTTTGACGGCCTATCACATTTTTGACGCCTTGTCATAAATGTCGTCAGGCTTAGGCAGAAACCATCAATTCCAGCTCTTGTGTGATGACATTTTTGACGGCTTGTCACATTTTTTGACGTCTTGTCACAAATGTCATCAGCTATGATTTTTAGCAACTGGGAATTTATTTCATAAGGGTATTTTGGTTATTTCTTTCACCTTCCACGACTTATAACCCTAAAGAGGCATAATTTTTCCCATTTTTCTTCAGTTAAGCATCTCAAAAACCCTCTCTTATTCTCTCAACCACAAGATTAGGGTTTTCATCAAACTCATCTCTCAAAAGCAAGATTCAAGCCTTTTTCCAAGATAATTGAGAATTAAGTTTCCCAAATCCAAGAACTCTCCAGCAAATCATCAAGGTTTCCTTTCTAAGGTATGTGTAGTGTTCATCTATGGATCCAATCCATTCATAGATCTCAAGAACCATGTTTTAAATACTATTTTTTGAACTTTTTATGGTGATATGAGTATGTACATGTTGATGATTGTTGTTTAACTTTCAAGATGATATCTAAAGGTGTTTTCATGGAATATATATTCTTGTTAGTTGAAAACTATGAACCTTAGATGGTGTAAAATGGTACAAGTTATGAAACACACCTATGCCTTAAAGAATGCATGCAAGGTGTTCGATAAAATGCTTAGGATGCTAGAAATTCATGTTTATATGGTTCCATGATGTCTAAATGACAAGTCCATGTTAGCTATATACTTTAATATGAATTCGATGCATTTCATGTATTGCTATTGTTGTGGTATGAAGCATGTATGATAATGGAGATATACAATATGCACACGAAATATAGCTATGCACTCCCTACCATGCTTAATATGTCGAGGAACTACATGATATATAATATCCTCTATTTATGATAATGTGAATTGTGGACTCCAATCTTCTGATCAAGTCAGTCATGTTGTGTCAGTTTCTTTCCATCGAGTCCTGGGGGTACCCAAAAACTATAGCTGTGTTCCTAGATCCATGTCATATTTCACGATATACAAAATCAAGCCATAATTCAGTAGAATTTAGTCAGTCATGTGACTCAGGAAAACTCAGTAATCTCAGTAGTTCAGTATTCTCAGTAATCTCAGTGCTCAGTAACCTCAGTAATCTTAGTTGTTCAGTAATCTCAGTGATCTCAATACTCAGTAATATATGTAACCTCAATATTAAAATTCAATCTCAGTAACTTCAGTACTCTCAACTAGTCCTCAGAACTCAGTACATTCCGTCATTCATCGGAATCCAGTAAACTTGGTTTAGCTCTGCTAAACAATACTACTAGTATCAATCTAGTTAATCAGTATTAGTTCAGCTAATCAGTTCAGTTCAATTATTCAGTTCAGCCCAGTTATTTAGTTCAGTGTCTTTCAGATGGGAGTAGGATTCAGCACCGAGTGATCCTAGGGATGGGAACTCACCCACTATATTAGGACTGAGATCCTTAGAAGCAATCCCTAAGTTTCAGAACTATGTAGCCAGCATAGGTTGAGACATCGCAGCCTGTTATATGAGGGTAGATAAGGTGGCTTAACCTGTTATATGAGGGTTCCCACCGTTCTCACTAGAGTTACCTGTTATATGAGGGTTGCTCACATGTTTTCCTTACCAGTGGCACGATATTGACACCCTTCCAGTTAGGGCAGAGATTGGACCTCAGTCAGCTTAGCTTGGGGCATGTCGGTTAGATGAATACATCCCACAGTTTCAGTTACAAATTCAGGACTGTCAGATACAGTCAACTCAGTTCAGTAGTGCAGATTCAGTACTGTTAGAGAAAATCAATCCTTATCTTTATAAATAGACTTCAAGATCACCCATTAGACAAGACTGATCTCAACTATAGTTAAACAGTATCAGAATCATCAGATTTAAAGATCAACCGCTAGATAGGACTGATCTCAAATTCAGTTACTCTATATAAAATAGAACTCAGATAGTTCCATTAGAACTTAGACTGTCAGATACAATCGCTCAGTATCAATTATATCGGTTAGGCCGATCATCACAGTTATATCAGTTATATTAGTTTTTTGAACTCATGTATCAGTCATATCAGTTATCATAATTCATGATAGTAGTATTCAGCTTTAGGACTGTCAGACACAGTCAACCAGACCAGTTCTTCATAATTCGAACTGTCAGAAATAGTTATTCATCTATTCAGTATCTCACTATCAGTACACTCATGTTATCAGTATTCAGACTCAGAAGTCAGTATCTCCACGAGTTCAGTTACAGTTATGTATGCATGTATGTGTATTCTCACGTTCATATTAGTCAGCATTGTTCATGCATATAACCCTTTGCATTTAGCCTACCTCACTCGTATACTCAGTACATTCAGACGTACTGACGCATTTGCGCTATGGTGCTTTCTCTTATGTTACACCATAGGTTCAGAGACACGAGCTCCAGATCAGCAGTAGCATTCCAGTGTTCTGAGTTTGTAGTGAGTCCTTATTCGAGGACGATATGATTATTGCTACATTTACTATTCAGTTGCTAGATGGAGTTAGTTGGAGACATATTCCTTCAACTCCTTATTCAGTTCAGTTAGAGGCTTCTAGACTAAATGTCAGATTAGATATTCAAATCTCATTATTTTCAGTATTTATGACTTGTTTTGGTATTGTTATACCTTTTTCAGACATTTTGTTATCAGACGTTTATTCAGTTCGAACATTATGGCCTTTCATGTTCATGTTTCCATATTTTATGATATATTATGTAGTATACAAGTACAGATATCAATCATGGGTTAGCTTGTGGTCCTTCGGGGTCATGAGCATCGTGTAGCATTTTGGTTCAGAAAATCGGAGTGTTACAGAAATTCTTTTGAAACCCTTGAATATTATTGACTTGAGAGTTAAAGAAGAGAGATCAATTTATAATTTGATAAATTGGGGGGTTTCTGGGGTTGGGGAAACGTTTAAGACATTTTTAGAATAAAAAGGACCAAAAAGCCCCCATCCTAAACTTAAAAATAACAAACTAGGAAAAATTAACATAGCAGCGTAGCACACCACTTTTGCAGAGGGTAGTCTCCATTCCATGTGGTATGCCACTATCGCGGAGGCTCACTGCCTCAAAGTTCCAAAATGGCCCTGAACCCCTTTCAAAAATTTCAAAACTTTCCCAAAATTCCCTTTTAACATCCTTTAACATAATTCAAGTAAAAAATTAATGTTAACCACATAGGAGGGTCAAAAATAAAATGATCGAAATTTTACAAGGTTTTACAAAGACAAAGTTTGTTCCTTTCTAGATATCCTATGTGTATTTTGACTTCGTTGTATTAGTTGGTTCTTACATTGTGACACCAGATTTTGGGAGCTTTTATGGTATTGTGGTGATGTATTTTTTAATTTTATTTTAATTATATATGGTTCGTCTTCATTCTAGAAGTCTTACCTTGGATTTTGATGTTGTTTTTCCCGTGTCATAGCAGTTTGAGTTATAGGCTTACTTGTCAAGGTTTGCCGCGATAGGTCCATGATGACCCTTGATTTTTGGGTCATGACATTTTTTCATCAAAAGTTTCAAAAGGGTAAGGAAGAAATGATTTATTCCAAAATGACAAAGATGTGGCCTCCTTCACAACTTAAATAAAAAATAATAATAGATGTCAGTGTCTATGGTAAGGCACGACGGTTAACATGTCTCGTAAGGCATGGAGTATCACACACCTTAGCCATTTTCCCTACTTACAAGCACAACCTGGTGAGAATAAAATCCATGTTGATAAGGCGCAAAGGACTGCACTGTCACGTCCTAATTTCTCAAATCATAATGGCACTTACTATAACTCATCAGTAGGTATGCCAATTCGGAGTTCGGAATAGCTAGTAATAGACTATCAAGAGAAATGGTAAAATAGGAAAAATGAATTTAAATATAAGACTAATATATTGTGAAACCCCAAGACCTGCTGAAGTTAGTACAAAACCTTCTAATACAACATGAGTACAAGTGAAATATAAAATAAATATAAGTACATATTGTATCTAAAATATAAAATAGAGATTAGTCTTATGAATAAGAGAGAGAGTAAGAATACTCTCTGATCCATAGTTTCTCCACACGATGCACACTTTAATGGCGAGAATGCATACTATAATCTGCAGACTGAGAAGGGTAGTATGAGTACCAAACATGTGGTCCTCAATAGGCATCGACCAACTAAGTTCCAAATATAATGCAAGCACAAATAGCATGTAAAGCAGGAATATAAACTACAGGCAACTATCTAAGAAACTAAATATAACAATATTCAGAGAGCCATAAGGCTAATTATCCTATTCTAACAGTAACCATGGACTAACATGAAATATTGTACATCACTAACCAATATACAAACTAAGAGTGAAAGAAAGATATATAATAGTAATACAAGGCCAAAAGATACATATACAACATAAATATATAAAGAAGGAGAAGGATATATGTTAATACCATATATACATATATACATACACAAACACATATATATACACACACAAACATACAAATAAAAGACTAACTCACAGGTAATAACTTAAGGGATGCAACCTATATATCAAGGAAACCTAGCCCAGTAGGAAATCTAATACTAGCATAATCAGGGCCTCTAACCAAAGAATGCCTAAACATGAGATAATTTAATAGTAACATATCTTACTATGAGAAGGAAAAAAAATTATAAAGGTACCGACAATCTCAAGTACCAAATAGTAATCATCTTGCCAAGAACTAACCATAATAACCAATGATAAAGTAACCGGCTTGTCCAGACAAATAATAACCTAATTAGGCCCCCATAAGCCTGAAAGGTTCAAGCAATACTCAGCAAATAATAATTATAGATTATACCTATACAACCCCTCATAAGTCGGATAGATATATGTATTAAGCAATTATAATGGTGACAGGTGATGTACATGAATGAATGAATGAATACAACATAAACTGCTAATGTCATATCCAATTTGAGTGCCATAATGTACCAACTGTATACACCTCTTCCAGGTCAGTAGGTCGCAAAAACAGGGCCTATGATGACCATCCTTCTTCGTCACTATGGCTCAAGGACGACGGGACCCATAGTGTACTCGAGATGTCTGTATACACTATTTAATCTTGAACTAAAACTTCTAATAGCCATCATATTTAATCTAATTAATCCAGTACCACAGAGATATAAATTTAATAAGTGTCCAAACTCAAACCAAGACAAAAATGTGCAAACCTATATATTCATTATCCTAAATCAAGTTTGAGACTAAATCGGCATAATAGCATTGAAAAAAGTGGAATCTTCTTCGATCGAAGCAAATAATAGTGGTTTAATAGTAGACCAGAATTAACCTCATTCTTATTTTTCAAAGTGTCATATTTTGTTTCAAAATCTCATAATTCATTAAATAAGGTGGTATGATTGTCATTGTAAAAGAATCCAATTTAAAAGTAAAAAGTAAGAACAATTCCCTTTTTAGAAAATAGTAGTAATAACAAGGTTTAATTGGAATTGTATCATTAAGTGAGTATAAATACGCCTAAAAGTATGCATACCATCACCAGTGTCTAAACAAAACAACCATAAATGCCTAAGCATCTATAAACTAGAACCATATCCTATTTAAGGATAGAATACTCACCTAGAGTCCAACTGGTAACTGAACTACAGCCTCGGGCCCAATAATACATAATTAACATAATAATAACGCCATAGTCCAAGAAATTATTATCCAAATCATCAAGTCAATGATAGGTCTTGTACTAAAGGATCCTTAACGTCAATCTATGGTTAACATGCTTATAATCAAAGATAAAAGGGTTCTGTGGCCATAACAGATATACTATGCTAAGGTTCGGGTAACATTACTGTCCCAAATTCCCTAAATAGGTTAGGTCATGATGTACTAGTCATAATCTCATCCTAAAGTCCTTACCTAGCATGAAATCTAGACAATACACAATCTTGTAGAGAAAAGTAGACTTAAACCTACCTCGGTGCTGAGCTGCTATCTTGAATTGCCCGTCCTTGCTCCATGATCTCAAAAATAATATCGCACTATCAAAATAATAATATATATATGTTAATCAGAGCAAAATAATATTCATATTTTGATGTAAAACTCAGAGACCAAAATTGGATCAAAATGAGCCCATACTAACGGAGTCTAAATTAATTTCATCACAAGGTCCCTCAAAGAACAAGGAATGTGTGCTCAAAAGTTGATCACAAATAGAGTACAAATCGGGGCACAAATCAGCCCGGAGAGATGGCTAAAATAAGAGAGAAAATAAGACCAAAATGGAGAATTTAAACTAAAAACTTATGGAGGGATTAATGGAAAAAGATCATCTCAATGTCCCTTATACAGCCCCAACTCTAATTTATGATTCCCTTCCAGTTCTTTAGCTATTAGGGCTAAAAATAGCAGAAAATAATTAAAAAATTGAGTTACACTGTCAGGAATTTGGACTTCGTGAACATGGGGGCCAAGGGATTACGAACGCGATCAATGGGTCATGATTATGAAGATAAGAAGAATTAGACCATCGCAAACTAGGGCAACAAACCGCAATAATGAAGAAGGCAGTTGACCAGGTCAGCACTGACCCACTTCAAAAATGTGAAAGGTTGAGGCTTATGATCGCGATGGTCAAGAACTTGACCCTTTGCGAATGCGAAGAACAAAAGGTGGTAGCACCAGATGCTGAAACACCAATAATATTCTTAAGTCCCAACGGACTCTGACTGGGTGCACGAGATTTGTTTGGAACCTTGTGTGCACAAATGAACTATGATAACATACCGAATTTGAAATTTTGAACTCAACAAAACCATCAAAACCTTCAACCGAGATCGTTTTAATTAAATATGAGTCCAACACATAGTTTCATTTTAACCAAGTTCTACCCAATAGCCCAAAATGAGTTTAAAAGTCGTAGGACCTAAACCAAGGGTCCCCTGGTCTAAAATCAATGTTTTGAAGCTAACGACATTGTCAAATTTTTCATCCAAGGTTTTTCACTAAAAGTTTTGGTCCGAAACCAATTCCTTAGCAGTGAAAGCTCTAAAATAAGAAAATGGGCCTAAAACCCAAACGAACTATCCGGTAATCGAACCGATAAT
This sequence comes from Capsicum pubescens, assembly GCA_030864215.1. Classification (NCBI taxonomy): domain Eukaryota; kingdom Viridiplantae; phylum Streptophyta; class Magnoliopsida; order Solanales; family Solanaceae; genus Capsicum; species Capsicum pubescens. The sequence goes on from CM061543.1 coordinate 110,311,577, forward strand.
TATGGTAGGTCATAAATGACTTATAGCCTCTGTAGGAAGGCTCAAAATTCCACTAACACATATAAATAGAGAAAATGATATAGAGGGTCATTACTATATCCACTGCTAAAAAACCTTTTATCCGTGAAAGTCAATGGATAAAAAGAGTCTAAAAGCTCAAAAAGATGAGGTACTGGGCCCGCTTGAACTGAGAATAATTCCCCAGATAACCTTTAACAAGAAATAACTTCCAAGGTATTTCACCAAAGGTATCCCCTTTTTACCAACTTTCTTACTTCACTTCACAAATGACCAAAACTCAACCTCATCAACCAACTGACTTCCGACATAATTAAGAATGAACAATGCATGTAAGCATAACCATAATACACTGATATCACTCAAATACAAGCACAAGCAAGTAGATACTAAACCAAGCTAAAGTCAACCCAAGGCATGAACCACACGACCAACACTAAACTTCAAATCTAACATCCTTTTTCTATTTCAAACCTGTTGTCAACTCCGATCTGTACAGAATATCATTTGAGCCATACCTATGCAATCACATCACACTAACTTCAAAATACTGAAGTTAGTCTACTGAAAATCCATAATGGAAAGCATAAGAATAAGCCTATAAGGTTCTACCTGAATACATAAAAAAGAGATAATCAAAACTTATGATCTCTAGACAAAGCTATAACTAGTTCGGATAACCTGATGTGCCTTGGAAATATGTCATATTCGATGCTTAAAACAAGTAATTTATGCTTGGACTTGGGTTATTTTAGTGGATATGATTTTTTTGTTGCATGATTATAGGGAAATCATGTAGAAAGTGGCTCGAGCTAAATATTTGAAGAAAAGTCTCTGTAAAAGTTAAAGTACTAGTCAGGCTACGAGTAATTAAGACATTATACAACTTGTATCCCAACTTGTAAGAAGAACAATGACTACTAGCTAAGCTGAGGAGCTAAGTAAAAGGTGACCATAACTTGTAAAGAGTGGCTATGATTCGTGGTATCAATCCTTAATGAAAATAGTGAGCCAAGATAAGGTCTAAAAGGAAAGTCATAGAAGACTACGATTCATAAATCTAGACTACAAATCATAGTGAGTAATTGTAATGAGACCAGAGTGCAAGGTCCTGAAGTTTGAGGCACGAGTGATAACGAGTGAAGACCACGAGTCGTAATGATTGACTACGACTCCTAGTGAGGAATCATAATGGCAATAGAAGCTTGAACTCCTGAAGAGAAAAGATACTAGAATGACTATGAGCTACAACCTATGACTTGTAAGGTAACTATATGACTTGTAACCACTAGAGCTAAAAGAAAGCTACAATAGCTAGCAGCGAGTCATAAGGAGACCTAATATCTCATTTCCAGAGGCGTCACCACTGTCGGCATAACTTTCCTAGTCTTTTTTAATAAGTATTTCATTATTATTTTAAGCTACTATAAATACCTTAGGGTTAATTCATTATTAGGTTATGTACTTTTACAATACTTTTGACACTTTTCACACTTTGGTCACTGAGATTTTTTTCTTGAGATTTTGGTTTCATTTTCAATTGGTGATTGTAACGTGCCGAGATCCCATCACGAGACGTCACACGGTGCTTATGACCCTGAAGGACCACAAGCTAACCCCTTTACTGATATCTGTACTTGTGCACTGCATAATATTTGAAATAAATGCAAAAACTGGCCATAAGGTTCAACACATCTATGAATACACAAAACTAAAAACTGAATACTAATACATCCTTCTGAAAAGACTCTAAACTATCTAAACTATGGAGTTGATGGGACATATCCCCAACTAACTCCGTCAACTGAAAGTAAACAAAATCTGATGCAATAATAGTAAACTGAGATTCGTCCTCGAAAGAAGAGGACTCACGGCTATGGCTACTACTACTAGATGGGACTGAACTGCTGAGGAAACTCTGGATCCTGTGCCTCTGAACCTATGGTTTCAAATAGAACACCATAGCGCAAATGCATCAGTACAAGAATGTACCGAGTATGTAGACGAGGTAGGTTAAATGCAAGGGCTCATGCATGCATAATATCTAAACTGAATAATCATGAAAATGCCACACGAGAACACATACACATACATGAATGCATAGACCATAGTCATAATCATCACAACTCTAGAGACTAAAACTTGAATACTGCTTTATTGCAGACTGAACTCACTACTGATACTGAGATACTGAGACACTGACTCATCTGATACTGATGACTGAGAAACTGGATGTACTTACATTGATGACTGAATTTTGAGCTTACTGTTCTCGACTAACAGGATTAAAGATCAACCTCTCTAACATATGATTAAGAAAGCTATTATCAATGGTAAGGAAATAATCATATCTGAATCTGACAATAAGAATACTCAATAGAATCTGAGACTGTGATCATGCCTGTCTGGCGGCATATCTCTGAATATAATATCAAATAATTGTATATGAGACCAAGCCTATTCGATGGATGGTCCATGAATCAATGAAACTATCTGAGTTCCTCATAGAGAAAGATGACTGTATTTGACAATCCTAATTTTTTAAGATTGATACTAAGACTAAGACTAAATCTGAAACTGAAACTGTGGGAAGTAGTTACTTAATAGACATGCCCTAACCTACCACAGGTGGGGTCCAACCTATAACCCCAGTTGGAAGGGTGTCAATATCGTGACATGGGTAAAGACCTCTCTCTGGTCAATTCTCTCTAGCGGATGACCCTCAATAGGAAGTCGACCTGAGGCAATATCATAGTCAAATACTCTCTCTCTGGAGGTGACATCCTTTACTGATGGAGACTTCTTCATCTTGCGCTGGCTACGCAGTTTTAGAGGTCAGGGATTGCTACTAATGACTTCAGCCTCTCTCTCGCTGAATGGGAGGAACCACCATCCCTTCCCTCACTCGGTGCTAGTTTCTACTCCCAACTGAAAGACTCTGACTGAGTTCTTAAATAAACACAACTAAACTAAATCTGATCTTGATCATGTTTGTCAAAAGATCTGACTGAGTTACGCTGAGATCACTTAGTTCCGTATCTGACAGAAATGGTATTGAATCACGGTATCTGACTGACGATACAGAGCTTGAATAGATTGCTTGAATTGCTTCTGAGAATAGAATTGCACACTTGAATACTATTATATCTGAGCTGATTACAGGACTTAGGGTAGATCACTAGCGATACAGAGATTACAGAGATAAGTGAGATTACTGAGCTTTCTTAAGTTCTATAACTGTCTGAGGATACAAAGTTCTATAGTTCACTGCATTCTGAGAATCATGGCTCGACTGGAATTATAGAAAAACTGACCCAGGCTCTAGACAACAACTATATTACGGGTATAAATACCCCCAGGACTCGATAACATAAAAGTAAAACATAATCATCCTTGACTAGTCATCACCACAATCATTCATTCACTATCACAATTATTCATTCATTATCACCATCACTAAGGGGTTACTTCAAGCATTTCAGAATCATAAACATACAATAGCATAGGGGAAACATGCTACTAGACCATACTCTATTCAACAATGTCCTACGTCAAGTAGTTCATACCTATATCAGTCTCGACATGTATTTGAAGATCACATGACTTGGGGAAACTTCATTCTATCATGTCATAACTTACTTGCAAACCACTTGGCATGTATTAAAAACTTAGCATATATCAAGGAGCACATAATTGGGGAATTTACAACCATCATATCTCGACTTGTTCACTAAGGTATTTCAACAACACTAAGAAAGTACGGGTTTACACCTACCTGGGAATTTCATACTATTATGGCACATTTCACTCACTAAGGTATTTTATCAAACACTAGGCATGCATGGACTAGCTCACAATTTGGGGTTTCCTATTCAACATACTATAATGGCCCTTATGCTTCACCTAAGCTTTTTATCAAACCTATGGGGGACATGCTTCGCTTATTCCACCATTTCTACACCCAAAGGATATGAACACATCACATAGAAAACAACTCAAGAGGGTTTATCACAAACATCACATGAATTCCACATACTAGGGTCAAAGCTCATGAATCTTATAAGCAAACATAAATCAAAACTCAACAACACATGTAACATCAATTTCAACTCACATGAATCATTAACAACTCATAAACATAAAATCTTTGAGTTTTAGAAAAGGGTACTTGAGCTTCTTGGATAAAAGGGACCCAAGAATCAACATCTACATACCTGAGGAAACTCTTTTCTTGAAGGTTCTTGGAAATATTTCTTGATTCATCTTGATATCTTCTTGATTTTTGATTGAAGGAGAAGAGAGGGTTTTGATTTTGGAAACCCTAGTTTTTGGAGTAAAAGGAGAGAAATGAGGCTGAGATCCCTTAATTGGGTATTTATAGAGGCTAGGGAAGAGGGGGAAAGACCAAAAAGCCCTTGGAATTAAGCATAAAAATCCCGATTTTACATGCTGGTGCAACGCGCTATAATCGCGCCAGCTCACTGGAATTTTGGACAACTGGGAAACTGCATGACGGTGCGACACTGTGGAAATTGCGTTGCCATCTTGGTTGCGAACTGGAAATTGACAAATTCTGAAATTAAGCCTTAGCGCGACGCGCCATAATCGCGGAGGCTCACTAGATTTTGACGATTTCCATTTTGACTGGCTCCACGACGCACTAAAGTTCCAGGTGACACACTGTCTCACTAAAATAGCTCTAACTCTTCACCAGAGTGTCCGATTTGGGCGAATTTTGTATCGATGGAAAGCTTATTCAATGCTCTACATGGAAAAAAGTAGAAATAAGGGAAATTCCATATGATTCAAAGTATTTCATACTTAGGAAGATATTTCAAAACTTTTATACTCGAATTTCTGCTTTACTGAATACGCTTTAAGGCTCAGACTGGAAGAGGATTTTGCGAGGTATTACAGTGATTTTGGATTTTATTCATTCAAATACCTTATGAGCGTGGCAAAAACATCAATCCAATACCTCATACTAGCATCCTTATTTCTAAGATGATGCTTATGAACATAGAAAATCCACACAACATCCCTATTTCTAAGATAATGCCATGAGAGAAACTAATTCAAAGTGTAGTTCACTATTACTTACCACTCATATCCCTCTTTTAAGGATGATATGGGATATAAGTCAATTGGGGTTTTCACCTATAATTCTCAATTCTAACCTAGAGTAATAGCAAAACCCAAAACAAATAGCTAATTAGGTAGATAACTAAACAACGCCCATGTACTAGTGACAACCTATCCAAGCATAACCCTTAGAGAAAGAACTAACTACTCATAAAGATAGAGAGTAAAGATATACCAAAATTTCCACCAATTGATCCATGAAAGATGAAGAGAATGTAAATCCAAACTTTAAATTCCAATAAACTTTCAATGGAAATTGTTAATTCTTCACTTAGGAGTTACTCTAAGGTCTACTTAGCTCAAGAGTAGTACAAAAAATAATGATCCAAGATTTGGGACTCAGCTCTGTGAAATTACAATTCTGCCCTTAAGACTTTTACGCCCTATCACGATTTCCATTCCTTGATATCGCGATCGATGTGGTCCTATCGCGATCGCCCTTTAATTGACTTGTTGACTGGCCGCGTTCGTAATCCTCAGGTGTGATCGCGGTACTTGAGGGTCGACTCCTGGGCCTGCATTTTTAGCTCTTGCTCCTTTTTGTCTATTTTTCTTTTCTTTGAACTTGATTTCAACTCATTTTCATCATAGGACCTGCAAGATAACAAAAACTAAAAATTAATGCATTCCAATGGAGAATTAGACTCTCATATACAATTTAATCATAGTAGTGTGCAAGAATTTGGATATCAATAAGTGGTAAATTTGCCACTCATCAAATTCCCCATAGACTGTGGCAAATTCTAAGCCCAACTTAATCACACTTCTTATACTGAGAAGACATTCAAAATTCTAACAAACACTGAGAATTAAGGTCAAGAGTAGTAGAAGACAATATCGTGTGCCAACAGACTATCCCTCGAGAATTTATCAAGCATAACCATCAGAACTGAAGTAATTAAACTAGTAGGTAAAGAGCAGGCTTAGTCAACCTATAAATAAATGCTCAATCAAAATAAATATGAGAATAAGGATGCAATCAAGTCACACAATCCATAACTATAATTTCAACGCCTAATCTAGACTACTCGATCTCAATTATCTAAACTGATCCTGCTGAAGATCAAGCATCACATATTAAAATATATCTCAACTCTTAAGCCGTCATTCGAAAGAGCTAAAAATCACAACTAGAGTCAATAATCTTCAAGAAGATTAAATACCCCAAATCAATCTCACACTAGAAAGTAAACATTTCTCTAATAATCCCCGCAAGGGCTGAAAAAAAGTATTGCTGAAGAACATAATTACAATGGAGGAAAACCACTGTTTTAAGACACAAGCAATCAACTCCACATCTGAGAAGGGCAGACTATATCAAGGCATAACCAAGAACTTATCAAGGATTCAAACAATAAGTGATAGCTAAAACTCGAGCAACACAAAAAAATACAACCTTAGCATGAATTTGGTCAATCCAATACTCAATCTACAGCCATGAATATCCATAAGTACATATTACCAACAAGAAGCACTACATATAGTCACATTAGGACGAACAACTACCAATATGAGAATTTTCTAAATTCACCCATTTTCACTAACCTTAACTCAACTGAATCATGGACCACATCATAGCAAGAATGAAGTACCCAACACGACACTGATACCAAGATCAAAGCTACTATCGGGTGGCAAACCTGATTAATCAGAACATCAAACCTCAGACTATCCATAATATAAGCGGCTATTGGAAAGAGACAGTAAAAGCTAAAATCACAACAAAGTCAAAGAAGGACAAAATTTTCTTCACTTTCATAATCCACTCAATGACTTATCTAACCTCACTAACAAAAACAAAGATCAACCAACCAAGGCTCAAGACGAAATGAATAAGAATCATAGCGAGGGAAATACTAACTAGATGACGCTAGCCTAGCCATCTCCTATGTAAGAATAAATCACTGTCAAAATAACAATAATAATAATAATAATACAAACAGCAAATGGTACATAATGGGAAAAAATAATCGGTACCACCCTAGGGCTATAAGAAGGCCAATATATCAAAGTAAATTGGACTTTAAAAAAAGTACTACATCCCAAGAAAATTACCCCAATGATCTACTCAATCCACTACTAAAAGATATCGTCTATGAAGGCATCCACATAAGCATAAAATCTACACAAAGGCTACAACAACCAACATAGTAACATCAAGGCATAAAATCACCGATGGGTATGAAAACCCCAACTCAACTTAAATAAAAGGTAAAAGAAAGAAAGTTAAATTGCACCTTTATCGATGGAGTCTGAAGTCATAGTCCTAACGTTCCTAAAGAAGATGAATATGAGAGTGTCGAATCCCAAACAGAGCATTTGAATTACAATCCAAGGCAATGAGTGCACTACCTCTAATTGAAGGTGCCATAACTCTATAAGACTAATCTGGATGAGATTAATGACTAATAATCCCATGTTGGGGACACTCTCTTGACTAGTGGACAATTTTTTTACAATCATAATAAGCCCCTAAAACTCTAACTTGGTGAGAATCATGAGCTAAACCTAATTAGTTAACCAACTCACGAGTGGGACACTTTCTATACTAATAACCAACCTCTCCATATTTCAAACATATCCCTAGGACTCTCTAATACATTGTACCCACTAATCTAGAATGATCTTCATAACCTAAAGATTTATACTGAATACTCTAAAAGGTCTTATGAGATCTGAAACACCCTAGTTTTTGGACCATAGAAAATTCTCTGGAATTTTGATCTTTGGACACAGTACGACTCATGGGTACGAGCCATATATTGGGGTACAAATGCTATGGTTCAGTCGTATACTGACCAGTATTGGTTGGTGTGATGGATTTTGGTAACTAGAATAGGTACGACTTAGGGATACGAGTCATATTGGTGGTTATGAATTGTTTGGTTCCTTAACTTAATCTTAGACTTGTATATTTAGGTTGGATCTAAGTACGAGTGGCTTACCATGAGCCGTAAGTCATGGTACGAGTCGTACCCAGGACTCATATGGTGGACAGTGTCTAAATCTTCCTTGGGTATAAACCTGCTAGGGCTACTAATTGTAGGCTTTAAATACGACTTGGTTGGATGAGTCGTATGCTAGACAGTATTGGATCTAAGGGTTGAGTCCAGGATATGAGAGGAGGATACCAGTCATATCGAAGGGTACGACTCATGTGGGATATTTATATCCCTATGATGGGATTTTGGTGCAACTTAAGTAGTGGTATTCTGGACATTTCCCTACTTATCCTAATAAGGCCCCACAACTTTTAACTTACTTGAGAGTTTATTTACCCTATTATACCATTCATTAATACTTAGAAACTCTTCTAAACACTCCATAATTCTCTCAAGAGCTTTTGGGCAAGGGGATCTAGGGTTTCAACTAAGGGATCAATTTGGGGCTTGTCTTGGAGATTTCTTTCTGTCATCGTCTTGGTTTAAGGCATGTTTTCTTCCATCCTTGTTAATTCTAACAAAATGCATGGTTTTTATGAATGTTTTCATGATTTCATTAATTGTATGATTTTGGTTTTCAAATATAATTTGAGGGTTTTGATATTAAATGGTTGGTTATGGTTTCCCATGGTTTTAATTATGCTTTTATATGCATTAATGGTGGTTTTGGATAATTATATTGCATGCGAATGGTTTAATCGTAATTGGAATTGGTTTTGGTCATATTATTCTTCTAATATGTTTGACAAAATACTTATAAGGATATGACCATTGCATTGACTACGTTTAATGGAACTCTTACATGTTTACAAACTTGGTAAAGGAATTATGCATGGTTCAAATGGCTAGGAATGGTTCAAATGGCATGGATCATGCTAATCACCTCAATGTAGTGTTGCAAACCTTAAAGGTACAACAGTTGTATGCCAAGTGCTCCAAGTGTGAGTTTTGGTTGAACGTTGTAACTTTCTTAGGTCATATTATTTCTAGTAAGGGGATCATTATGGATCCACAGAAGGTTGTTATGGTGAAGAGGTGGCCTAGACCTACGACTCCATTCGACATTCAAAACTTCTTGGGTTTAGTCGTGTATTATAGGTGGTTTATGGAAAGCTTTTCGTCGATAGTTGCTCCATTGACTAAGTTAACTTAGAAGAAGGTCAAGTTTCTTGGTCAGAAGCTTATGAAGGAAGTTTCAAGAAGTTAAAGGATAAGTTAAATTCGGCTCCAATTCTGACTTTGTCGGAAGGCAATGATGGGTTTGTGGTTTATTGTGATGCATCTCGGGTAGGTCTTGGTTGTGTGTTGATGCAGCATGGGAAGTTGATTGTCTTGCTTCCAGGTAGTTGAAGGTATAAGAGAAGAATTATCCTACTCATGATTTGGAGTTGTTGGTGTTGTGTTTGCTTTAAAAATATGGTGGCATTATTTTTAAGGTGTTCGCGTGGATATCTTTTCTGATCATAAGAGTCTACAGTATGTGTTTACCCAAAAAGAGCTTAATCTCAGGCAGAGAAGATGGCTTGAGCTTCTCAAGGACTACGATATGAGTCTTCACTATTACCCAGGTATGGCTAAAATGGTTGATGATGCTCTTAGAAGGTTATCCATGGGGAGTTTGGCTCATGTGGAATAGGGGAAGTGGGAATTGGTGAATGATATTCACCGCTTGGCTAATCTTGGAGCTCGCCTCTTGGAATCCAAGGATGGTGGTGTTGTGGTGCAAGAAGTTATTTGATCATCTCTTGGTGTAGAGATTAAGGAGAAGCAAGTGTTGGATCCTATCTTGATGAAAATCAATAGTGACGTTGGTGGAAAAAAATAGTGGTGTTTGAGATCGATGGTAATGGTACTTCACAGTACCAAGGAAGGTTGTGTGTTCTTGATATCGATGGGTTGCGATAAAGGATTTTTGTTGACGCGCATGAGTCTCACTATGTTGTTCATCCCGGCTCAACTAAGATATATCATTATCTCAAGGAGATCTACTGGTAGAATGGCATGAAGAGGGATGTGCCTCTTTCGTGGCCAAATGTAGGGCGTGTCAGCAGGTTAAGGTTGAGCATATAAGGCCAGAAGGGTTGTATCAAGAAATTGATTTGCTCGAGTGAAAGTGGGAAGTGATCAATATGAACTTCATTACCGGTCTTCCTCTATCTCGGAAATAATGGATTTGGGTCATCGTGGATAGGATGACTAAGTCTGCACACTTTTTCCAGTGCGGACTACCTTCTCGGTGGAGGATTATGTTAAGTTGTATCTTTAAGAGATTGTGAACCTACATGGGGTGACTATTTCAAATGTTTCTGATCATGGCACGCAGTTTATGTCTCACTTATGGTGATCTTTTCATAGAGGGTTGGGGACTAAGGTGAATCTGACTACTGCTTTCCACCCAAAGACAAATGGGCAAAAAGAGAGGACTATTCAAACATTGGAGGATATGTTTTGAGATTATGTGATTGATTATAGTGGCAATTGGGTTGATCATCTACCTTTGGTGGAGTTTGCTTACAACAATAGCTATTATTCTACTATAGGCATGGCCCCTTTTGAGGCATTGTATGGTAGGAGGTGTATATCTCCTATTGGTTGGTTTGAGTTTGGTGAGGCAGACATGTTTGGTCCCGATTTGGTCTACCAGGATATAGATAAGGTGAAGGTGATTCGAGATAGGCTTAAGGCTATCTAAAGTTGCCAAAAGTTCTATATAGATATTATTTGTAGAGACTTGGAATTTGAGGTTGGGGAGAGGGTTTTCCTCAAGCTATCTCCCATAAAGGGATTGGTGCGGTTTGGCAAGAAAGGGAAGCTCTCATTCCCCGATATGTGGGTCTTTTTGAGATTTTTCAAAGAATTGGTAATATTGCTTATGAGTTAGAGTTTCCTTCTAGTTTGAGGTTGGTTAATCTAGTCTTTCATATTTCCATGATGATGAAAAGCATTGGTGATCCATTTTTGGTTGTTCTTGTGGAAGGATTGGGTCTCACAGATTCTTTGTCTCATGAAGAAGTCCTGGTTGAGATCTTAGATAGGCAGGTTTATCGGTTGTGGACTAAGGATGTGGCTTTGGTTAAGGTTCTTTGGTGAAACCATAAGGTGGAAAAAGCTACATGGGAAGCGGAAGAGGACATGAAGTCTAAATATATGCATTTGTTATTTGCTCCTGAGATTCGTGCGGAAGGTAGGTGTCTTCAACACATCTTTACTTTCAAAGTTTGTTAAAGGAAAGATTAATATCTTTGCCTCTTTATTTTCAAACCTTGTTAAAGATTGGGAATATATTTGATAAGATAATACAAATGACTCTAACGTGTGGTTACCCCTACCTTGTCCGTCATTTGGGGATGAATGTTCCTAGTGGGGGAGACTGAAATACCCTAGTTTCTGGACCTTACAAAATTTCCCAGAATTCTAATCTCTGGACCCAATATGACTCATGGTTACAAGTCATATGTTAGGGTACGGATGGTATGGTCTAGTCGTATACTGACCAGTGTTGGTTGGTAAGATGAATTTTGGTTATTGGAATGGGTACGACTTAGGGGTACGAGTCATATTGGTGGTTACGGATCGTTTGTTCCTTAACTTAATCTTATACTTGTTTGTTTAGGTTGGATCTAAGTACAAGTGGCTAACCGTGAGACGTAAGCCAGGGTACAAGTCAAACCCAGGACTCGTATGGTGGACAGTATCTAAATCTTTCTTGGGTATAAATCTGTCAGGGGTACGATGAAGGGTACAGATCGTATGCTTTGGATACGACTTGCTTGGATTAGTCGTACGTTGTACAGTATTGGATCGAAGGGTTGAGGCCAGGATACGAGAGGAGGATACCAGATATATCAGAGGGTACTACTCATGTGGGACAGTTGTATCCCTGTAACGGGATTTTAATGCAACTTAACTGGGGGTATTCTAGACATTTTCCTACTTATCCTAATAAGGCCCCCACTACTTGTATCCTACTTGAGAGGTTATTTACCCTATTATCCTATTCATTAACACTTAGAAACTCTTCTAAACACTCCATAATTCTCTCAAGAGCTTTTGGGCAAGGAAAGCTAGGGTTTTAACTAAGGGGTCAATTTGAGGCTTGTCTTGGTGATTTCTTTCTTTCATCATCTTGGTTTAAGGCGTGTTTTCTTCCTTCATTGTTAATTCTAACTAAAGGCGTGGTTTTTATGAATGTTTTCATGATTTCATTGATTGTATGATTTTGGTTTTCAAATATGATTTGGGGGTTTTGATATTAAATGGTTGGTTATGGTTTCCCATGGTTTTAATTATGCGTTTATATGTATTAATGGTGGTTTTGGATAATTGAATTGCATGGGAATGGTTTAATGGTAATTGGAATTGGTTTTGGTCATATTATGTCACCAATGTGTTTGACAAAATTCTTATGAATATATGTTCATTGCATTGACTACTTTTAATGGAACTCTTGCATGTTTTAAAACTTGGTAAAGGAATTATGCATGGTTCAAATAACCTGGAATGGTAAATGGCTAATGGTTATACTTGAAGGGCATATGGAATCCCCCAAGTGGTTTAATATGGTAAATGGAAGGGCATTTGAAAGTCCCCTTAAACCTATAAATAGTTGGCTATGGATGATACTTGCAAGTAAGGATTGATATAATGATACCAATATCAATGGTCTTGGTTAATAAATGGATAATGGCTTGGTTATGTGGAAATTGGTTTTAATTGGGCAATAATGGTGGGATGTGTAGTAAAGTCATGGAAGGTGAAGGTTCCGGGGGGGGGGCTAAAATTGGAAACTCATATTTGACGATATGAGGTTAGTCTTGGTGACCGTGTGCATGATGTCACACTATTTTTGGGGTATGTACTATTTATTCCAAAGGTTTCTTCCCTAGTCGTGCGGCTACACGGCTGGCCCTTTCAGTAGGGGGAGCGGAACCCATATAGCCCATGGGTGGTTTAGGATGGAAAAGCTACACAACCAGGTAAAGGTTATAAAGGCATGCTCATGGTGTGTATGGATAGTTTTACTTGGTTTAATAAATGAAATTATTTTATCCTTACCCTGAGATCATGCTAGGCGTCATTCGCTAACCCTGTCTACTGGTGGTTGTATACCCACGCTATGCAGGAACCGACCGTTCTACTCCTCCTGTATAGTAATTGACTCGATATTAGCATTTGGACTAAATGGTGAGCTTCCATTCTTACGGAAGGCTCTATTTCATGTTATTGATAATTCTAGACAATTTGATTTTCTTTTAGATATTAGTTTTTGGCTATGGTTAGGGGCATGTCCCAACCGGATTTTATTACTCTGCTGGTTAGAGGCTTTGTGGTACTTCTATGGGTTGGAATGGTCGGGATTGGTATAAGTGTCAGCCTTGGCAGTAGAATAAGCTTGGAGGTTGGCATCATCAAACATAATTTCTCACTGGCATCATTAGACTCGATTGGGTCAATCACGGTTACGATCTTATCCCATAGTATTTATGTGAGTTGTTACACTATTTTGTTACATGCTTGGAATTCAGCCAACTCAGGGCAGGCAGCTGGAGGTGGGTTGGGTAATGGGGATGGTCTCCGATCCTAGTCGGGCTTGGGACGCCCATTACGACAAGGCCCCAAGGCAGGTCGTGTTAAGAACTTAGACCATTGTGACCACCACGACTGATTTAAGAGCCACCTATAGCCTAAGATGCTACTTGTACAAAACTGAGATGCTACAAGTGATGTTGACCTCTCTGGGAGGGTCCCTACTTCGAGATGGAACACCATTAATACTAAATGACTAACATAGTCTCTTACACCACCTCCATATGTTTCAATGCATGCTCTCTATATGGTCCTTAAGTGATCAGAAATCCGAGGAAAAGAAGACTCAGCTACTATTGAATGCTCTAACCCTAAGTGCAGTGGCATAGCTAACCCTCTAATTAATACACATACCATCTCACGCTCTGAAGTATATATTATAGGAGTATTTTTTATCTACTCAAGAAACCTAATCTCATATTCTGAAACAGACCGAGAACCCTGTTGAACACTAATAAATCCAACTCTAGTCTAAAAACCACTCGATGTATCAGACATCATCTTTGGCTATGAGGTATCCACTACAAGAATCAAAATCCTTAATGCTGGATCCTAAAGAACTGAGGCAATCACAAACTTTATTGGAGCCTGGGATGGCCCCAAATTCTCTGGCTGATATTGAAGATTTTTTATATTAATCTCTAACACGTACAAAAGTTTTGTTCACATCTATTGATAATCTCTTGTCATCCATATGGAAAAAAATGGAGTCAAAGAAAGTACTAGAGGTTTATAGAAACACGGACACGCGACATGGAGTCAAGGATAAAATTTCATAAGAATGCCCTATAGCCTCTCGAAGATAGGATATAGGTGTCTCCGTACCGATCCACAAGACTCTACCGGATACTTAGCTCTTGTACCAGCATACTTGTAAACTTATGCTCTAATATAAATTTTTTACGACCCAATTTCTTAGGTCATGATGCCACCTACTATAACCCACCAGTAGGTAAGACAACCCATAGACTGAAACTAGTAATGGACTATTAAGAGAAATAGATAAAGTAGGGAAAATAAATCTAAATAAAAAACTAATATAGAATTACACACCAAGACTATAACGCCCTGAAGTTTTTCTTAGCTAAATTATGTCCCTAAAATATCAAACCTTGGCTTCTAGAATGATTTATACTTTTTTTCCATTGGAATCTCTTAGATTTCAACTTTTCACTTCGTAGATGACTGAATAAGATTTCTTTCGATATAAGATTCGTCCAAATCGGACACTCGGTGAAGAAGTTATGGTTATTTTATGTGCTAGTCATAAAACATCGTCATTTTGGTGTTTAGCGTGTCGCAGAGAGGGTTTAATTAGAAATTGTCAAATTCCAGTGGGACCTCGCAATAGTGGAGTATCATGGAGGATCCCAAATTCCCATTCATCAATTTCTAGTGAGCCACCGCGATAGTGGTGCGTCGCGGTCGGCCATGAAATCGGGCTCCCAGTTATATTTTTATACCGATCTCATTAAGGGTAATTGGGTATTTTCCCACATCCGTATCAGTCCAAACATCAGATTTCAACCCTAATTGAGCATATTATTCATACATTCACCAAAAATATTCAAAAACACTCTCTAGGGTTCCATATTGATAATCCAAATAAATCAAGATTCAACCGTGGGTTTTCAAAACAAATTGAAGATTTGGAATTCCCAAGATGTGGGCATCAAGAAGCATCCTCTAAATTTCTAGATAGAGGTACGTGGGGTTTATCCTAAAAACTACATGGGCTCAAAACCATTAAAGCATGATTATTTTTAGATTTTTATGCATGAATTTCAAAGGGGTTTCGGAATCTATTTTCTAAATTACATATTCCGAATGTTTTAATGTTACTATTGTTTTGACCTTGTGGTCCTATCCCCTAAATTGATTTACATGTATACGTATATGTATGGAATTTGAGATTTAAGATCGTTGAGAGCATAAATTATAAACTCCCTCTCATGTATTGAATTAAAAATTATGGTTTCGTGATTTGAAAGATGTTTTCACAATATTATAGCATTTGAGCATGATTTGAAATTGTTGAGAGGATATTTCTTGATATAAATTTGTTCTTGTGTTTAAGAGAAAGAATTGCATGTGGATTGAGAACTTTGACATGACCACCTTATACTGTACTACTGAAATGCTTGACAAAGATGAGTTCCTTGCATGTGTTTACATGAGGGTTGAGAAAGAGTTTCTTTGATTTGAATTATTGAAATGGTGGTCCCAAAACTTGTGTCTTGAAAATGGAGATTTATGATAGACTAATAATGGCTCAGAGATGTGACTTGCAAGTCAATGGTATGACGATACCATATGTATTTATGTCATAACAGAGTATGTTTTCAGAGTATGTTTTTAGAGTATGTTTTTAGAGTATGTTTTCAGAGCATGTTTTCAGAGTATATTTTCAGAGACTACATATTTTGATAGAGTTTTAAAAAAGGGCTTAAAGAGGGTTAGGTGGTTACCCGAAGAAGGCGCGAGTTCAAACAACTCTTAGCCTGAAACCGTATTTGCCGATATGGGTAGATTATTATTGTACGCTGGCGACGGCCGTATGGCGTAGTAGATTCAGAGAATCCGACCCTTGCAGGACACTTGGGTTGGGGGCTTCGCTGCCAAGTTAATGGAAGTTTCCATATAGCCCATGGAATTTTTCAGAGTTGTAGGGTATACCACCTAGTGCAGAAGTAACATAGATTTCTCAGAGTTGAGAAGATTTTTACAGTCTTTAAAATGCCCATGTGAATTCTTACTATATACTTATGAACTGTTTTAAATTACTCTCATATATGTTGATTTATAAATGATTATTTCAGATATGCTCTGCGTACCAGTACATTTGTATTGACCCCCCTCCCCCTACCTCTCAGGTTCTGAGACTCAGTCTAGGGGTTCGATAAGCAGTAGATAATTCAGACAGTTGATCAGATTGTGCAGTGGTGAGCCTTCTCTATTCCAGAAGGCCTGTCTTTTCAGATTATGTCACTTAATTCAGTTTTGGTCTACTGGGGGCCTTGTCCCAGTTTCAAGCAGTTGTCAGATTTTTATGTAGTAGAGATTTCGCAGACTGAGTAAGATGTCATTTAGATGTAGTTGATTTACAGTTTCTTCCATACTTATGTGGAATTCAGAGTTGACCATGTTTCCTTAGAAGAATATGTTTCCGCATCTTCTTTTATTAAATAAATGTTGTGCATGATTACCAGATAGAGAAGGTCGTTCTGGCCTTCATGGTTCAGGATATCTGTCACGGCCAGGACCTAGTTTGGGTCGTGACAAAGACCTAGTGAAGCCATTACAAGAGATTCTAATACAATATGAGTACAAGCAAAATACAAAACAAAAATAAGTACAGGCCATCTCTAAGATAGAAAATAGAGATAAGTCTAATCAATAAAAGAGAGAAGAAATACTTCAAATGTCAGGAGCTTACCCCAATCTCTCCTTCATGGCTACCCTGCATGATGCATACTTAAACAATGAGAACTCATACTATGATTTGTAGGCTGCAAAAGTGTAGTATGAGTAACAAACACATGGTACTCAGTAGGCATCGATCGACAAAGCTCCAAAGATAAAGCAAGCATAAAAACATGTAAAGTAGAAATATAAACTACAGGCAACTATCCAACAAACTAAACATAATAATGCTAGAATCCATAAGGATAACTATCCTACTCTAATAGTAACCAGGGACTAACGTGCAATACCATTTATCACTAGCCAATATACAAAGAAAGAGTGAAAGAAGGATATATAGTAATAATACAAGGCCAAGGGATACATATAGAACATGAATATATAAGAAAGGAGAAGGATATACAGTAACATCATATATACTATATATGTGTGTGTGTATATATATATGTATATACATACATACATATATATATAAGGAACTAACTCACTAGGTAATAACTTAATGGAGCCAACCTAAATCTCAAGGAAACCTAACCCAATAGGAAAGTTAATACTAGCATAATAAGGGCCTCTAACCAAAGAATAAGTAAACATGAGATAATCTAATAGTAATATATCTCACTTTGAGAAAGAAAAGGAATCAGAAATGTACCGACAATATTAGGTATCAGTCCATGATCATCCTGCCAAGAACTAACCATAATAACCAACAATAAAGTAACCAGCTAATCCAGACAATTAATAACCTAATCGGGCCCTCATAAGCCCGAAAGGATCAAAGAACACTCTGTAAACAACAATCATAGCTTATACCTATACACCCCCATAAAGTCGATAGATATAAGTACCTAATAATTATACTGGTGGTAGGCGATGCACATGGATGAATGAATGAATGCAGGATAACCCAACAATGTCATATCCAATCTGAGTGCTATAATGTACCAAGTGTATACGTTTTCTCTAGCTTAGTAGCTCGCGAATCCAGGACCTACAACAACTATTATTCTCTATCATTGTGTCTCATAAATGAAAGGACCCATAGAGGACTCAAGATATTCACATACGATGCTTAGTCCCAAACCAGGATTTCTAATAACCGTCATAATCAATCTACTCAATTTAGTACTAGAGAGATATAAATATAATAAGTTCCTAGACTCGACCGAGACTAAAAAAGTGTGAATCTATAAATCCATTGCTTGTACTCAAGTTTGGGATTAAATCGGCATAACAACATAGAAAGGAGTGAAATCTTCTTCGACCGAAGTAAACAGTAGTGGTAAATGGTGGTTTGATAGTGGACCAGAATCAACCTTGGTCTAATTTTTCAAATTATCATATTTTGTTTCAAAAGTGCATAATTCATTAAATAAGGTGGTACCAGGTACGACTCCCGTTGTAAATAAATCTATTTTTAAAGAAAAAAGTGTGAATAATTTCCTTTATAGACAATAGTACAAAATCAACGTTTAGTTGGAATCGTACTACTAAGTGTGTATAATTGAGCCTGAAAGTATGCATGCCATCACCATTATCCAAACAATAAACCCATAAGTGCCTAAGTATCTATAAACTAGAATCACATCCTCTTTAAGGATAGAATACTCACCTAGAGTCCAACTAGTATCGTAACCACGACCTCGGACCCAACAATACATAATTAACATAATAATAACACTATAATCCAAGAAATTACTGTCCAAATTACTAAGTCAATGATAGATCTTGTATTCAAGGATTCTTAACCTCAATCAATGGTTAACATGCTTATAATCAAAGATAATAGGGCTTTATGACCAAAACGAATATTCTATGCTAAAGTTTGGGTCATATTTCTATTCCAGATTCTCTAAATAGGCTAGGTCATGATATACTAGTCATAATCCCATCATAAAGTCCCAATATAGCATGTAATCTATACAATACATAATCTTGTAGAAAAAATAGACCAAAGAAAACCTCAATGTTGAACCTCAAACTTGAATCACCTACAAATCGCCAATCCTTGCTCCACGATTTTGAAAATGATGTCACACTAGCAAAATAATAATCTACAAATTAATAGGAGTAAGATAATATCCATATTGCGCTATAAAACTCTGAGATCAAAATTAGATCAAAATGGGCTGGCTGGACCTAGTAACGGAGTCCAAAAATTGAATTCATCAGATCCCTCAAAGGACAAAGAATGTAAGCTTAAAATTTGAGCACAAATAGAGTACAAATCAAGGGTAAGATTAAGCCCAAGAGATGACTAAAATAAGAGAGAAAACAAGAATTAAATGGAGAATTTAAGCCAAAAACTTAGAAATTAATGGAAAATGATCATATCAATGTTCCCTACATATCCCCAACTCCAACTTATGATTCCCCACAATTTATTGATCTCCTAGGACTAAAAATAGTGGAAAATGTTGAGAAAATGGTAAATAAATTAGGAAGAGAAGGTTTTATACTGTCAGGGATTTGTCCTTCACAAATATGGGGGCCAAGTGTCACGAACGTGATGACCAAGAACAATATCCTTCATGAATACATTCACTGGGTCATGAAAACAAAGTTAGAGAAATCAAACCATTACGAAAGAGAGCAACAAGCGATCGCGAAGAAAGCGGTTGAGCGAGTTGGGCCTTGTAACACCCCAGATTTTGACTCTACAATTTTTGAGTTTTGTGCTCACTGCCCAGGCTAAAAATGGCACCTCAAGAGTCATAAGGTGTGTTCATGAGTCATAGGTATGGACTCGGGACAAAACCAGCAGAGTAACCAATGTTTCTGGCCTGAGAATGACTAGGACCCTGCGAACCATAAGGCTTGGTCACAAGTCGTAGGGTGTGACTCATGACCAAACCAGTGAAAGATACCCTGAATCACTTCCCAGACTATGAGTCTAGTCAATGACTCATATCCAGTCGTCATGAGTCGTGATGTGACCCGTAACGACTGGCGACCAATTTCCTGCACTTTTAATTGAAGGTACTTTAGTCATTTCCCTCTTTCCCCAATCATAACCCACGACCATAAAACATCTAAAGGGGATTATTTTCATAACTTAGATAATCATAAACTACTCTTAAACTCTCTCTCTAATTATCCAACCAAGAACAATTAGTTTTTTCAAGGGATTGGGCATCTAAGAGTTAATTTATGTGGTTTATTTTCCAAATTCTAGATATTCTCAGGCATGTATCTCTTTCCTAAAACAAGTTTTGATAAAATCATTTGTTTAAGATTATTATCTATGTGATCTAATTGTTAATTTGGAAATTGGGTTGAGGGCTTTTGGGTACTATTGATTGAATTTATTTTTCCTAAGGATTTTGTGAATCATTTATGTTTTGAATTGATGGCTTTTGTAATACCCCATATTTTCCTAACCTAAATTAACTCTTAGTCCATGAGTTATCTAATATAAAAAATTTGAAATAGTTATTATTTTTCAGTTTAGAGCCTGCCATTGCGTAGAAAATTGAATTAGCTTTCCAACGATATAAAATTCACCTAAATTTGATATCGGGTAAGAAATTATGGCTATTTTAAATTCCAGTCATTAAACACCGTTAATCAGGCCAGTAGCACGTTACGGAGGATGCCAAAATAGCAACTGTCAATTTTCAGTAAGGTACCTCGATACCGGCACATCACGCCAAAGCTTATTTTCATATTTGTCAATTTTCAATGTACCAACGCGGTCCTACCGCATCGCGGTGAACTTCCAGGTCGCATCCAAATCAGCAACGCGATACCACCACGTCGTGCCACCATGAATTTTCCCAATTGTCAATTTCCAGAGACATGGGGCGATAGCACTGCGTCGCGCCAGGGGTGAAAATCAGAACTTTTCAGTTAATTTTGAGATTTAATTTCCAAGGGCTTTCAGGTCTTTTTCCCTCATTTTAGTCAGCCTAAACACGGGATTTATGCCCTAAGTAGCCTATTATCTTATTATTTGCTCTCTTATCTCAAGAAAGAAAGTATTCTCTCTCAAGATACAAAACCCTAGCTTTAAGAAACCAAGAGCAATCTCCAAGGATTCACCAAGAACTTTAAGAAACTCACAAATTAAGGTATGTTAGGTGTTCATCTATGGGTTCCTTTCACCCATAGAGTCCACGAATCCATTTTCAAATTACAAGATTATTGAATTATGAACTTCCATGTTTGAATTGAATTGAATTCATGTTCATGTTATTGTTGAGTTTTAGTTCATGATTAAATTACAAACTTTTATGAAATTAATCATTTTATGTGTTGAATTACATTATCTTCATGATAAACCCTTCAATTTGCAAGTTGATTTATGTAGCCATAATAACTATATGAGTTGATTATTGTATGATCTAAGGATACTCCCCATGTGTTTGATAAAATGCCTATGTGAGTGAAATAGTGCCATTATAGCATGATAGCATGTATTCTCCATTCATGTATGAGTAAATGCATTACAGTTGTTTGCTAAAATGTCTCAATGAGTGGATTGTAATCAAGTAGCCATTATTATGTTTCAAGATTTTTCTATGCTTTACTTTCCATGTTATCGAGTTCTGGGGGTATTTAATACCCGACAATTTAGCCGATTACCGAGACTCAGTGTCAGTTACAGAATAGTCTCAGTCATGTCACGACCAGTACTACTCTCAGTTAGTTACCAAACTCAGTAGAACTCAGTTAGTTACAGAACTCAGGAAAACTTAGTAATCTCAGTATCAGTCCAGTTCAGTTTAGTATAATCAGTTTAGAATCTTTCAGTTGGGAGTAGGATTCAGCACCGAGTGAACCCAAGGATGGGGGCACACCTGCCAGTAGAGGATGTGACCCATAGAAGAAGTCCTTGCATTCCAGAACTACATAGTCAGTGTAGGTTGAGACATCAACCTGCCAGTTGAGGGTTGATGAGGTGTTTTAACCTACCAGATGAGGGTTTCACCATTCTCATTAGAGTACCTGCCAGATGAGGGTATCTTTTCAGTTGTCTTTACCCGTGGCACGGTACTGACACCCTTCCAATTGAGGTTACAAATTAGACCCCAACTCAGCTATTTTATCTTATTTGGAGCATATCGGTTAGATGATTATCTCTCACAGTTTCAGTCTCAGTCTTCAGTATAGAACTCAGTTTAGTTCTACAGAATCAGGACTGTCAGATACAGTCAATCAGTATCAGTAACTCTGTTATCAAAATTCATAAATTATCAGTTACTCAGTATCAGAACTAGTACTTAGCTTTAGAAAAGCTCAGTTATAATATATATGTATGCATAGTATTGCATACTCAGTATTTACAGCAGTTTCAGATTATCCATGTAATCTAATGTTCAGTTACTCTATATCATTTCAGTCAGTTATTGTTCATGCATTTGAACCATTGCATTCAGACTTACTTCATCTAGCATACCAGTACATTCCACGTACTGACGCATACTCTTTCTTTGCGCTATGATGTCTCATATCATAGGTTTGAATGTTCAGGTTCCCGACCGTGCATAGACATATTCAAATTCAGCCAGCAGTATCAGAGCTATCAGTGAGTCCTCATATATCGAGGATATATTTTTATTCAGTATTTCAGTAGTTGGAGTTAGTTGGGGGTCTGTCCCATCAACTCCACTTTCAGACAGATCAGTTAGAGGCTTTTCAGACTAATTTTCAGACAGTATTCAATTTTACAGATTATTATTACAGTTTGATACTTTCAGCAGTATTTCAGATATTTGAACCTTATGGCATTTAAGACTATTATTTCACATTTATTACAGTATATTATTTAGTGCACACAGTAGATATCAGTCATGGTAAATGGGAATAGAGGGTCATGGATTCTCCCAAATTGATTTGATAAGCATAAGGGGGTCTTGGATTCCCCAAACTTATGGATTTTGGTAATGGAATTGGTAATAACCTCAAGCCAAACTTATGAAATTGTTTTTAAAACATGGATATATGCATATTTAAACCAAATTAAAACTATTGCATAAAAGGACAATGAAATACAAATGGTTTTGAAAGGTCTTAGGGGTTGTGGATTCCCCCAAATTAATGGGTAATTAGACCATGGAGGTCATGGATTCCCCCCAAGTTGATGTTCAATGAAGATGACATAATGATATTAGCTTGTAAGCGTAATTGGTATAATAAAACCAACTGTATGTGCCTTATTGGATAGTTTTTGGTTTAATGAGCGGAAATGTGTAATATTTTAATTCTTCATAAAGGGGGTTGTGTATCTAAGCCATGAAGGTAGAGGTCCTAAGGGAATGATACTGGAAACCCACATTTGTCAGCGTGGGGGTTGGTCTTGATGATGGTGTGCCTGTGACATGTTTTATATATTTGTATCTTGGATTGGTGAAGGGTCATGGATTCCCCAGCCTTACTCAATACCCCATTCTATGCGGCTAAAATGTACTAGGACCCTTTCAGTCGGTTGAGAGCTAGATCCATATATCCCATGGGTATAGATGACGGTTAAATCTACACAGTCCAGACTAATGTTTTAAATCTTATGTTAAACCTTGTTCCCTACCCCGGCATGATTATATATATATATGTACCCTGTGTGCATGTGATTTATTGTGTTTTATACGTGGCAGTATTTTATCCTTTCCCTGAGTTATATGCTAGTGCTCACCCCACTAACCGTCCACGGACTGTATCCCCACGCGATTCAGGGTCCAAAAATACTTTTGTTTCCTTGCGTAGTGGTAGTTAAGTTTTGTATTATTTGTGATTCAACTTTGAAGTAGTGAGATACCATTCTCCGAAAGATCCTTATTTCATGGTCTTGTTTTATTTATGTCTTAGACTATTTTGGTGGTTTTTT
Source organism: Capsicum pubescens (assembly GCA_030864215.1). NCBI lineage: Eukaryota > Viridiplantae > Streptophyta > Magnoliopsida > Solanales > Solanaceae > Capsicum > Capsicum pubescens. Next base: position 110,335,511 of record CM061543.1, read on the forward strand.
GGCTATGGGCGGGACATGTCCCGACTTAGGTTGATATTTGATATCTTAGAGGCTTTTGTGGATAAAGTGTGGGTGGTTTGTGTTATGGATTCTTAGATCCCTCTTGTTGTTGATTTATCAATCTTGTTATATGTTTGAAACTCAACTCTATCTTGTTATATGTTCAGAACTCTTCCGCTACTAGTTTATTGTGTTTTGGTTGGCCAAGTTAATGAGGGTGGTCTCCGGTCCTTGGCAAACTTGAGATACCCATCATGAATAGGCCCTGATTTGGGTCATGAGAAGCTTGGTATCAGAACCTAGGTTCAGGGTCATTTGGGCATCCATAAAGACATGTCGATTAGAGTCCTTTTTATGGGTGTGTAGCGCACCATACTTATAAGGGAGAGGCTACGAGGAATTTAGGAATATTTCTTTTTTGTAATCTATTTTTTGAGCTATAGAGTTTAAGGTCTTGAAAACTCCTATAATCTTCGTTTGCTCGCATTTTAGATCATGCCTCCTCAAAAATCTAATGCTCGTGGAAACTTTTTTGTCCCACTTAAGGACAATGTGGATGAAAGTTGCCCTATTTATAGAGTTTATACCTAGTCTAAGGTCCATGCTCCTGACTGTACTACCTCTCGTGGAGCTACATCGGTTCCTACCAGTCCTCCTCGAGCTTCTCAAGCTGATAATGCTCCTGCCGAACCACCCCAAGGAGATATTTCTAATGTTGAGTTTCGTCGATCTATTCATCTGCTGACTCAGTTAGTCACTTCCCAGTCTCGCGAGTCTGAGCGTGTTGGTTCTTTTGCTCTATCTTCTAAGGTCACTAGAGTTGGACAGTTTATGAGGTTGAATTCTCCTACCTTTATAGGCTCTGAGGTTGAGGAAGATCCTTAAGGGTTTATAGATTAGATGGATAAGATATTTAGGGTGATGCATGCTTCCAATTTTGAGGGTGTGGAATTTACTGCATATCAGCTGAAAGATATGTCATATAGGTGGTATGAAGAGTAGGAGCAGTTGAGGGGTGATGATGCTGAGTAGGCTATATGGGAGGAGTTCTCCAATGCCTTCCTTAATCGTTTATTTCCTTAGGAGTAAGGGAAGATAAGGATGAAAAGTTTGTGAACTTGAGGCAAGGTAGGATGAGTGCAAATGAATATGCCTTGAAGTTCCATCAATTTTCTTGTTACACTTTGGAGTTGGTATCTAGTATAAGGACTAGGAAGAATAAGTTTGTTTTAGGTTTATCTCAAGACTTAGTGTTGGAGTGCAAGGAGGTGATGTTGAATAATGACATGGACATTTCTAGACTTTTGATTTATATGCAATAAGTTGAGGATGAGAAGAAGAAATAGATAGATATTAGGGAAAGTCAGAACAAAAAGTTTAGATATTCAGAGCAAGGTAGAGACCAGCAGAATAATGGTAGAGATAATAGGCAGTAGGTCAAGAAGATGACTTGGGAAAACTCTGGTTCATATTCGATGGCTAGTGTTCCATACCCAAAGCCATCTGGTGATCGTTATTTTTGGCCTAACAGTGGGTTTAAAGCCCAAGGTGCCCAGTCTCAGGATAATGGAGATAGGTAATCCCTACCTCACTCTCTTTGTAGATTTTATGGATAGTTGCATCGTGGTTAGTGTGATGAAGGTAGGAGTCAGCTGGGGCATTTGTAATGACACTATCCAACGAAGGTTGCTTCTAGAGCAAATAAGGTTTCGATTGTTATTTCATCAGTTTTTGCACCAAAGGGTGCTACTTCTAGTACCGACACTGGCCAGAATCATCTTTATGCTCTTTCCACACATCAGTAATCTGAGGCATCTCCTGATGTCATTACTGGTATGTTGAAACTTTTCTCTCATAACGTACATTATCTACTTGATCCAAGTTCTACCCTTTCTTATGTGACCCCTTATATGGCATTTCATTTTGGTTTTGGTCTCGAGAGTATTTTTTAGCCTTTTTCTATCTCTACCCTGGTGGGTAATTCTAACGTGACTAGAAAAGTCTATAGGGGTTGTGTGGTGTCCATTTTTCATACGGAGACATTGGTAGATTTAATAGAGTTGGATATGGTGGATTTTGATATGATCTTAGGGATGGGTTGGCTCTATTCGTGCTATGCTTCTCTAGATTGTTGGACCTAAGGTCAGTTTCTAATTCCCTAATGAACCAGTAATAGAATGGGAGGGAATCTCCTTAGTACCTAAGGGGAGATTTATTTCGTATCTTAGAGCCCAGAAGTTAATTTCCAAAGGGTGCCTATACAATCTAGTTTGGGTTATGGATTCTAGTTTTGAAAATCACTTTTTGCAATCTATCCCTGTGGTTAATAAATTTCTTGAAGTGTTTTTGAATGATCTTCCTTGTATTCCTCCCGATAGAAAAATAGACTTTGGGATTGATCTTCTACCGGATACCTATCCTATTTTTATTCCTCCATATAAAATGGCTCTGGCTGAGTTGAAAGAACTTAAGGAGCAATTAAAGGATCTTCTTTATAAAGGTTTCATCTGTCCTAGTGTCTCTCCGTGGGGCTCTCATGTGCTAGTTGTGTGTAAGAAGGATAGGTCTCTTCGAATATGCATAGACTATTGGTAATTGAATAAGGTAACGGTGAAGAATAAGTATCCGCTTCCTAGGATTGATAATCTCTTTGACCAGCTTCAAGGTGCTAGATCTTTTTCTAAGATTGATCTTTTGTCAGGTTATCATAGGTTGAAGATTAGGGAAGCAAACATCCCTAAAACTACTTTTCATACCCGGTATGGTCATTATGAGTTTCTAATTTTGTCATTAAGGTTGACTAATGCTCCAGCGATATTTATAGATCTTATGAATCAGGTATTTAAACAGTTCTGGAATTTATTTGTGATAGTGTTTATTGATAATATCTTGGTATATTCTAAGAGTGAGGAGGATCATGCTAATTACCTTTGAGCAGTGTTACAGACTCTTAAGGAAGTGATTGTATGCCAAGTTTTTGAAGCGTGAGTTTTTGTTGAACATTGTGACCTTTCTGGGTCATGTTGTTTCTAGTGAGGGGATCATCGTAGATCCACAAAAATTTGAGGCGGTTAAGAAGTGGCCTAGACCCACTACTCCAACTGATATTAGGATCTCTTGGGTTTAATCAGGTATTATAGGAGGTTTATAGAGAGCTTCTCTTCTATTATTGCTCTGTTGACTAAGTTAACTTAGAAAAAGGAAAAGTTTTTGTGGTTCGATTCTTGTGATGGTAATTTTGAGAAGTTGAGAGAGAAGTTGACTTTTGCACTTATTTTGACCTTACCCGAGGGTACAGACGGTTTGTTGTTTAATGTGATGTGTCTCGAGTGGGACTAGGTTGTGTCCTAATTCAGCATGGTAAGGTGGTAGCGTATGCTTCAATATAGCTTAAGGTTCATGAAAGGAATTATCTGACTCTTGATCTAGAGTTGATGGATATAGTGTCGCATTAAATATTTGGCATCACTACTTGTATGGAGCACATGTTGATATCTATTAAGACCATCATAGCTTATCGTATATGTTCACCCAGAAGGAGTTGAATCTCAGGTAAAATAGATAGCTTGAGTTACTCAAGGACTATGACATGAGTCTTCATTACCATTCAACTAAGGCTAATGTGGTTGGTGATTCTCTTAGCAGGTTGTCTATGGGGAGCTTATCTCATGTGTATGAGAAGAAAAAAAGGGTTGGTGAAGGATATTCACTGGTTGGCTAACCTTGAAGTTTGTCTTTTAGATTTGGAGATTGGAGGTGTGATTGTTCAAGAGGTGGTAAAGTCATCTCTTGGTGCTGAGATGAAGGTAAAGCAGGTTTTGGATCCTATCTTAATGCAGATTAAGGCTTATGTGGGCCTATAGAAGGTTATGGATTTTGAGATTGGTGGTGATGGTATCTTGAGGTACCATGGTAGATTGTGTGTCATTGATGTTAATGGTCTATAAGAATAGATCTTGACTGAGGCTCATGAGTCGAGGTATGCAGTTCATTTGGGTTACACAAAGATGTACCATGACTTGAAGGAAATTTATTGGTGGAACAACATGAAGAGAGATATGGCTAACGTCGTGGCTAAGTGTATGGTGTGTCATCAAGTAAAAGTTGAGCACTTGAGGTCGGGTGACATATCTTAAGAGATTGAGTTTCCCATGTGTAAATGGGAGATGATCAACATGGATTTTATTATCAATCTTCTGCAGTCTCAAAATTAGCATGAGTCGATTTAGGTCATCGTGGATAGGATGACTAAGTCTGCTCACTTTTTGCCTATGAGGACTACTTACTCGGGAGAGAATTATGCTAAGTTGTTTATTCAGTAGATTGTCAAATTACATAGTACTCCAGTTTCCATTATTTTGGATCAAGGTACATAGTTCTCTTCTCATTTTTGGCATTCGTTTCAGAAAGGCTTGAGCACACGGATGAGTCGTAACACCGTATTCCACCCTCAGATGGATGGACAGGTGAAGAGAATCGTTTAGACTTTAAAATACATGATAAGGGCCTGTGTGATTGATTTTGGAGGTAGTTGGGTGGATCATTTGCCTCTTATTGAGTTTGTGTATAATAACAGTTATCACTCTAGTATTGGGATGGCTCTTTTTTAGGCTCTTTAAGGTAAGAGGTATTTATATCCTATTGGGTGGTTTGAGGTTAGTGAGACTATATTGTTTGTTCTGGACTTGGTTCATCAATCCATGGAGAAGTTGAAGGTGATCAGGCATAGGCTTAAGACTGCTCAGAGTCACCAAAAGTGCCACACGGATGTGAGGTGAAGAGAGTTGGAGCTTGAGGTTAAAGATTGGGTGTTCTTAAAGGTATCTCCCATGAAGGGAGTGATAAGGCTTGGTGAGAAGAGAAAGCTCAGTCCCCCTCCTATGTGGGTTTATACTTAATTTTAAGGAGAGTGGGCACTATTGCTTATGAATTAGATTTACCTTCTAGTTTGGGTTCTATTCACTCGATTTTCTATGTATCGATATTGAAGAAGTGTGTGGGTGATCCTTCTTTTGTTGTGCCTATTGAGAGTGTTGGTATTTTGGATTCCTTATCTTATGAGGATGTTCTACTTGAGATTTTGGATAGGCAAGTCTGTCGTTTGAGGACTAAAGATGTGGCTTTGGTGAAATTCCTTTGGAGGAACCAAAAGGTAGAAAAAGCTACTTCGGAAGATGAAGAGGACATGAAGTCCAAATATCCGTTCTTGTTCCCCGAGTTGGATAATCATGCATAAGGTGTGAGTTTTCCTACTATTTTTTGTTTTCCAACTTGTAAATGGCTTTATAATTCCACTCCTGTCTTACAATCGTGCTAATGGATGCCTTGATTCATCATTCGGGGAAAAATAATCCTAGGGGGGAGAATATAACACCCCAAATTTTTGCCTCTGAAATTTTTGAGTTTTTAGCTTAGTGCTCAGGCTACGACTAGCACCTCACGAGTCATGAGGTGTGGTCATAAGTTATTGGGAGGGACTTGTGAACAAACTAGTGGAGTAGCCAATGTTTCTGTCCTGAGTACCACTAGGACCTTACGAACCATAAGGTCTAGTCATAATTCATAGGGTGTTACTCATGACCAAACCAGTGAAGATTTCCCTGAGTCACTACCCATACTACGAGTCTAGGCAACGACTCGTACCCAGTCGTCACGAGTCATTACGTGACCTGTAACGACTGGCGACCAATTTCCTGCACTTTAAATTGAGGGAACTTTGGTTATTTCCCTCTTTCCCCAATCATAACCCACAACCATAAAATATCTTAGGGGGGTATTTTCATCACTTTGACAATTATGAACTACTCTTAAACTCTCTATAATTCTCCAAGCAAGAAAAACTAGGGTTTTCAAGGGATTGAGCATCTAAGGGTCAATTTATGTGGTTTCTTCTCTAAATTCTTGATATTCTCAGGCATGTATCTATTCCCTAAAACATGTTTTGTTAAAAGCATGTGTTTAATATTATTATCCATGTGATTTAATTAATAATTTTAAAATTGGGTTGAGGGTTTTGGGGTATTAATTATTTTTTCCTAGGCTTTTGTGGGTCATTTATACTTTAAATTGATGGCTTTTGAACCAATTGGGTGCATTGGCATGGTAAATGGGAATATGGGGTCATGGATTTCCCAAAATTGATTTGATAAACTTAAAGGGGTCGTGGATTCCCCCAACTCTATGGATTTTGGTAATGGAATTGTAATAACCTCAACTCAACCTTATGAAATTGGTTTTAAAACATGAATATATGTATATTGAAACCAAATTCGAACTATTACATTGCAGAAAAGGCTAATTAAATACAAAATGTTTTGAAAGGACTTTATGGCCATGAATTGATTTTAAATTGAACCTTGAGGGTCGTGGATTCCCCCAAGTTGATGGATAATTTGACCATGTGGGTCGTGGACTCCCCCAAGTTGATGGTCAATGAAGTGGCATAATGATATTAGCTTGCAAACGTAATTGGTATGAGTATGACGATACCAACTGTATGTGCCTTACTGGATGGTCCTTGGTTTAATGAACGAGAATGTGTAAATGTTTTAATTAGTCTTAAAAGGAGTTGTGTAGCTAAGCCATGAAAGTGGAGGTCCCGAGGGAGTGATACTGGAAACCCACATTTGTCGGCATGATGGTTGGTCTTGATGACTGTGTGCTTGTGACACACTTTATATATTTGTATCCTACATTGGCGAAGGGTCATGGACTCCCCGACCTTCCTCGATACCCTGATTCATGCGGCTAACACGCATTGGGACCCTTTAAAAAGGGTAAGAGCTAGACATATATAGCCCATGGGTATAGATGACGGTTAAAGCTACACAGTCCACGCTGATGTTTTAAATCTTATGTTAAACCTTGTTCCTTACCCTGACATGATGATATATATGTGTACCCTGTGTTTATGTGATTTATTTTGTTTTGGATTTGGCATTAGTTTATCCCTTCCCTGAGTTACATGCTAGTGCTCACCCTACTAATCGTCCACGGACGTTGTTTCCCCATGTGATTTAGGGTCCTTAGACATTTTTGTTTCCTTAAACAGTGGTAGGTGTTTTCTAGATATTTTGTTAGTCATCTATGAAGTGGTGAGATTTTATTCTCCGAAAGATACTCATTTCAAGATCTCTTTTCATTTATGTCTTAGACTATTTCGTGGGTTATTGGCTATGGTCGGGGGTATGTCCCAACTTAGGTTGATGATTAGTTTCTTAGAGGCTTTTGTAGACAAAGTGTGGGTGGGTTGTGTTTTGGATTCTTAAATCCCTCTTGTTGTTGATTTATCTATCTTGTTATATGTTCGGAACTCAGTTCTATCTTGTTATATGTTCAGAACTCAACTCTATCTTATTATATGTTCAGAACTCATCCGTTGCGAGTTGTATTGTGTTTTGGTTGGCCAGGTTAATGGGGGTGGTCTCCGGTCCTTGGCGTCTTTGAAATTTCGGTCACAAATAAGCCTTGATTTGAGTTGTGATAGGCTTGACCCGCATCGTGAATGCTCGAGGTGAGACTCGTAATTGCGAAGGTCAAGAAATCAACCCTTTCAACTATGACATGTACCTTTTGAACGCGAAGAACAAAAGGTGGTCATACCAGATGCTGGAAAATCGATAATTTTCCTAAGTCCCAATGGATTCCTACCAGGTACTCGATATTTGTTCGAAACCTTAGGCGCTCAAACAAACTAATCTACTAAACCAAATTCAAAATTTCAGACTCAACAAAACCCTCGAAACATATCTGAGATTGTTTCAACTAAATATGGGTCCCGCACTGAGTTCTATTTTAACCAACTTCAACCCAATAACTCAAAATAAGTCTGAAAGCCTTGGGACCTGAACTAAGGGTCCTCCAAGCCTAAAATCAATATTTCAGAGCTCATGGTGGTGTCAGATTTCTTATTTGGGGATATTTACTAGGAGTTTTTGTTTGATACCAATTCCTTAACCGTGAAAGCTCCAAAATAAAAAATGAGCTAAAAACTGAAATGGACTATCCCATAATCTAACTTATAGTTCCAGCAAGTCATAAATGACCTGTAGCCATTATGGGAAGGCTAAAAAATTTTAAAATTCACAAAAATCGAGAAAATAACTTAGAGGGCCATTACATCCACGCCTTAGGTAGCTTCTCTAAATATGATATTATTTTTTATTAATTACCCTGTAATACACATGCATATGTTCTTTAAAATATCTAAGTTACATAAAGCGGCTCTGAGATAAACAAACATGATTAATTAATCAAATAACAAAAATATCATTTCTGTTAGCAATAAATAATTTCAACTTCTCCACATATGAAATGCAGTATGCAAGATTAATGATGAACAAATTGCCAACTATCTACTACTTCTGCGTAGTTTATATGGATTGTAAAATTACCTCTTTTTTGCAACGCCAATAGTTGGTATTAAAGGCATGCTACTCTTCCCACATTGTTAATTTGTTAAAATCATATGTTTTAAAGTATTGTTCATGAGGTATTGATGTTGGTTTGAAATCAAGGGTTGAGGGTTTTGAATGCTTGTTGTTGAATAATTTTTTTCCATGGTTTACATATGATTATTCATGCTTTAAATATGGTTTTGAATTTGTAGGTGCATGGGTATGATGAATGAACTAGGGAATTGTGATTTTCCAAAACTTGTGACTTTTGAAGTGGTTATGACCCCAACCCTATATTGTGAAAGTGGTTTTTAGTTATAAAAATATGGGAATTTAACTATTCTTGAACTATTGCATTATGATTTTGAATTGATCCTTGTGATTTTGTGTTTTCATAAGTTATTACATAATTTAACTAAAAGGGTTGTAAGTTCCCCCAAGTAATGAGATTATTTTGGCTTGTTGTTGTTACCTTGCAAGTGTAGTTGGTATGAAGATACTGACAATGTATGCCTTAATGTGTAATGTGGTTCAATGATTTGGGAATGTTTGGTAATTGTTTTAATTGGTCTTTAATGAGGGTTGTGTTGATATGCCTTGAAAGTAGAGGTTCGAGAGACCAATGCTGGAATCGCGGTTGCCGACGCAGGGGTCTATATGACCGTGTGGTTTGAGTACCCCTTATTATTATTATTATTATTATCATATGATTGGGAGGTCTGAGTCCCCCACATCTTATTACATGATTTGGTTCTCGTGTCACCTTGATATGTATGGAGGTTCGAGTACCCCATAGTGCATATGTATACCCACTGGTTTGTGCATCCACACGCACTGGGGACCCACCAACTGGGGTAGATATGGGCCCATATAGCCCGTAGGTTCCATTGTATGTTATGACAATTGAGCTACACAATCCAGGCTAAAGTTTTAAAGTACATGTTAAGCCTTATTCCCTATCCTGGCATGTGATATATATATATATATGCATTTGATTATGTACATTGGTGTTTGAATGATTTTGAATTATTGATCATGGCAGTATGTTATCCTTATCCCTGAGTTACATGCTAGTGTTCACCCCATTAACTATTTTTGGAAGCAATATCCCCATGAAAAGCAGGCACTAGAGCTACTTCTGCTTTTCCTGTGGAGAGTTAGGTCTGTTGGCTCAGTTCATTAGTTCGTTGTATTGTGGTGAAATAGTGAGCTTCCATTCCCCGAAAGACTTAGGTATTTCACCAGCTTTCATTCTTAGATTCGAGTTGATAGATATTTTTATTATCATTCTCATTGTCATTTGTCAAAGTTGGGGACTTGTCCCGACCAAGACTGGTTTTGGTTCTTGTTTAGAAGGCTTTGTTTGGATTACTACAAATATTGGATGATGTTGATTGGTTGTTTGGACGGTTGCCAGTCATCAATTATATCCATGTTTTAAATTTTCTTAAGTTTGTTGCATGTTATCTTATTATATGCTTGGAATTTATCCGACCTTGCGGGATGTTGTTCTTGGTTTGGTTAGGTGTAGGGGGAGATCTTTGGTCCACATGGGACTTGAGATACTTGTCATGGCCAGGCCCTGGTTTGGATCATGAAAGAGATGGTATCATAGCCTAGGTTTGGTTTTATTGGGTGTCCAACAAAGTCATGTCAAGTAGAGTCTCGTTTATGGGTGTATAGCGGGCCACAATTATAAGGGAGAGGCTACTAGGCATTTAGGAATGTTTCCCTTTCTTGTTGTTCTATTTTTGAGCCATAGAGTCTAAGGTCTTGAATCTCCTCTAATTCTCATATGTTTGCTTTTCAGATCATGCCTCCCAGAAGATCTGATTCTCGCAGTAACTTTTCTATCTCGTCTAAGGACAATGTGGACGAAGCTCATCCTACCCCAGAAGTTATGTCCTGGTAGAGGGTTTCTACTTCTAATTGCCTCGAGGGAGATCTGTTGGTTCCCTCTATCCCTCCTCAGGAACCTCAGGCTGGTGTCTAATGCTCAGTTTCGCCAGTCGATTCATTTGCTTACCCAGTTGGTGGCCTCCCAAACTGAGAGTGTTGCTTATATGCTCCATTCTCTGAGGCCACTAGAGTTAGCCAATTTATGGGGTTAATTCCTCCTACTTTCACTGGTTCTACAGTTAAGAAAGGTCCTCAAAATTTTATTGATGAGATGGAAAAGATCGTTCATGTGATGCATGCTACTGATATAGAGGGTATTGAGTTTGCAACTTATCAGTTGAAGTATATGGCATATCAGTGGTACGAAGAGTGGGACCAGTCTAGAGGTGATGACACTAAGTCCTCTCTGTGGGATGATTTCTCTAGTACTTTCCTTGATCGTTTCTTTCCTCAAGAGTTGAGAGAGGCAAAGTCTAAGGAATTCATGAATTTAAAAGCAAGGCAGGATGATAGTGAAGGAGTATGCCTTGAAGTTTCATCAGTTGTCGCGTTATGCTCCTGAGTTGGTGTCTAGCATAAGGGCTAGAATGAGGAAATTTACCTTTGGGTTGTCCCTTGAGTTGATCCTGGAGAGAAAGTCTACCTTGTTGAATAAGGATATGGACATCTCTAGAATTATGGTTTATATATAGAAAGTGAAAGAAGAAACGAAGAAGCTAGTGGAGATGAGTGAAAGGCAGAATAAGAGTTTTGCTATTTGGATTAGAGTGGAGGTCAACAGCAGAGTGGTAGAGATGGTGGAAAGTGGTCTAAAAAGAAGTGGGGCAATTTTGGTTCCTACTCTATGGCTAGTTCTCCTTATCCAAAGTCGTCGAATATCATCATTCTCAGTATAATAGTGGGTTTAAAGCACGAGGAACCCAACCTCAGGCTAGTGGGGCTCATACAGCTCCATCATATCCTCCTTGTAGATTTTTTGGTCAAGTGCACCGTGGTGTTTGTGAAGAAGGGAGAAACAAGTTTTTTAAATATGGTCAGATTGGTCAGAATTTGAGGGATTGTCCCTCTAAGGTTGCTTCTGGGGAAAATAAGATTCATGTTGCTACTTTATCATAACCTGCGCCAAAAGGTATTTCTGGGGAAAATAAGATTCTTATTGCTACTTCATCAGCACCTGCACCAAAAAGTGCTACTTCTGCCTCTAGCTCCAATGCTGGTTGAAATCGTCTGTATGCTCTTGCCACCCTCCAGGATTCTGAGGCGTCCCTCAATGTTATTACTGGTATACTTAAACTTTTCTCTTGTAATGTATATTGTTAGCTTGATCCAGGGCCTGCTCTCTCTTATATGACCCCTTATATGGCTATTTATTTTGGTTTTGGTCCTGAGTATATTCTGGATCCTTTTTCTATATTCACCACAGTGGGTGACTAAATTATGGTTAGAAAGGACTATAGGGGCTTGTAATGTCGTTCCATGGTAGGGAGACCTTGGTGGATCTAATAGAGTTAGACATGTTGGACTTTGATGTGATTTTAGGGATGGATTGGTTGCATTCGTTATGCGTCTCTTGATTGTCGGACTCGAAGGGTCAGTTTCTATTTCCCTAATGAGTTGATGATCAAATAGGAAGGCAGTTTGCTAGTACCAAAGTGAAGGCTTATTTAGTATCTTAGAACCCGTAAATTGGTTTCTAAAGGGTGCCTCTATCACTTAGTGTATGCATGTTAAGGATTCTAGATCTGAAGGTCCTTCTTTACAGATTGTCCTTGTGATCTGTGAATTTTCTGAGGTGTTTCTTGATGATCTTCCTGGTATTCCTCCCAATAGGAAAATTGATTTTGGGATTGACCTTCTTTCGTACACTCGCCCTATTTCTATCCCTCCTTACAAAATGGCTCCAGTTGAGTTGAATGAACTCAAGGAGTAGTTAAAAGATTTTCTAGATAAGGGTTTTGTTCACCCTAGTGTGCCTCCAGGGGGCGCTCCTGTTTTGTTCATGCATAAGAAGGATGTTTTCCTTCGGATGTGTATTGATTACAGTCAATTGAATAAAGTAACCATGAAGAATAAGTATCCCCTTCCGAGGATTGATGATCTATTCGATTAGCTTCAGGGTGCTAAGTTTTTTTCCAAGATTGATTTTCGGTCTGGATACCATCATTTGACGATTAGGGAGGCAGATATCCCTAAGACTACTTTCCGAATCCGGTATGGTTATTTTGAGTCTTTGGTGATGTTCTTTGGTTTGACCAATGCCCCGGCGGCATTTATGGACCTTATGAATTGGGTTTTCCGTTAGTTCTTGGAGATTTTCATGATTGTCTTTATTGATGATATTTTAGTGTATTCCAAGAGTGAGGCAGATCATGTCGATCACCTTTGCCTTGTGATGCAAACCCTTAAGGAGAAGTAGTTATAGGCTAAGTCCTCTAAGTGTGAATTTTGGTTGAATGTTGTGACTTACCTGGGTCATGTTGTTACTAGTGAAAGGATCATGGTGGATCCACAGAAAGTTACAACGGTTAAGAAGTAGCCTAGACCCATGACTCCAACCGACGTTTGGAGCTTCTAGGGTTTAGCCAGTTATTATAAAAGGTTTTTGCAGAGTTTATTTTCTATTGCCGCCCCACTGGCTAAGTTGACTAAAAAGAAGGTGAAATTCCTATGGTTTGATGCTTGTGAGGGTAGCTTCGGGAAGCTAAAGTATAAGTTGACTTTGGCTCCAATCTTGACTCTGCCTAAGGTCACCAATGGTTTTATTGTTTATTGTGATTCATCCCGGGTAGCACTAGGTTATGTGTTGATGCAGCTTGGCAAAGTGGTTGCATATGCTTCTAGACAGTTGAAAGTTCATAAGAGGAATTATCCAATCCATGATTTGGAATTATTAGTCGTGGTATTTGCATTAAAGATGGCTTGAGTTGCTTAAAAACTATGACAAGAGTCTCCATTATCATCCAGGTAAAGCTAACGTGGTTGTTGATGATCTTAGTAGGTTGTCCATGGGAAGTTTGTCTCATATGGATAAGGAGAAATAAGATTTGGCAAAGGATATTCACCATTTGGATAATCTTGGAGTTCGTTTCTTGGATTCCGAGAATGATGGTGGTGATTGTTCAAGAGGTGGAAAGGTAATCTCTTGGTGCTGAAGTAAAGGGGAAGCGAGTGTTGGATCCTATTCTGATGCAAATCAAGAATGATGTAGGTAGGTAGGCAGAAAGTAGTGGTTTTCGAGATTGGCGGTGATGGTATCTTGAAGTACCAAGGTAGATTGTATTCCCAATATCGATGGGTTGCGAGGAAGGATTTTGGGCAAAGCTCATAAGTCACGTTATACTATTCATCCTGGTTCGGCGAAGATGTATCATAATCTTAAGGAGATTTATTGGTGAAATAATATGAAGCAGGATATGGCCAATTTTGTGGCTAAGTGCATAGTGTGTCAGCAAGTGAAGGTGGAGCACTTAAGGCCCGGTGGGTTGACTTAAGATATTGAACTGCCAGTGTAGAAATGGGAGATAATTAATATGGAATTTTTTTACCGGTCTTCTGTGGTCTCACCAGCAATTTGATTCGATTTGGGTCTTTATGGATAGGATGACTAAGTCTGCTCACTTCTTGCCAGTGAGGACTAACTTATCTTTTGAGGATTATGCCAAGTTGTTCATCGAAGAGATCATAATGTTGCATGGTACTATCCATCATATCTTATTGGGGTACCCAGTTCTCATCTCACTTTTGGAGGTTGTTCTAGCGAGGTTTGGGGACTAAGGTGACCTTTAGTACTACTTTCTACCTGCAGATGGATGGGCAAGCGGAAAGGATAATTCAGGTCTTAGAAGATATGCTTAGGGCTTGTGTGTTTGATTTTAGTGGTAGTTGGGTTGACCACTTGTCTCTCATAGAATTTTTCTATAACAACAGTTATCACTCTAGCATTGGCATGGCTAAGTTTGAGGGCTTATACGGTAGGAGGTATAGGTCTCCTGCGGGTGGTTTAAGGTTGGTGAGAATAAGTTGTTTGGACCGGATTTGGTTCACCAAGCCATGGAGAAGGTGAAGATGATTCAGGATAGACTTAGGGCCACCTAAAGTCGCTAAAAGTCCTATGCGGATGTAAGGCGAAGAGAGTTGTAGTTCAGTGTTGGTAATTGGATGTTCCTAATGGTGTTTCCCATAGAGGGAGTGATGTGTTTTGATAAGAAAGGGAAGCTCATTCCCCATTATGTTAGTATGTGCTTAGTTTTAAAGAGGGTTGGTAATGTCGTTTATGAGTTGGAGTTGACTTCAAGCTTGAGCTTCATTCATCCGGTGTTTCATGTTTCGATCTTGAGGAAGTGCATGGGTAATTCTTCGACGGTTGTTCTTATGGAGGATATAAGTATTTTGGATTCCTTATTTTATGAGGAGGACTCGATTGAGATTTTAGATCAGCAAGTTTGTCGGTTGCGACCAAAGGACGTGGCTTTGGTAAAGGTTCTTTGGAGGAACCAAAAGGTTAAGAAAGCTACTTGGAAAGTCGAGGGGGACATAAAGTCCAAGTATCTGTTCTTGTTCCCTGTTTCAAATAATTGTGTTTGAGGTATGTGTAGTCCATAATATTTTTGCTTTCTATCTTTGTTAAAGGTAAGTGTGGATGTGTTTAGAGTCAAATCGTGCGAATAAATGCCTTGTCCAATCATTCGTGGATAAATGATCCTAGGGGGAGTATGTAACACTATGGGTTTCTGTTCCTTGAAAAAGTTCTAAAATTTTATCCTCACTTTCTTGACTATGACTCACCCTACGAGTCATAGGGTGTCTCAACTGTTCAGGTGACCTTAGTCGTAAGGTGTCTAGTGAAGGTTCTAGAGTTATTGTCCTGAATACGACTTGGGGGTACGAGTCATAGGGAGTCGTGACGAGTCCTATGAACCCAACCATAACCAAATCATAAAATAAGTGGCTAAGTTTTTCTCTGAGTACGAGTGGCTCACTATGAGCCGTAAGGACTTGTTACGAATCATTGGGTGCAAATCGTAGGATGTCCAGTGTTTACCCAATTGGGTTTTGTGCTTACTATGATTGGACCCTACGATTCGTAGGGTCCCCTTACGAGTGGTACCAATTGATTTGTAGGGTCAAAAGTGTGTGGGTGTCCTAGGAACTGTCTTGGCTATGACTCAGTGTGATAATTCGTAATGAGACTATACGAGTCGTATAGTGATGAGTCGTAATGAGACTATACGAGTCATGTAGTGACTCGTAATCTTTGACGACTAAATTTCATATTTTAATTTAAGGGCAGTTTGGACAATTCCCTCCTTGCCCAATTAAAACCCCACATCCATAAAGCACCAAAGGGGGTTATATTTTATCCTTAACATACTCTAACACTTCAAAGGCTCTCTCAAATTCTCTCAAGCAACCATACTTAGGGTTTTCAAGAAGTAGGTCATCCAAGGGTTCAAGGGTTGAATTACTTACGTGAAACTTGGTATTTTAGGCATGTTACACTTCCTACATTGTTAATTGTTTAAAAGCATATATTTTAAAGTATTGATGTTGGTTTGAAATTAAGGGTTAAGGGTTTTGAATGCTTGTTATTGAACAATATTTTCCCATGGTTTACATATGATTATTTATGCTTTAACAATGGTTTTGAACTTGTGGAGCATGGGTATGGTGAATGAACTAGGGAATTGTGATTTTTCCTAACTTGTGACTTTTGAAATGGTTATGACCCAAACCCCATATTGTGAAAGTGGTTTTTAGTTATGAGAAATGTGGGAATTTAACTATTCTTGAGCTATTACATTATGATTTTGAATTGAACCTTATGGGTTCATGTTTTCATAAGTTATTGTATAATTGAACCAAAGGGGTTGTAAATTCCCCCAAGTGATGAGATGTTTTGGCATATTGTTGTTACCTTGCAAGTGTAGTTGGTATGACGTTACTGACGATGTATGCCTTAATGTGTAATATGGTTCAATGATTTGGGAATGTGTGAGAATTATTTTAATTGGGCTTTATTGAGGGTTGTGTAGCTGAGTCATAAAACTGAAGGTCCGAGAGACCAATACTGAAACCGTGGTTGCCGATGCGGGGGTCTATTTGACCGGTTGGTTTGATTCCCCCTTATTATTATTATTATTATCATATGATTTGGAGGTTAGAATCCTCCACATCTTATTACATGATTTGATGCTCGTGTCACCTTGATATGCAGGGAGGTCTGAGTCCCTCATAGTGTACATGTATACCCTCTGGTTCGTGCGGACACACGCACTGGGGCCCTACTATTTGGGGAAGATCTGGGCCCATATAGCCTGTGGGTGCCTTCGTATGTTATGACGATTAATCTACACAATCCAGGCTAAAGTTTTAAAGCGTATGTTAAGCCTTGCTCCTTATTCCGTCATGTGATATATATGTATGTGTATATGTATATGCATTTGATTATGTGCATTAGTTTTTGAATGATTTTGAACTGTTGATCATGGTATTATGTTATCCTTATCCCTGAGTTACATGTTAGTGTTCACCCCACTAACCATCTCCGAACATGGTATCCCCACGCAATGCAGGCACCAGAGCTACGTCTACATTTCCTACACAGATTTAGGTTTGTCAGCTTGGTTCGTTGGATTGTTGTGTTGTGGTGAAGTGGTGAGCTTTCATTCCCCAGAAAGCTTAGGTATTTCACCAGCTTTCATTCTTAGATTCAAGTTGATAGATACTTTCATCATCATTGACATTATCATTTTTATTCTCATTGTCATCTGTCAGAGTCGGGGACTTGTCCCGACTAAGACTAGTTTTGGTTCTTATTTAGAAGGCTTTGTTTGGATTACTGTGAATATTGGATGATGTTGGTCAGTTGTTTGGCCGGCAACAGTCGTTGGTTATAGCCATGTTTTGAATTTTCTTAATCTTATTACATGCATGTTATTATATAATCAGAATTCATCCGACCTTGGAGAATGTTGTGTTTGGTTTGGTTAGGTGTAGGGAGTGATCTTCGGTCCACATAGGACTTAAGATACCCGTCACGACCAGGCCCGGGGTCAGGTCGTGACAACTAACAATGTTTGTACCATTGGAAAAAAAAACAGTGTTCATCAATCTTTTGAATTAATATGGTGCAAATTAAAAAATAAGACCCCCATATATCCTATTCCAAGTAAATAGCCACAAGAATGATCCAAAAATTTGAGCACATTTAAGATAATGAAAAATATATTTTCCACCCTCATCTAATGATATTTTCTCGCAAATTTAAGACGAGGCGTGAAATATTTTCCGCCTTGTAAAAACAGAATTTATTCCTCAACAAGTTGTGCTTGTTAGTAAGGAGAATGGCTAATGCGTGTAACAGTTCACGCCTCAGTCCACGCCTTGCAAGGCATGTTGACTGCCACATCTTACCATGGGAGACTAGTGGTCGTTATCTTCTTTTATGAAGGCGTGAAGGAGACCACACCTTTACCGTTTTGGTATAAATCATTTCTTCCTTGTTCCTTTGAAATTTTTAATGAAAAAAGTTATCATTTAGTCTCTGTACTCTGTATGTATCATCTTAACAATGTCTAGAAAATGAATGGACCTTTTAAAAAAATCAGGTTGAAACTTCGTTACTTCTTCTCTAATTTTCAACAACTTTTTTTTAGGAAGTGTAGTACTATCTAATCGATTGGTTTGGTCTAGTTTTATGTATTATTAGCTTGAAGACATTAAAATTGGTTTAACCATTATTAATTAAGGATCAAAAGGTAATTTTAGCATAATTTTATTTTTTTGGGTTGAAATTTTGAGAATTTTAATTAATCAAAAACTAGGTCTTTACAAGGAATGGGCCAACCCAATTCTAAAAGACACAATATTAAAATTAAAAAATCTACACTACACCTCCAACCTAGTCCAACTGACCCGCCTAGCCTATTACATATATACTTAAGTGTAGGGTTTCCTAAATCAGTACCTATTGCACTCTTCAACTTCAGCCCTAAAATACCTGACAAATGTCGTCTCCCTTCAATCTTCAATTTATTCGTCTCTTGTTTTGGATCATCAACTCCATTCCATGTATATTCCTCTTGTGTTGTAATGTTCGCTTGCAGATGTAAGTTCACGTTTTTCCTACTCTGTCTCCTCTCTTTTTTTTGTTTCTATTTTTATTTATCATTACCTGTTGCGGCTGTGTTCTTCGGTGGATGGGGCATCGATTATCTTTTTGTGTTTTACTGAGGGATCCTATCAAATAAAAGTGCTCAATTTTTCTGAGTAAGCACTGAATACTTTCCTCCTCTGCTTTGTAATTCATCACCACCACTAAAATATCTTTTTCTGCAGATATAGCTGGTATAAAGATACTAGGGTGCCCGGAACCTCAAAAATCTGGTGATTGAGTCAGCTTTCAGGCTCCATAACTCCAATCTGACCAAGTGATCCTCCCATTTTGATGCGAGTCCTTTTTTATGGTTTTTATAGTTTAGGCTCGCTAGTTGTTTCACTCTTATTGTCGTGTTCGAGGCATGTAAATATATGCATGTGAAAAAAACTAAGCTTTAGCCCTCCCATCTCTCTTAGCCTTTTGCTGGTGACAATCTTATGTAAGGGCATTTGGACTTGTCATTGTTTACTCTTTCCTGTGGATTCCAATTGCTGAAAGTTTATGTATGTGCAATTTCTCTTATCTATTGCCAGATTTTCTTAATAATCAGCTAACTTATTCTCTGCCCGCAATATGTGTTGATACTGAACTTGCTTATGTTCCATTAATTCCTTTATCTATAATACTGTATCTAATACATTCCATGGACATTCCCATTCCCTCTTTAGCATCTTCTGCGATACTAGTGAGTCGGTTTGAATAATGACTTGGTTGTGTTATGTTATCCTGTAATGTTTATAAGCATGTAGAATTATTGTTGCCTCTGCTTCTAAGTTTGTAGTGTCGTATATATTAGTGACCTCTGCATAAAATAGATCTTTATTATTATTTCTAAGACAAAATACATATGAGCTAGCTCTTGGGTTGCCTCTCGATACTCCATCTGTGTTATACTTGATCCATCCAATGTTTGGAATCTTCCATACAACTTTGGTGACTTTAATCCTTGTCCTTAGATCCTCTAATTCTTTTAAGATGTTTGTCCAACTGAAGGAGAACTCTTGTCTTGGCTTTCTCACTTTCAACAGTATTCTCAAATTTTTAATAATGTTGTGAATCAACCTTTTCCATGTCGTGTTCTTTCCTTCATGCTTCCTATTATTCCTTGTCCTTCACAATTCCCAAATTATGAAACTTGGTAAAGCTAGTTAATAGACTTTCTTCCCATGACCCACATCTCAACTTCATCAATTCTTTATGACTTTTCTTAAGCTTAGCCCTTGGATGCTTATTCCTGCAAAAGAAGAAAAATAGGCCTAAGTCCTGTTAGCAGTTTCTGATCTTAGGAACATATGAGACATAGTATTCTATGTTAGATTTGTGCAACACCAATACCTAAAAGGTCCTCATAACCATATCTTCTTATTCGATCATCCATTGGAACCTTAAACTTCCATATTCTCCACATAAAGAAAGCTATTTTGAATAGAAGTCCCTTATCCCATGTCTCCTTCAAGATCTTGTTAGGTTGTTACCTTAGTTTGATGTATTTCCAAGTTGATCTTACTGTGAACTTCCCATTATATTCAAGCATCTACTTTGGTTTGTAAGTGTCTTCTGTATTTATAGGGGATCAAATCTTATCAATGATATGATTAGCTATCTCTGCTGGAAATAATTCCTTGATAAGCTAACCATTCCATCCTTCTTCCTTTACTAGGTCTATTACATATTGATATATGTCATCCTATTCACTAATATTCTCTATTATTGTGTACAAAGTTCCAATACCAATCCAATTATCAAAACATAACTGAGCATTCCCTTTCCTAATATGCCAAAGTATTTGATATTCTATTAGATCTCTAGCTTGCAATATTTTCTTCCATACTTGTGATCCACTTGCTCCGATTTTCCATATTACTATGCTTGGGTTATCTTTTTATGATATTTGTTGAACATAAAACTACTCCATAAAGATGGTTTAGTTTTGAAGTTCCATCATAATTTTTAAAAAATGTCATGGAAATATCTTGAATCAGCCTGAAACCAAGTCCCCCTTCCGCTTCTGGTAAGCATAAGTTTTTCCACTTTGTCCAGTGTCTTCCTCGTCCCCCTATACAACTGCTCCAGAAAAATTTGTCCATTATTCTTTGAATATTATTTATAACATTCAAAGGGGATTCATGAAAGGAAAACAATGTACGGGAATGCATAAACAATGTATGGGAATGCTCTGCAGTATAGGCTTGATAAGAATGGGTCTACTTTCATAAGATAGAAGCTTCCTTATCAATCCTTGTAGTTTGGAACTTATTACATGTATTATATGCTGATAATAATCCTTCTTCTTTCTCATATAAGAAATGGGGCATCTCAAGAAGGTGAATGGGAACTCCTTCCTCAATATTACCATGGCCGCTTCTGCTACTATTACCTCCAACTGAGAAACATATTTATGCAAATATATTGCTTGTTATTTTAACCATTAACTAAAACCATAAAATCAAAAACAAAACAAATAGTACAATAATTTTTTTACAAAATTATTTTAAAATTATTAATCCAATAATTCAATACTAATCAAAATCAATAGCATTATTTCGATTTGATTTATCGATTAAATTAATTTTTGCTATGTTTTGTGCTTTTAATTGTAATGCTCCTCCAGGTTATTTTCTATATTTCTATGTATTTTCACATTTATATCCTTCCGGTAGTTTTCCCAAGTCATTTATGACTTGTTGGAGTTGACAGTTCAGTTACCAGACAGTTCATTTGATTTTTAGAGCCAATTTCCTATTTTGGAGTCTTCACTGGCTAAAATTGACTATCTAGAGAAAAATTCAGTCAAATGACCTCATACTTAAATTTTAATAGTTCCAATAGCTCTGAAATGTCAATTTTAGCTAGGTGGATCCTTGGTTTGTGTCCCGAGGCTTTCGGACTCATTTCGGAATATTAGTCAAAAGTTAAACAAATGGTACATAGGTGTGGGACCTATTTTTCATTGAAACAACCTAGGAGGTAAATTTTGATAGCGCCATTGAGTTTGAAACATCGAATTTTAAGGGGTAGCATAATTCGTTTGCATATACAAGACTCCATATGCAGCTCAAGGGGTCGACGAAGACCCGAAAAATTCAGAGTCTCCAGTTGGTGTGAACACTAAAGCGGCCCTTGGGAACTTTAGCGGAGGTCGCTTTAGCGGCCCTCGGGCGCTTTAGCGACTCTGCCATCTTCGCAAATGTCGCTTTAGTGAAAAGTTGGCTACTAAGGCACAAGCCGTTTTAGCGTCAGTTTGTCCGCTTCAGCACCCTGGCATGCGTGGGTAGGTAGTTCTTTAGTGTTGACTGCTAAATCAGCTTAGAGCCTATTTTAGTGGAACGTGGTACATATAAAATCCCTACTTAGCCCATTTTCTCCCGTGTTCACCCATTTTTTAAAGTGTGGAACCCTAAAAAGTGTGAAAACTTTAAAGCACTACTAGTAGGTGACTTTGGGGTATCATAAGCGTGGATTTCTCATTTCTTCTCCAAATTCCTAAATGGCACCTTGCGAAATCTCTTTGGAAGGGAAATTCATTGATATAACAGATTTCACCAGGCATTCTTCGATGTTGAGGTAGTTTAGGTTTACCTTCTTCATAGATTGAGTTAATTTATAGTATACTTATGATATTGTGCTAGATGTGTGATGGAAATAAGGTCTTGGAGGTATAAGTGCTATAATTAGTATTATTAGAATAATTTAGGTTACTAAGTTACCGTAAATTAGGCGTAATTAACTTAGTTATGCATGTTTAGATAGAATTGCTATCTTAGGGCTAATTGTGGATTATTTAACATCTAGAAGTGAACTTACATATCTTAGCCTTGTACGGTATAGAATTTGCCTTAGAACATATTTAGGGAACTAGAAGCGGGGCCCTCCGACCCACCTTAGGCTAATACTCTTATTAACTCCTTATAGAATTATTGTGCGTATTGTACCTTTTAATTATCATATTTTAGAGTTTGTGGAGATGACATTCTTGACACTTATTCTAGTTTGTTACTTGGGAGTTGATACTAGTTTCAATTCCAGTCCGACGATTTATGATCTTAAGTCTGATTCGACTCCGGAGTTATTCATGATATGAGTTTCAGTTCAATTCCAACATTTGATTATATGAGTTTCAGTTTAAGCTCAACATTTGATTATGCGAGTTTCGATTCAAGTTCAGCATTAGTGGGTTGTTTATGATGGTTATGGATTTGATTCTAATCTGAGGTTTATGGTATGGGTGGATTATTCGTTATGGTTAGAGATATGAATAATTAATAAAATTTTGGCTATTTACTTTCTTAATTGCACCCACCGATCTTATGGGGGTCCGCATTAGGTTATTTACTTTTCTGCACTTACTGGCTTACAGGATTCAATTTTGTAATGATAATTGTCTGTTCGTTATAATATTATTTCGGATTATTTACTTAATTATTTAGAGCATTTGGATCATTATTTCAGTTTTTTCCTTCTATCTTGATTTAGCTGTTATATATATATAGCATGTTCATTGTAGATATATTATGATGTAGCTCAATCGGTCGATGATGTCTACTGAGTACCCGTGGCTCTCATACTACACTTCTGTACCTTTTTGGTGCAGATGAGTACTAGTCACTATCATTGACTGAGATCGTGCTGAATTAAGTTCGGAGATAGAGTGAGCTCTTAGAGTCGGAGTTGCCCTTTTTTTTTCCTTCTACTATCTATATTTAGTCTTTTATTATTCGAGACTGATTTCTATTTAACTATTACATTACTTACATTCCTTTTTTACTAGTGTCTCTTGCACCAACACTACTAGGTTTTGGGGTGTTATTTCTATCTTATCTATCTTTCAGACTATTATTATTACTTACATTATTGTTGTAAGTCTTTATTTACAAATTTTTGGCTTTTATGCCTTTTCCCACAAAATTAGCCCATTGCTTCTAGTTTCGAGCTATGATTTGTCTTACCTACTAGTGGGATAAAGTAGGTACCATCATGACCTATAAATTGGGTCGTGATAAATTGGTAGCAGAGCGCTCGGTTCACCGGTATTATTGGTATAAGAGAAAGTTTCTAGTAGAGTCTCACAGATCGGAAAGATAAAATTTATTTCTTATCTTCAGTAGGCAATAAGACATTCTTAGGATTTCTTCACTTCTTTCACTCATTTCGTGCTAAGATTTAAAGTTGGTTTCACTCTTTTACAGATAGTTAGGACACGTGCTACCACTATTCGAGATGAGGACCCCGAGCCCGTGCCTAGGGCTTCTATCGTAGTCTGTGGATGACCTAGAAGTCAAACACAGCCTAGAGATGCAGCCCCGTCCAGGGACATAAATAGGAGGCCTTCACCAGACCCTATTCTTGCTCTCGGGATAAATATTCCTCCACCCCAGCTAGTGGTGGTCCAAGGACTAGCCTAAGCTCCACCGAGGTTTATTTCATCTTTACTACTCAAGGATACTTTCGTTCATCTCTTAGTATTGGTTGGTCGTGCACCATCTAATGATGCACACTCTACGAATAAAAGTAGTCCTAAGGTGGAGGCTCAGCCTGTAGCTGTAGCTCCCAGAGTTGAGGTCCCTCCTGTATCGGTGGTTCCTCAGTTGATGGTTGCCCAACCTATTATGTTTGTTGAGGAGCAAAAGATGCTGGGTAGATTCTTGAGATTGGCTCCGCCTAGATTTTCTGGTGCACCAGGTGAGAATACCTATGAGTTTTTGATTGCTTGTGAGGATAGGTTTCGTAATTTGGGCCTAGTTGAGACTCGTGGTATAGGTTACACTACTTTTCAGTTGAATTTGACAGCTCAACATTGGTGGAGAGGTCATCTTGATTCCAGGCTAGTTGGATCACCTCCTATGATATGGACTTAATTCTTTAAGGTATTTTTAGAGAAGTATATACCTTGGTATAGGTTACACTACTTTTCAGTTGGATTTGACAGCTCAACATGGTGGAGAGGTCATCTTGATTCCAGGCTAGCTGGATCACCTCCTATGATATGGACTTAATTCTTTGAGGTATTTTTAGAGAAGTATATACCTTGTAGCCTTAGAGATCGTTTGAGATATCAGTTCTCGAGGTTGGAGCAGGGCTCCATGATTTTGTGGAGTATGTGGCTCAATTTTATGAGTTTGTTAGGCATGCTACATCTATTCTGACTACCTAGTATGAGGGGGTTCGATGCTTTATTTAGGGATTGAGACTCTTTCTCTGCATGTCTGCACAGAGTTTGGTTGCTACAGGTATATCTTTTGTGAAGGTTTTTACTCATGCTCAGGTTATGGAACAGATGCATAGTGAGGCCTAAAGAGAGAGAAATAAGAGGCCTCGGTATCAGGCATTTTCAGTGGGAGACGTAGTGGATCATGATACAGAGGTAGTAGTTCTCAGGGTAGGTATCCTTAGCATCAACCTTATCAACATCTAGGTCAGTCTATTAGACTATTCATGTTACTTTTTAGATCGCTGATGGAGGTCAATCTAGTTTTAGTGATCATCCTAGCTAGAGTAGTGGCCAGCCTATGAGGGGTTCATCTTTTGGGTATTCTAGTCGTGGTGGTTATTCCAGGTCAGGCGGATCTTCTGGGTTCAGTACAGCTCCAGGGGCATGTTATGGTTGTGGGGCCTTTGGCCATTTATCGATATAGTGCCCCAGTCATGGAGCGATAGTTTCTTCAGCTCATAGTGTTCCGTCAATCAGGGTAGTACATTCCCCAACTAGAGGTGGTGGACCCCAGGATACTTGTGGAGGTCCTCAGGCAGGTAGGACAGGAGATTAATTAAGAGCCCAGCCAGGTAGCGGGAGCGATCAATTGTATGTCGTACTTGATAGATTCGAGGCTGAATCTTTGAATATTGTTATCACGTGTACGGTTTTACTGTGCCATCAGTCAACTTTTGCTTTATTTGATATGAGATCTACGTATTCTTATGTATATGTTAATTATGCCCCATATTAGAGTTATATGAGATTGTTATCTATGTCGTTATATGTATCTACTCTCATAGGTGATTCTTCAGTAGTGAATCAGGTTTATAGATCATGTGTTGTGATTATTCGAGAGTTTGATACTCAGGCTAATCTTATTGTATTAGACATGGTAGATTTTGATGTGATTTTAAGCATGGACTGGTTATCCCACTATCATGTGGTCTTAGATTATTTTGCCAAGATCGTTACCTTATCCATGCCCGACATACCCTCGATTGTGTGAGAAAGAGCTATTAGCCGCGATCCGATAGGGATTATTTATTATGCTTTGGATAGGAGACTTATTTTGAGGGGTTACGAGTCTTATCTCGCTTATATTCGTGATGTTAGTGTGGAGAGTCTGTCGTTTAACTCTATTCTTATAGCTTGCGAGTTTCGTGATGTTTTCCCTACAGATCTACCTAGTTTTCCTCTTGAGTGCGATATTGAGTTTGTTATTGATCTTGAGCTAGGCACTCGACCTCTTTCTATAGCACCTTACTGTATGGCTCTTGTCGAGCTCAAAGAGCTGAATTTGAAACTTTAAAATCTTTTGGGTAAGAGTTTCATTATACCGAGTGTGTCTCCTTGGGGAGCTCTCTAGTTTGTAAAGAAGAAGGATAGTTCCTTGAGTATGTATATTGAATACAAGCAGCTTAATAAGGTGACGATGAAGAACCGATATCCTATGCCTCATATTAATGATTTATTTGACCAGCTTTAGGGAGCAGCGGTATTCTCTAAGATTGACTTGAGGTTCGGTTACCATCAGTTGAGGATTCGGGCCAAAATTTCTCAAAGACAACCTTTAGTACTTGTTATGGCCATTATAAGTTCCTAGTGACTTTTTTGGGTTAACCAACTCCCCAACTGCGTTCATTAATTTGATGAACCGCGTGTTCAGGCCTTATTTGGATTCCTTCATTATTGTGTCCATCGATGACATCCTTGTGTTTTCAAGGAGTAGAGAGAAACATATACAGCATTAAAGGATTGTGCTCCAGGATTTGAGAAATCATAGGTTTTTTCCCAAATTCTCTAAGTGTGAGTTCTGGTTAGAGTCGGTGACATTCCTAGGACATGTGGTGTCTAAGGATAAGTTTATGGTAGATCCAGTGAAGATTGAGGCTATTCATTATTGGTCCAGGCCTACATTCCCATCTAAAGTTTGTAGCATCATTGGTTTGGCCGGTTACTATAGGGGATTTGTTGAGGATTTTGCTACTATTGCAGCGTCGATGACCAGATTGACTCGAAAGGAGGTTCTTTTTTGGTATTTTGAGGAGTGTGAGTCAAAATTTGGGAAGCTCAAAGGAATTCTCACTTTAGCTCCTATATCGTCTCTTTCTGTTGAGGATGAGAGATTCACCATAGATTGAAATATTTTCGGTGTTGGTTTAGGTTGTGTTCTGATGCAACAAGGTCAAGTTATTGCTTATGTATCGAGGCAGCTGAAGGTGCACGAGCGCAACTATCTCAGTCATGATTTAGAGTTGGCAGTGGTAGTTTTCGCGCTTAAGATTTGGAGACATTATCTTTATGGCGTGCATTATGAGATTTTCACGGATTATCATTATATTCAACATCTTATGACCCAAAGAGTGGTTAATTCTAGGCAGCGAAGATGGATGGAGTTTCTTAAGAATAATGATATCTCTATGTTATATCATCCGAGCAAGGCGAACGTGGTAGCACATGACTATGTTATATCATCCGAGCAAGGCGAACGTGGTAGCAGACGACTTGAGCTGGAAGGCAGTATGGGTAGTTTGACATTTATTTCAATTTTTCAGAGGCCGTTAACATAGGACATCCAGTCCTTAGCCAACTTGATGGTGTGACTTGGTATTTTAGACCCTAGGAGGACTCTTGTTAGTGTTGAGGCGAGGTTTTACTTTATTTGAAAAGATTCAGAGTTTTCAATTTGAGGATATGAGACTTTACATCATTCATGATCAGGTGTTGAGTGGTGAGTACAATAGGGTAGTCGACTTTGCATGAGGCTCACAACTTCAGATGCTCTATTCAACCGAGTACAACTAATATGTATAATAATTTGAGGCAGTATTATTGGTGGAGTGGTATGAAGAAAGATGTGGCGGACTTTGTAGCTCATTGCCTATGTTGTCAACAGGTGAAGGACGAGCATCAGAGACCTGGTGTCTTGATTCAGAGATTGCTCATTCTCGAGTCGAAGTGGAAGCAGATTATCATGGACTTCGTTTGTGGTTTGCCTAGTACTTCCCGTGGATCTGGTGGTATTTGGTTTATTATGGATAGGTAGACCAAGTTGGCATATTTCATTCCTATTCAGATGTGCTTTAGTACCGAGATGTTAGCCCGTAACTATGTTTGGGAGATAGTTTGGTTGCATAGTATGCCTATATATATCATTACAGACCATGGCTCAGTGTTCACATCGACCTTTTGGAGAGCTTTTCAGAAGGAGTTGGATACTTAGGTGGATCATAACAAAACCTTCCATCCTCAGACTGACGGACAGCCAGAACTTTTCATGTTTTTTTTGCCAGAGGTAGGCCTTCGTCCAAACAAACTGATATAGATGAATCTAGATTTTGATATATTTTGAATTCAGAACAATTTCAAGTTTTCTTGAGGAGGGGATATATCCAACAAGGGTGGTTGAGAGAGGCCTTGATGGTGGTGATAAAGACGTACAATCGGTATGAATTGATAGGAGTGAAGTAAAATGATGTTTTTAAAAAGTAAGTATCCCAAACCTCGTTATTGATGAATGAAGGTCATGTGGTAAAGATATCAAACGTAAGAGGAGTATTGACGATGCCTCACGCTCATCGGCTGGAAAGAGTTAAAAGTGGGTGGAGATGAATAATATTTCACATTCATTGTCTTGAAGAAAGGTGTCAAATAAATGCAGAGCTTTGAATAATATTCTACGTCTGCTAACTAGAAAGAAGGAATCAAATATTGGAAGAATGCTTGACGACATTCCACTCCCGTTTGGACCAAAAGAAGTTAGACGTATGTGAAGTTTTTTAGTGATATTCCATATTTGTGGACTTAAAGAGAAAGTCGAATGAAAGAAAGCTTTTTTAGAGCACTCGGCTTTCATGGACTTTGAGAAAGATATTGGTGAAGCAAAGTTTAAACAATGCTTTGTATTCGAGAAAGGAGTGTCAAATGTTGGAGAGTTTGGGTAATACTCTATGATGTCGGATGAAGAAAGAGTAAAAGAAGGTCAATCCAATTGTTCTGAATCCATTAATGTTCGATTTCTGGACTATCTGAATCATTTCTAACACAAAATACGTCATAAAGGTTTCATAACCTTCTGAAGAAAGGGTGGCTTCCTAATTGCGAAGACGATACCTTGAACTGTCCCGCTTAAGGTTTATGCAGCATGACCTGTTGCTAGAGTAAGATTTTTTCTAGATATTTTAGAGTGAGACTAAATAATTACGAGAAGGTACACTAACCTAAATGCACTAACTCTGGAACTAGGGAATTCAAAGAAGGTTTGGGGGAGTGTGAGACACCCCCCCGCATGAACCTCAATGTGTGAAGTGTGTACGGCTAAGGACTCGATAGAAAAATGTAAATGAGAAAGCAGTAACGTATAGTGTTTTCAAACAAATAAGGAAAACAAGTTTGGATTTGGCTTGCATCCTTTTCAAACAAAGCAGAATATAAATGTAAATAAAGCAAGTAAAAGAAAAAATTCCAAATAATAATCCTAAACTAATTTTGCTAAGATCAAAACCTAATTCTATCCCCAATAGAATCGTCATTCTGTCGCGCCCTATTTCGAATCGGTTGAAACTGCACACAACATGTGGCTACTGGTCATGACTCTTGGGGTTTGAAAAATATTTTTTAGAGTCGCCATCTGACTTCTTAGGAAAATTAGGAAAACCTATTTTTATTATAAAACTCTGCTTTGGTCTATCAAAAATATTTTGAGATTCTGAGTAAGGATTTTGGTTACTCGAAGGAAAGGCGTTAGGCACCCCTCAAAGCCTATCCGAAGATAGTTCTTAGACTCAATTTAGAAAAATATTTGGGAAAAAGTTTGTTTCTTCTTACTCACTAAAATAGTGATAGGAACATTTATATTATTTTAGAACAAAAAAAATTCAAGATATATAAAATGCATCACTACAATATCCAAAGATATAGTATATAGTTTATTGCGATATATATATATATTTAAAAATATGAAAATGGAGAAGAGGAAAGTTAAAAAAGGGTATCCTTGATATAATATGTGTATTGGGGAAAATAAAATATAATTTTATAAGAATATAATGTTTAATGGTGTATGAAATTATATACATGAATGAAATAGTTTTCAAAGTAGAGAGATATAATTTTAAAAATGTGTGGAACTTTATTCATTATAAAATGAATATTAGTATCTAAGAGTACGATGAAGATATGCAAATTTGTTTAATTGAAAAATAAATCTATATAAAAGTGTTTATTACAAAGTAAAGAAAAGACGTCAAAACATATTTAACATATTATTTCTTGAGTAAATTAGACTTAGCGTATATTTAAAATATAAGTAATCATGTTAGTGTTTGTTTATTCACAAAATCTTAACGGATGAATTCGGATAAAATATAACACTTGAAAGTGGATAAAAATAAATTTGATAGTAAAATATACAAGTATAAGTGTAGTTAAAATGTAATAAAAAATAAATATAATAGTGATATAAATATACCTTGTATGTAATAGTGTGTATATATACCTCGCAATTTTTGAGCCTTTTGAAATATGAAAAGAACTCAAAACAAGCATTGGAATAGATAATAACACAAAAATTGAAAGTATTTTTATTTATTGCAACAAGTCGAAATTGATGAATAGGCCTTTTCTTTTGTCAAAAATCGAGATTTTACTACTCATGATCACCCTAATAATATTGAAACTCTTCTTTTATTTTAAGAAAACGTTGGGTTGCGACATCCATTTTTGTAAGAAAAACTCTATTTTGGCAAATATTTGGTTTCAAAGAATAAGCCGAATGTCAAAAGGGCTCAAGTCTTTCTATTATTATTTAAGAAAAAATCATTGAACTAGTCGTGCATTAATTGCGAAAAATGAGGACGTCAAGCTACTTCAGAAGGATCCACAAATAATTTGGCAATATAAAAGTATAAAACAATAAGTTATCTTAAACATAATCAATAACAAAAATAAGAATTAGATATCAATAAAAGAACGAGAGACTAAGGAATACTAGACTCCATTTAGGAGTTGGACTTCTACTTCACGCAACTCCGAGGCTCTGTGATCCTAGTAGTTTGTTGACCCGATGCTATGTGTCAAGATGAGTTCCATTGCGGAACTCCAACTCTCGAGTGTTCCATGCAAGAGAAAGAAAAGATAAGGATTAGAAATCAAACTAATTATAAGAATTAAAAAAAAAAGGAAATACATATAGCATAAAAACTTCAAATATTGAATTTTAATCACTACCTAGCGTTAACATGTAAATATATAACCATGACTCCTTGATCAAATTGTAAGAGATACAAGGAAGAAGGAAACATACACGTACTGGACACAAAAAATTTAAAAATAAATAATTAGAAATAAAAGTTCCTTTTGAACAACATTTACCAACTTAACACCTAACTTAATTCAAGTGAGCATGAAGGGGGAATAAACCAATCAATAGTTCGAACAATTTAATGGGAAAAGAACTACGTTTTGATCCTTATGAATTAACTCTTAAAAGCTCACAACAAGATATCAAAATAGTGATTACTTAAATATTATTCAAATACATCCCCACCAAGGCTTGGATCAAAACATAAAGAGGAGGGGGAGAAACTGTAAGAAACATGTTTATCCTATATTAACAAGATGGGAAAGAAATCTCAGGTGACGTGATTCAACCAATTTTTAAAGCTTACTAACAAACATGTAGCCTCCCTCTATTGTTCTCCTTGTTTACATGTTCTATATATAACCCGGCAGACTACACAAAACTACGCCACCATATTAGACGAGAACGATCAAGTGTATTATCTCCAAAAATACACACAGAGAATACAAACAACAACAGTAAAACAAAATTCAGATTGGATGAACAATGGAATCGGAAGGGGATAGAAATCACTCTTATGTACTTGAAACAACTACAAACTTTAAAACAACAAATGAGTTTGATTTGCTAAATAAACAAACAACAACACCTAAAACAAGATAAACAGACACATACATATATTCACATACACACATCCAAACAGGGGAACACGAGAAACATGGAACTCTATGTTGGGAAAAATGGACTATTTTTCCCGCCCCTTCCAGACCGCTTTCAAGCAGAAAATAACAGAGAAATTAAAGAGAATAACAACACAAAGATTTAACATGGAAAACTCCCCAATTGGAGAAAAACCACGGGCCTCCCAGAAAAATATTCACTATATGAAAATTATAACACCATACAATACACAATATTTTCCTCACACACCCTCACTTCCTAAAATACTATTCTCAAAGAGATCTTCAAGATAATTATCTCTAAACCTCTTTAATAGTAAACAAGGAAAAGAATATTTTTTTGTGTATTAACAATGAAGGAGGTGGAGGTTTATTTATAACTCTCAACCTCCTCCCAACCAAAGTAAATTTCCGATGTGGGAGGTTTTCTTTTCTTCAAAACAACTTCAACAAATCTCCACCTTTTGAAGAGAAGAAAATGCAATCAGTTGGCCCTTTATAGTTGTCCAGCTACACATAACAAAATCAGTTCTCCACCTGACTCTAAACTCGGCCAACCATGTGTAACTGCAGCTTTCACATTGTCTGCTACTGACAATCATAATTCTAAATTCAAGAATTATCATACCCCCATCATAAAGAGTATATCCACTCAGATTGAAAAACCAATCCAAGAATTTTTCACTTGAAATCACTTCCTAATTTCAAGAATTTCATTTTCGGCACATGTCGAAAAACTTGCTAATAACTTATGGTGCAACTCTCTTGTTGATTTCTTTGAGATTTCATTAGCCATCGACATCCTTTCCACCACACACCTTGCATCACCTATCAACCAATACCCATGTGCAAACTTGTGGACCAGCTACCAATTAAAAATCCTCTTCCATGGCAGTTCTAAAGGTAGCATTCATGCCATGAGGATTTTCTTCTTTCTTACAAAGAAATATCATCCCACTGTTCTAGGGAGACAACATTGGCAGCATTTTCTTTGGAGCTTCCAGCCGAACTAGCCCCATTATTTGGACAATTATTTTTAACATGTCCCGGTTGTTTACAATTCCAGCAGATGACCTTCTTCTTGGAGCTTTGCTTCCATTTTCCTTTGACAACAAGAGCTGAATCTTCTAGAGATTTTTCATCTCCATTCTTCAATCTTTTTTCCTCAGAAATCAATTTGCTTGTCACTTCTGAGAAAATCACAGTTTTCTTCCCATACATTAAAATGGGTTGCATGTGCTTGTAGGAAGATGGAAGAGACCAGATGAGTCAAAGTGTCTTGTCTTCATCACCAGTTTTCACTCCAATAGATTCCAATTCAGAAACAATCTCATTCAAGACACTCAGATAATTAGAAATAGTTGTACCTTCAGCCATTTGCAATTTATGAAATCGCTCCTTCAAATATAACCTATTTGAAATACTTTTGGTTTGGTACAATTCTTCAAGTTTCTCCCACAGCTCCTTTGTTGTAGACAATCCAATCACATTAGCAAGAACATTTTTAGCTAAACACAAGCGAATTTGACTTTCCGCTTTCATGTCTAGCTTTCCCATTCTTCATCACTAATTCTGAATTTTTCTGAGTCTTTACTGCTTTCAGATTTTTCTGAATCCTTATCACTTTTTTCGTTAGTTGATCTCTCTTTCAATGCCTTGTGTAATTCAGATTGGATTAACACATCCTTGACTTGCACTTGGCACAAGCCAAAATTAATTCTCCCATCAAATTTCTCAATCTCAAATTTTGTCCCCATCTTGTTTATCAGTACTAATAAATAGACAATAGTAATATAAAGTACCCACTAAATTAGTTCCCAAGAAAGAGAGGTGGATCACAAGGGATACACTTAAGTACCAAGTCTTTCCTTAGCCAGAACCTCTTTAGATTGTACTTATTCCCACTATTACCAAATATACAAGTACCCCAAAGTAACTCCACCAGAATAGCAAACTCTACCGGAATCAGACTCCACTTGCTACTCCACGGGGACGAAACTTCTGTTTGAGAACAATAATTCTAATTCAAAAAAAAATTCTGATGTGGAAGATCAGACAAAGCTGCAACCACAGAGCATACTAAAATTTTAAAAGAATTATTCCACACCGAAGGCTATGATACCACTTGTTGGGAAAAATGGACTATTTTTCCCGCCCCTTTCGGACTGCTTTCAAGCATAAAATAACAGAGAAATTAAAGAGAATAACAACACAAATATTTAACTTGGAAAACTCCCCAATTGGAGAAAAACCACAGGACTCCCAGAAAAATATTCACTATATGAAAATTATTACAGCATACAATACACAATATTTTTCTCACACACCCTCACTTTCTAAAATACTATTCTCAAAGAGATCTCCAAGAGAATTATCTCTAAACCTCTTTAACAGCAAACAAGGAAAATAATATTTTTGTGTGTATTAACAATGAACGAGGTGGAGGTTTATTTATAACTCTCAACCTCCTCCCAACCAAAGTAAATTTTCAATGTGGAGGTTTTCTTTTCTTCAAAACAACTTCAACACTCTATTTTGCTTCCAACAGTTCCAAAGCAAGATGAGGACATACACGCACGTTTACAAACCTCTATGTTCTCATTTTTATCCACAGAATAGTTTTCACAAAAAAAAAATCAGCTTTGTGATTTTATCCCCAAGCCAACAGAAGCAACAACAAATGTAAACTTAACATAGGTTCGCGCACAAGCCCAATTTTCAAAACCAGTCATCGACAACCCAAACTATTGGAATTCATACAGTGATCCGTCCTTAACAAACAAACACAAAACTTCAACGAATCTAAACTAACGTACTCAGACACACAAATGACTTCTGTAAACAACAATTAGGTTTTTGTCCACAACACCAGAATATCGATAACACTAAGATTTCAAGATCAAAGCAAATTATCTTATATTCACGGAAACAAAAAATGAATGAAAAATAAAGAGATGAAAGTAAAGTAAAAGGAGGCGGGTTCGCACCTTTTTTCGGGTAGCAATACTGAGGCTCAACGTCAAGGATTCTTCCGGCAACGAACTCAGACCCAAAACTTGAACTCGCTCCTTGTTTTCTCTCAATTTTTCCACACTTTCCTCTGTTTTTTTCTCCAAAATTAAGCCCTTTTTTTGTCAATTTCCGACCTTACTCACTAGCTTTTTTTTTTTCACTCTTTCTTCACTGATTTTTATTTATTTTACACCCCCCCCCCCCCCTTTTGAAGCTTAAGAACACCCATATGTAAGTCCGGATTAGAAATCAAAAAATTTGCCAAAACGTGAGATTCGAAATTTGAATTCAAGTTTTGATGAGACCTGTCTCTGCCTTAGCGATTTTATGCCGATTTGACTGAAATAGTGTGTTTTTCACGAATTTAGGACTGGTCTCTCTGATAAAGGGGCCCGGGTTGAAAATGTCAAAAATGGGGGGGATCTTCGCAGGGGGTGGCAGCTATGGCTCCCACGGCATAGCTAGGGTTTGGTTTGGGGGTGGTGGAGGAGCGGGGAAGGAGAAGAAACAAAAGGGTCAATGATTGTTGTTGTTGACTTGGGAAAGATGATGGTGGCTATACGCTTCTTTTGGGGAAAAGATATTATGCATGGCTGGTCTCTTTTCAGAGAAAAAAATGTTTGTTGTACTAATTGTTGACTAAAAATATAGGTCGTCCGATCATTTAAATCAAACGGTCCAAATTTAATATAGGAATATAATAAAATAATAAATTATATACATAAATATAAAAATAACTAAATAATTAAAAAAATTGAGACTCTCGGGGTAGAAATAAATTAACGGACTTGATCAATTTGTGTTTGTTAGGGTGAAGCGAATCTGGAAATTGTACTGAGTTTCAGGCTAATTTTTGGACTCCTTTGGCTGAAATTTATAAATAAGAGTTGGGTTTGAAAATAAAGTTGAAATTGGATTAGTATTGGCCCGAATACTCTTTTTCTACTGAAATTAATTTTGTCCATGCTTCCTACTACCCTAAAATTATTTTTAATCTAACATATATAAATTAAATAAATAATCTAGTATACGCATCCGATTTAAGAATTTGTAACTTTAATTTTTAGAATAGTAACAATATATAAGAATATATACATAAATTATGTATAAGATTAAAATAAAGTACACTTATACGCATATAATAAGGACACGTATATTACGAGAATATAATGTATAGTCACAATATGTCGTCTAAAATAAATAAATAAACAAGTAAATAAATAAAATTTAGAAAAAATGCAAATGCGACAATCAAAAGACATTTTTTGTGATTTTTGATGTTAAAATATTTAATTATATTTAATTTGAATATTTTACAATAAGATAGGAAAATAAATCCTTTTTTTTTATTCTTTTCAAAATTCACAAGAATAGAAATAAAACACAAATTTATGTTGAAAAATTATTTAGGATCGAGGAGCACCGAAAACAATTAAAGAAAATAGAGCGAGCCAAAATTGGGTGTCAACAGTTGGATAGAGTTAGGGTGATTCAGGATAGGTTGAGGACAGCTCAGAGTAGACAGAAGGCTTATGGAAACTGTAGACTTTGTGCATAGAGATTTGGAGTTGGTGATCAGGTATTTCTCCGTGTATTGCCCATGAAGGGTGTGATGAGATTCGAGAGGAACAGCAAGCTCAGCCCTGGATATATTGGACCCTTTGTGATCCTTTGCAAAGTTGGAGAGGTGACATATGAGTTAGCCTTGCCCCCAGATTTTATTGTTGTTCATTCGGTTTTCCATGTTTGTATGTTACGGTGATACATTCCAGATGCATCTAATATGCTCAGATGGGACTCGGTTCAGTTGGATGAGTAGCGGACCTTTGTGGAGGAACCGGTGTTCATATTAGCCAGTAATGTCAGACGATTGCCCAATAGAGAGATTTCAGTATTTAAGGTTCAGTGGAGGCACCACTCTGTAGAGGGAGCTACTTGAGAGATCGAGAGTGACATACGGACCCAGTACCCCCACTTGTTTAGGCTTCAGGTACATCCTAACCCTTTAATTTCGCGAACGAATATTCTTTTAGTAATGGATATTATAATGACTCTTTATTTTCTGCATTTCTATTTTTTTTTTTTATTTCTCATATGGCTACCCCCAAGTCAATGACTTGTTGGAGTTGACAGTTTGATTACCCAATAGTTTGTTTGGGTTTTAGAGCCAATTCCCTATTTTGGAGTCTTCGACGATTAAAATTGACTATTGGGTAAAAACTTCAGTCAAACGACCTCGTATGTCAATTCTAACAGTTCCAACAGCTTTGAAATGTCGATTTTAGTCTAGATAAACCCTTGGTTCTGGTCCCAAGACTTTTAGACTTATTTTGCGCTATTGACTAAAAGTTAAGAAAAATGGCAAATGGGTGTGGGACCCACTTTTCATTGAAACAACCTAGAATAGAAATTTTGATTGTGCCATTAAGTTTAAAATGTCGAACTTATTAGGGTAGCATAATTTGTTTGCGTATATGAAATTTCGAATGAATCCTGAAGGATCGGCAGAGACTCAAAAAATTTCAAGTCTCTAGTTGGTGCATTGCAGCTGGTGTGACCACTAAAGTGTCCCTTTGGGCGCTTTAGTGGACCTCATGTGCTTTAGCGACTGTGCAGTTTAGCAAGTATCGCTAACTTGTCCTTTTAGCGACCTGACACGCGTGGGCAAGTACCGCTTTAGCAGTACTTGGGATCTTTAGCGTTGACCGCTAAATCGGCCTAGGGCCTTCTTTAGCGGCACCCGATACTTATAAAGTCCCCACTTAGCTTGTTTTCTTCCATTTTCTGTAGTGTGGAAACCTAAAAATTATGAAAACCTGGGAGAACTATTAGTGAGTGATTTTAGGGTGTTCGTAAGCGTGGATTTCTCGTTTCTTCTTCTAATTCTTACATGGCATCTTGCAAAAGCTCTTCAGAAGGAAAATTCACCGATTTAGCAGACTTCACTGGGCATTCTTCGGCATCGAGGTAGGCTAGGTTTACCTTCCTCATAGATTGATCTAATTCATAGTAGACTTATTATATTCTGCTAGATATGAAATGACAATTAGGTCTCAGAGGTATAATTGATATAATTAGTATTACTTGGATTGTTTAGGCTATTAAGTGATCATTAATTAGGCGTAATTGACTTAGTTATATATGCTTAGGTAGAATTGTTATCTTAGGATTAATTGTGGCTTATTTAACATCTAGAAGTAAATCTAGATATCTTAGCCTAGTCCGGGATAGAATTTACCTTAGAACAAACTTCGGGAATTAGAAGTAGGCCCCTCCGGCCCATACTCTTGTTAGCTCCTTGTAGACTTATTGGGCGTATTTTACCTTTCAAATCTTATATTTTAGAGGTTGTGGAGACGAGATTCTTAACACTTATGCTAGTTTGGTACTTGGGAGTTGATACTAGTTCTAATTTTAGTGGTGATTTATGATCTTAAGACCGGTTCGACTCCGGCGTTATTCATAATATGAGTTTCGGTTCAAGTTCGACATTTGATTATATGAGTTTCAATTCAAGCCCGGTATTTGATTATATGTGTTTCGATTCAAGTCTGACATTTAATTATGCAAGTCGATTCAAGTCCGACATTGATGGGTCGTTTATGACGATTATGGAGTTGGTTCTAATCTGAGGTTTATGGTATGGATAGATTCTTGATTATGGTTTGAGATATGGATAATTAATAAAATTGCGATTATTTACTTTATTGACTACACCCTCCGAGCTTATGAGGGCTCACATTGGGTAATTTACTTTTTCACACTTGTTGTCTTATGGGGCTAATTTTATGGTGCTAATTATGTGTTCTTTATATTATTATTCCGGATTATTTACTTACTTATTTACAATATTTGAAGCATTATTTTAGGTTTTCCCATCTATCTTAACTTAGATTATATATATATATGTATATATATCGGATATTTATTGTACTTATATTATGATGTAGCTCAGTTGGACGATGATGCCTACTGAGTATCCATGGCTTTGATATTCATACTGCACCTATGTACCTTTTTGGTGCAGATTCCAGCACTAGCCATCGTTGTTGACGCTTATATCGTGTTGAGTTGAGTTCAGAGATAGGGTGAACTCTCAGAGTCGGAGTTACCCTTTTTTCCTTCTACTATCTATATCTAGTCTTTCATTATTTGAAATTGATTCGTATTTGACTATTACAGTACTTATGCTCATTTTTGCTAGTGTCTCTTATACCGACACTACTAGGTCGTGGGATGTTATTTCTATCTTTATCTATCTTTTAGACTATTATTATTACTTAAATCATTGTTGTAAGTTTTTACTTGCAAATTTTTGACTTTTTTGTCCTTTTCCACTAAATTAGCCCTTTGCTTCTAGCTTCGGGCTACGATTTGACTTATTTACTGGTAGGATAAAATAGGTGCCATCATGACCTATAATCGGATCGTGACATTAATATTTTACTTTCTTCATACGAGTTCTGAGTCGGGTCAGATCAATGCCTTTTCATTAAGTTTTATTTATTTAATTAAAAAAGAGTAAAAATGAGTTATCCATTGAAAAATTAGTATTTCATGTTATGCGATTTTTGTATTAGTAACTTGTTGAGTAATTTTTGTAGAAAAAAGACATCATTTTACCCCTGAACTTATCGGCACAACTTACTTTAGATATTTAACTTAACACATGTTTATTTACCCCCCTTAATAACTTATATCACCCCTAAAGCTGACGTGATTTAAAAAAAAAAATAACGCGCATTTATTTACAAAAAAAAATAAATGCTCCCGCTTTATATATATATATATATATAAAGAAAATCACAGCTTTTTTCTTCAAGAATTTGATATTTGTTACTCTCCTTTCATTCAACAAGTCCAAACCAACAACAAAAACAATCACTGCTGGAAACTGAGACCATTCAGCCACAAATAGTTCAACATTCTCAAAATTACATTCAAAATAATCATGATTTGATCTTTGAGGCAAGCTTAATCTCCAAAACATGTCGTTCATCTCTACATCCCCTACTGATCCATTAGCCATCTCTAATTCAGTCCTCTTTTCACTCTCGAAATATGAATGAATTGGTAGCAACCACTTTAGTCTACCATAAAAATCTTTACTTTTAAAAAAAAAATGAGGTATTTGCAGGGGTGGATGAATTTTTTTAATGGAGGATGAGAAAGAAAGAAAGAGGTGAGGTAGGCGGCGTTTTGCAAGTGGGTTTATGTTGAATTTGCAATGGAAGAATAAGTAACCTTTAAAATATCATGGGCTACTAGATCTTGTAGTTGATTTGAAGTGAATCAGAAGTGCTTAAATAGTTAAAGTGAAAGATTTTTCATATCTTAAAGAGATTTGGCAGTAGAGAATTTACTAGAATAACATGGGTGGCTGCAATTTTATCTGTATTTTGTATTTGCAGGGAGATTCTGAACAATAGTGTTTGATGAATTTGTTTGAGAAATGGTGTCAAAGTGCAACAAGACAAGAAAATTAGCTGGGCATTTTTTTGTGACACTTTTTTCACCAATATTTGCCACTTAAACTCCGATAATGCGAAAAAAAAGAAATCACTATAATTGTAGTATTGATTGTTAGAATAAGAAATGACATATATTGGTACTTGGTACTAACTACTTGTTAATTAAAAATCTCTGCAAATTTACAGAGGAGAGAAAGAAAGAATGGGGCGGGGGAGGCGGTGTTTGCAGGGGTGGGATGGACGGCGTAGTGGGTGGGTGGCAGTGTTTGCAGGGGTAGGGGTGGGGGTGGACGAGTTTGATGGAAGAGAAGGAGGAAAAACGGGTCAAGGAGGGGGGTGAAGAAGAAAGAAAATCGGGGTTGGACATATTTTTTTTATTATCTATAATTTATCTATATCTATATCTATATTTATAATATATTAAAAATGTGAAAGACCGTAGAAATTTTACTTGAACTTTTTGCCCTTTATTAAAAGACTCTATTTTAGACAAAATTATCTTTTTATTTTTTTCTTCAATTATTATATTATTATTTTTATTTATAATATTGAATATTGACTTAGTAAATATATAAAATGTTTTATTTCTGAAAAAACTCCTAAATATATGAGAAACTCCTAAACATATTGAAAGTTATATATGGGAATTTTTTTATTCTATACGTGAATTGATGGAAACTTTAGCTACTGACAAAGGAATTTGACCAAGATATTCCAACTCCAATAGAAGAGTGTGACGAAATCGTAGCACAATTGCAAATTTTATTATGTAATTTATAACATTTGAACTTAAATTTTTTTTTCAGTGAACTTAAAATACAAAGTTTTGAATTGGAGATCATACTTAAGAATATAACGTTCAAATTTCTTTTAAATAAAATTAGGTACTTTAGCCTAAGAATTATTTTTGAGGATTTTTTATCATTGGAATACGGTAAGTGTTAATTTCCCTTCCGTTTTGCATTTATGTTTTTCTTTAGCTTTTATATTTTATTGGAAAAAAATATGTTCCCCTAAAGTTGTCATCAAAACTCACTTTAACCATTAAACTCAACATATAATTATTTATCTTCTTATGAACTTTAAAGTGAATTAATATGACCTCTAATACTGACGCGATATTAAAAAAAAAACGCGTATTAAATTTAAAAAATAGTAAATATATAATTATCCCCTGATGTTGGTTGAGATTTTTAAAAAGACACCTAAACTTTGAATTCGACCTATTACCCCACGATTCTTCTTTATTCCGTTCCAAACACATCATTTTGGACTTCTGCGTGTATACACGCGCCACAGGCGCGTGAAAGGGCGCAAAATTGACTTTTAAACCAATAAAAAGCTGCCACATGTAAATAATTAATATATAATTTATATTCTTTTTTTTTTAAGAAAAAAAATTAAATTTTTTTTTTAAATTACCCGGTACCCCTCTCCTCCCCCCCCCCCCCCCAAAACCACCATTTCTTCTTCAACACTTTCAACACCATTAAAGCTTCATTGAAGCTTTTTTTAAAAAAAATATCATTAAAGCTCAACACAATGTCTTCTTCAACACCATTAAAGCTCCTCCATTAAAGGTCCATTGAAGCTTTTTTTAAAAAAAATATCTTTAAAACTCTATTATAGCTCCTCCATTAAAGCTCATTTAACTATCTTTAAAATTCAATTTAATCATTTAACTATCCTTAAAACTCAATTCAATCATAAAATAACTTTTTGAATTGACTTGAACAAAAAAAATAGTCGGAAAGAGAGATTTTGACAGAGTGGGGGGGTTAGGGGAGATGCTGACAGGGTGGGGGTGTTGGACGGAGGATGGGGGTGTTGAATGGGGGTAGGGGTGGAGGGGAGCTGCTGGACGTCGGGGGGAAAGGGGTGTTGACGCGGGGGTGGGGTGGGTGATAAATTAAATAATAAAGAAAGATTTATTAAAAAATACGAAATTAAATTCATTTAACACGTGGAAGAACCTGATTGGTGCGTGTGTTCAATCTCTTTGTTGTGACTGAGATTCAGCGAAAAATGGTGTATTTGCAACGGATTAAGTAAGAATCGTAGGGTAATAGGTCGAATTCAAAGTTTAGGTGTCTTTTTTAAAATTTCGGCCAACATCAGGGGTAATTATGTATTTACTCTTTACAAAACGTGAATTCAAGTACGCAGGTCCCTCAAGTACGCACCATCTTTCACTTAGGCACCTCAAGTGGCCATTGTTCCATTTTGGCACCTCAAGTGGCCTTCAAATGTGCCGCTTTGACACTTTTTGCTGAGTTGGCAAGGTGCGTGCGACACACGCATTGAAGGTGCGTTTGGGTGGCATTTTCGTAATTTTACAGTGGCATTTTCGTAATTTTTAGTTTTTTTCTCTATTCTTCTTCTTCTTTCTTTCTTCAATCCATTAACTTACCACCATTTTTTTCCTTAACACATCCTTATGCTAAAATGGTCAAATCAAGAATCTTACTTTTTTTATGAAAGACGAAATCAAAAAACAAGAATGATTAAATCAAGAAATAAGAATGTTTAATTACAAGAAATAAGAATGCTTAAGAAATAAAGCTAAATCAGTGGAAAAAAATTGAATTCAAACAAAATCAATAAAAAAATTAAAATCGAAGTATAAAAATCAAGAAAAATCAGTGAAGGAAAATTAAAAATCGAAACAAAATTAATGAAAGAAATTAAAAAAGTAAAGCTAAATCCGTGAGAAAAAATAGAAGAACTTGTTGGTGTTAAAGTTGGGTAATTGTGGAGGAGGAAATTAGCATACATGGGTGGGTGATGAGGAGGAACAGGTTACAATTTACAGGGGTATGAATCAAAGGAATTTTTTTATTTTTTTTTCTTTTTTCCTTTTGGATCCAATTGTGATGGGTTCTTTTTCCTTGTGGAACAAATTACAACTTTAGTCCTCAATCTTAGATATTAATGGTTAGTAAATTAGCATCTCCCTATTCTGCTATTCATTGTTGGACATTATAAATTAAGAGTGGGGGTGCGGGGAGGGCGGGGAGGGGACAGTTGCAGGTTCAGATGTGGGGGAGCGGTGGGGTTGAAGAAGAAAATATTTATATAAATTATTATTTTTAGAAAAAAAGTCGGTGCTAACGCATTTTATATTGTAAGAGTAAGATTATATCTTTAGGTGATAGTTAATTTACACAAAAATTGTTTAAGGGATAAATAATTACAGATTAGTTTAATAGCTAAAGTGAATTTTGATGACAATTTTAGGGGAAAAAATATGTTTTTTCCTATTTTATTTAGAATTATGAAACATGTTTCAGAAGTACTAAATTTTACCTAGAGATATTAATTTTTTACTTGTTTGTAAAATGAAAGAACTAATATTTTCAATCTTCCAGTTTTAAAACTCTTTTATAACACTTTCAAATTATAAATTATTTTTCATTTTAGTTGTTTATTTTTTCTAGGCTAGGAGTATTTGTTATTATAAATTTTACATTTAGGAGTCCCTATGGGTTTAATACAAATAAAAAGTGTTGAAATTGAACAAAATTATCATTGTTATGATATATATCAATTATAGTGAATGTCTATCAAGATCTATTTGATATCTATCAGGATTTAATGTATTTGTCTTTTAGTGTGAAACTAGGGGGAAATTCCCCTATAAATAGAAGGTTTCCTTCATTGTAATTTATCCCTCAAGAGAAGAAATAACAATTACTCTCTCTATTCTCTCTACTCTTCTTCTTTATTCTTTCTTGTTTTATAACACGTTATCAGCACGAGACTCTACCGTCTCAAATTTGAAGACTAAGGCTAAGGTATTATTATTTTTCTTCCCTTTTTTCCATATGGCTAACAATCTTACGAAGTGTGAGCTCGTTGCCCTTCAAAGTTCGGGCAAGAACTATATTTCATGGGTATTGGATGTTGAAATCCACCTAGATGCTATGGGTCTTGGAGACGCCATAAAGAATG
Organism: Capsicum pubescens; assembly: GCA_030864215.1. NCBI lineage: Eukaryota > Viridiplantae > Streptophyta > Magnoliopsida > Solanales > Solanaceae > Capsicum > Capsicum pubescens. The sequence continues at coordinate 110,379,572 of CM061543.1, forward strand.
AAAATACAGCATCTAGTCAAAATCGTGCTAAGGCTATGATTTTTTTGCGTCATCATCTTGACGAAGTTCTGAAAATTGAGTACCTTACTACTAAGGATCCACTCGTATTGTGGAATAGCCTAAAAGGAAGGTTTGACCACTTAAAGATGACCATCCTCTCGAAAGCACGATATGAGTGGATGCATCTAAGATTTCAAGACTACAAGTCTGTTCATGAATACAATTCTGTCATGTTCAGAATTTCTTCTCAATTGAAACTTTGTGGAGAGACGGTCAATGATAATGATATGATGGAAAAGACGCTCTCCATTTTTCATGCCTCGAATGTGCTCTTACAACAACAATATCGAGAAAAAGGTTTCAAGAAGTATATTGAACTGAGTTCTCATCTTCTCGTGGCTGACCAAAATAATGATTTGTTGATGAAAAATTACGAGAACCGACCAACTGGATCTGCACAATTCCCTGAAGTGAATGATGTGCACGCTCACCATGCTAGGCGTAGAAAAGGTTGCAGCCCTGGTCGTGGACGTGGTCGTGGTCACAATGACCAAGAAAGAAACCCTGTTTCGGGTGTTAATCATTCATCAAACAAAAAGAGAAAAAATGAGAAACGTGAAGCAGTTACTAGTTTCTGATGTGGCGAAAAAGGACATTATTCTCGTGATTATCGTGCTCTCAAGCACTTAGTTGATCTTTATCAAGCATCATTAAAGAAGAAAGAGAGAAATTTTGAGGCTAACTTTCTCTCTGAAAATAATAGTGACATCACATGTTTGGATGTAGCAGACTTTTACGAGCACCCTGAAGTAAAGATTGATCACTTGATTGGTGATGGTTCCCTAAACATGGAAGAATGAATGATATTTAATTTTATTTTATTTTTTATTGATAAGAGTTAGTGAATAAAATATCATGTAAAAGTTGTTGTTTGCATGAGTATTAGTTTTTGATTAATTTAATTATATTATTGGTGTTTATTATTGAATTGAATTTTAATTTTACCATTATTTATTGAAAAAATACATTAATTAAAGCTAGGCGTTGCAAAAGAAAAAAGGATTGGTTAATGGCATTTATGTTAAAATCTGATAATCTGATCCACCAAATCTTATATTGAAATCTTATATTCCTAATGGCATTTATGTTTTCAATAACACATTGCGATAATATAATATTTTTGTTTTCAATAGAAGTACATATCAGATTTCAGTACTGTGTATATTGATTACAAATGCATAATATTTTATTAAACAAAAACATTATTTTTACCATTAGACAAGTTAATAAATATGTGTGTAGATAGTTGACAGTTAATGGCATATGAATTTCCTGCAATATTTATTTTCATTATATTATACATAATAATGTTAGTGATCATTGTTGTACCTTTACGAAAGGAGAATCAATATATAAGCTATTAAAACTAAAATAATGAAGTTTTTACGTGTTAATAATTATATAGCTTAGCATAACTTTTATATTTCATAGCACATGTATTTTAAGTAAACTATTAAAACTATTAAAAAATAAAATGCTAAGCTAAGCTAATCACGTATTAATTGGACATATTTTATTTAATTGCTTAGTACAGTGAGACTAACAATTTCTTATAGTATAAGCTTTCACTTTGTACAAAAGACTTAATATAAATTTTATTTGGTGTATGCCATTTTATTTGAAGAGATGGATAATTTTCAAAGTAAGCTATCCAATTGTGAAGATATTTGTTTGATTGATTCTGGCACTACACATACGATATTCAAAGACGACAAGACATTTGATGAGATGAATCTTGAATATCTTGGTATCACCAAGAATGTCTCTCGGCAGACATGTGTTGTTGAAAAGTTCCATGTTTTATCTTCTGGTCTGTATTGGACAAAGATTTGTGCAATTGAGGCACATTCCATACTAAACTGAAAGTTTACTGATTCCAATACTTTCGTACTTGGGCATGATCGTCTGGGACATCCAGGATCAATAATGATGAGACAAATAATAGAAAATTCAAATGGGCATCCATTAAAGAACTTGAAGGTTCTTTCAAATGGTGAATTTTCAAGTAATGCTTGTTATCAAGGCAAACTGATTGTGAGACCATCGCCAACAAAAGTTGGGATTGAGTCCCCCGCATTCTTGGAATGCATACATAGGGACATTTGTGGACCAATTCACCCACCAAGTGGGTCGTTTAGATACTTCAGGGTCTTAATAGTTGTTTCTTCTAGATGGTCTCATGTGTGCCTTTTGTCATCTCGCAACTTGGAAATTGCAAAATTATTGGCACAAATAATACGATTACGGGCTCAATTTCCTGATAATCAAATTAAGTCTATTCGCCATGATAATGTTGCAGAATTTTTATCGCAAGCATTTAATGACTATTGCTTATCGATTGGGATAAGAGTAGAACATCATGTACCCCATGTTCACACTCAAAATGGCCTTGCTGAGTCATTAATTAAACGTCTGCAGTTGATAGCAAGATCATTACTGATGAAAACTAAGTTGCCCACTTCTGTTTGGGGTCATGTAATTTTGTATTCTGCAACACTTGTTCGTCTTAGACCGAAAAATTATCATAAATTTTCTTCGTTGCAATTGGTTTTGGGTCAAGAGCCTAATATATCTCACTTGAGAACTTTTTGGTGCAGTGTATATGTGCCTATAGCACCACCAAACCGCACCAAGATGGGCCCCCAAAGAAGGTTAGGAATTTATGTTGGGTTTGAATCACCCTCTACTATTCGCTATCTTGAACCATTAACGGGAGATATGTTCACTGCTCGATTTGCAGATTATCAATTTAATGAGATACTTTTCCCAAAATTAGGGGGGGAAGATAGTGATATCAAAAGAGAAATTTTATGGAAAAATCCATCACTATCTCATCTTGATCCACGTGCTTCTATTTGTGAGCAAGAAGTACAAAAGATTATTCATCTGCAGAGAATTGCAAATCAAATGCCGGATGCATTTACAGAATTGAAAAGGATCACTAAATCACATATTCCTGCAGAGAATATCCCAATTCGAATTGATGTCCCTAAAGGACCATTCACTAGTGTCATAGCTAATGAATCTAAAGCACACTTAAAGCGTGGAAGACCATTAGGTTCTAAGGATCGAAATCCTAGAAAAAAAAACAAATGGCCAAGATGACACTGTGAAAGATCCAGCTATGAAAGTTCAAAATTTGAGCAATGTTGATATCCTTGAAGGAATCAATAAGCCTGAGACTCAAGAAAATGAGGAACTATCCATAAATTCAAGTGATGTTGAAACTAATTTGAATCGATCTGAAATAGTAGTGGATTATGTCTTTGCATATAATGTTGCAACGAAAATCATGCAAAATAGTGAGGATCTTGAACCTTGATCTGTCACAGAATATCGACAAAGAAATAACTGACCAAAATGGCAAGAAGCAATTCAATCTGAATTGAATTAACTTTCCAAACGTGAAGTTTTTGGACCTATAACTCAAACACCTAATGGTGTTAAGCCTGTTGGCTATAAATGGGTCTTTGTGCAAAAAAGAAATGATAAAAATGAAATACAAAGGTATAAAGCACGCCTTGTTGCACAAGGATTTTCACAATGGCCTGGTGTCGATTATGATGAGACATATTCACCAGTTATGGATGCAATAATATTGCGTTATCTTATTAGTTTCACCATCCATGAGAGACTTGAAATGCATTTGATGGATGTGGTAACAACCTATCTATATGGATCACTTGATAATAAGATATACATAAAAATTCCCGAAGAATTTAAAATATCGAAAGCATATAGTTCAAAGCCTCGGGAAATGTATTTCATTAGATTGCAAAGATCATTGTATGGTTTGAAGCAATTTGGACGCATGTGGTATAACTGTCTTAGTGAATATTTATATAAAGAATGTTATACGAATGATGAAATTTGCCCATGTGTTTTCATAAAGAAAATAACGTCGGAGTTTGTTATACTTGTTGTCTATGTCGATGACATAAACCTTATTGGAACGCCAATAGAGCTTCAAAAGGCAATTGATTACCTAAAGAAAGAATTTGAGATGAAAGATCTCGGAAAGACAAAGTTATGCCTTGGTTTGCAAATTGAGCATTTGACAAACGACATCTTTGTTCATCAATCTGCCTACACAAAAAAGGTGTTGAAACAATTCTATATGGATGGAGAACATTCATTAAGTACTCCAATGGTTGTTCGATCACTTGATGTGAATAAGGATCCATTCCGACCTCAAGAAAAGAATGAGGAACTCATTGGTCCTGAAATACCATATCTTAGTGCAATTGGTGCACTAATGTATCTTGCAAATACTACAAGGCCTTATATTGCCTTTTCAGTAAATTTGCTAGCAAGGTATAGTTCTGCCCTTACTAGAAGACATTGGAATGGGATCAAACACATATTACGGTATCTAAAGGGAACTACTGATATGGGCTTATTTTATTCTAAAGATTGCAGTTCCGATCTCGTTGGTTATGCTGATGTTGGGTACTTATCCGACCCGCATAAAACTCAGTCTCAAACAGGCTATGTATTCATAGTTGGGGGTACTGCCATATCTTACAGATCAATAAAGCAATCTATCGTAGCAACTTCATCGAATCACGCTGAGATTATAGCTATTCATGAAGCAAGCCGAGAGTATGTGTGGTCGAGGTCCATAATACATCTCATTTGAGAAAAATGTGGCTTGAAATGTGACAAAGTACCCACAATTTTATATGAAGATAATGTAGCATGCATAGCACAACTTAAACAAGGATTCATAAAAGAAGATAGAACGAAGCACATTTCGCCAAAGCTCTTCTATAACATGAGCTCCAAAAGAATGGTGATATTGACGTACAACAGATTCGTTTAAGTAAAAATTTGGCTAACTTATTCACCAAGTCTCTTCCAACTGCAACTTTCAAGAAGATGGTGCACAATATCGGAATGCAAGGGTTCAAGAAAGTTCTTATTAGGGGGAGCTAATACACGTTGTACTCTTTTTCCCTTACGAGATTTTGTCCCATTAGGTTTTCCTTGTAAGGTTTTTAATGAGACAACCTATATGCATATTGTTAGACATTCAAGAGGGAGTGTTATGATATATATCAATTATAGTGAATGTCTATCAAGATCTATTTGATGTCTATCAGGATTTGATGTATTTTTCTTTTAGTGTGAAACTAGGGGCAAATTCCCCCTATAAATAGAAGGGCTTCCTTCATTGTAATTTATCCCTCAAGAGAAGAAATAACAATTACTCTCTCTATTCTCTCTACTCTTCTTCTTTATTCTTTCTTGTTTTATAACAGTCATATATTTTTTTAAAAATTATCGAATTATTAATTCAATAAAATGAAAATTAACACCAGCCTGAAAAGAAAAACAAAGGAAGAATAACTCTGAAACTTCTTAACCACCAGAATTGGCATAGTGGTTCAACGCTATGTCCCTTAAGCAAGAGGTCAGGGCTTCGATCCCCGCCTCTGGCGAATGGAGCAAACTCTGTGGTCAGTTTCCTACCGCAAAATGCGCTGACCGAGAAATGGAGGATTAGTCTCACGGCTGCCAACTGTGGGGATACCTTGGGAAACCAAAAAAAAATAAAAAAAACTATGAAACTTCTTTGATTAATTACCATAACAAAAAAATGTTCAAAGTTTTCTTTTGGAAAAGAACAAACAATGGAAAAACAACAAGAGATGAAGAGATCAATTGGGAAATCTTTAGTTAATATTCGTAATAGAGAGGATTTTGATTCATATCCCAAGTTGTTGTAAGATGCTTATACTTTTTTTTTCATTCAAAATTATGAAATTCAAACTCATATGATAAGTTAAGGAAGGTCCTGAAAAAGTAACTAATGAAATATTATATTTAGGAATTTATTTATGTTGCAACTTAGACAAAAATAAAACTGTGGTGTCGGAATCTTGAATAGAGATGAGTGATATTTTAGTAGGTAAAATAATATTCCATGTCACTACTAAAAAGTCTTGTTTTAGCCATGCGATTTAGTGAGGGACGTCCCTCACTAATCAAGATTTAGTGAGGGCAACCATCACTATAAGGTGTCTTGCTAATTTAAGCCTTGCTAATTATTAGTGAGGGAGACCCTCGCAAAATAGTGAAGGACTCCGACACTAAGCCATCGTTATATTGGTCTCACAATTTTTCAAAAAAAATAATGTAGTGAGGGACTTCCCTTGCTATATTAAAAATATATATAATATTATTTTATAATTTAGTGAGGGATGTCCCTTGTTATGTTAAAAATATATATAATATTAATTTATAATTTAGTGAGGGACGTCCTTTGCTATATTAAAAAGATATATAATATTAATTTATAATTTAGTGAGAGACGATCCTTGATACGTGAAAATTGATAAAAAAAAATATAAATTTAAATATACTGAGGGATGTTCCTCGCTAAGTTAAATAAAAAATTAATTTGATATTTGAATATTTTGAGGGATATCCCTCCCAAAGTCTCTTGCTAATCTAATCATATTTTTAATTTTTTTACTGAACCAAAACTCAATATTTCAATGGAAAATCATCGTACAACTAATAAAATAATAAGAAAAATACTTCCAAAACAATTCAAATATTAAAATTAAACAACCAAATTTCATACATATTCATTCAACTTAAACAATATGCAAATCAATTATCAAAAAGGTATGTAAACAATCACCAAAATAAATTCTTTAATTTCAAACACTCCACACTAATAAAATCCAAAACTAAAATAAAAACATCACCTAATACTCCATTCTATCCTCCTCATCCTCTCCACCATCATCATTAGAGCTAGGGGTGGAAAATGAGGAAACTTGATTAAGGTATTTACTTAAGCCTTGAGTTCTTGGTCGTCTAACTCAAGTATCGTCCTACGTCACTCCTCCTCCATCCTACTTTTGTGTTACTCCTTGTAGTTCCAAGCAAGCTCTTGAACGTCTTGTCTCATCTACTCAAGCTGCTCATCTGACATGGTGACAGAACTCCTTATACATTGCAATCCACATTGAAGGCGGTGAAAGTTCTTCTCAGAGCAAAGCCCGTATGCCATTCCCTTATACGCATCTCCAAATATATATATCCAGCCAGTAAGAGAGAGTTTCTTACCCTGATGACATGATTGGATTGCCTTGATCATCTATCGGTCGACTCCTTTTAAGCATTTCAATTGCATGAACATATCAATTCTACATTAAAAGTAAAATTATAGTATATAATAAATGGTAAAGAATCAACTTTCTATTAGTAATAATTTTATAACCAAGTCATACTACACATGAGAGTTGTATTCTTTGTTGACCAATTAGAGGTAAAAATGTACTATAACTCATAATCAATATGTTCAAACTTTGCTTGGACCAGATATGACAAAAATGAATCAAATAATAACTCACAACTCAAATCGCCCAGCATGAACCAACACTTCCACTACTAAAAAAGTTGTAAAAAGAGACTTAAAAAAGAGACCTCATGAGGTCTTTTTCCCTCAAAAAGAGACTTCAAAAGAGACCTCAATTGACGGTCTCCAAAACATAGGTCGCTTTTTCTAAGAGACCTCATGCGGTTGCTTAAAAATTAAAAACAACCTCACGAGGTCACTAGGTTATTTCTTGATTTTTACAAAAAAGAGACCTCGTGAGGTCTCTAAATTATTTTTTATATTTATTATTATTTTATTAAAAAGCGACCTCATGAGGTCTCTATTTTTATTTTATTTTTTTAATTAAAAGATACCTCATGGGGTGACTATTATTTTCTAATTTTTTATTCTAAATAATTTATTTAAAACATTAGCGACCTATTGCAGTCTCTTATTTAAGCATGTAGAAAATGAAATCGTCAAAATGAGACCTCATTAAGTCGCTTTTGTGCATTTGCAAAAAATAAAAATGTGAAATAGCAACCTCATGAGGTCTCTTTTTGCAAAACAATAGCTTTTACAAATACCTGCAGTTTTAATTCAATTTAACATATATACAATATAATCAATTAAATCGAGCTCCAAAAACTCCCACCAATCAATCAAACTACAACAAACACAAGTAAATATAATCTAATAACCACAAAATGAAAATAAAATTTAAATACCTTGAAATTGAACGAACAAAACATAAAAGTCATAAGTTATTTAACAATACTATTGTTCATACTACTTTAAAGTTTTAATGGATTCAAAAACACCTAAGAATTCAAATAAACCACAGTAAAATATATAGTTTGAATTATCTAGACGATATTCAACTTTAACAACGCGGCGGTGCATTGTCCACATAGTAATCCTCATCATCTTCATCATTGTTGGACTCCTCAGTCGCATCTCTGCATTGACCATATACTCCATGTGAAATAGGTAGAGACCGTGGAGGTCGAGGAGGGCACACTACATCACCGGGACAAGAGAGAATCCCCCCCGAAGTAAGTAATGCATCGAATTGGGCCTTCATTCCCGCATACTTTACATCTCTTTGCCTTTACCTAGCCTGTGAGGCCTTAGCTTCGCTAGATAGCTCAGCTATTTGCTGCTTCAAAGCCAAAATTGTCTCCCTTGACTCATCATCCTGGAAACTACCGACGCCTTCTAGTTCCGAATGAAATTCACGAAAAGTTAGTTGGGGCAATCCATAAGCATATCCATACCTACTCGGGCCACCAACAGTATCTAACCATATTCTCTCATTCTGCTCTTGGCTAAGTGGTAAGTCTCGCCTATCTTCTGGTAGAGTTTGACGAAAATTCTCTATGCATTGTAGATATCGATTTTGAATTTAATGATAATTATATTAGAATATAAATTTAGAAAATAAAATAATAACTACTAGAAATAGAGGCTTACATAGGTCAGCTGAGCTCGTGGCTCAACCCAAACATCAGGATCTTCAGGAGTTTTCTTCTTTCTTGTGTGTGTAGCCTTGAATGCCTCAGCTTGAGTTATTGGCCTCCCAAGTTACTTTTTATGCAAATAAAATTAATTTAATGATAAGACATAAGTACTCAAATTTTGGCACATATTGCAGGTTCAGAAACAAGGTTTAGCATTTTGAAGAAAGTTGCAATAGGTAAAAAATTTGTGTGGCTGCATCAATCACAAAACTTATCCCCACATCAAATATGAGCTCTAGCACAGCCAACAGTGATTTCTCAGACTACTTTTTGGCATATTATCGCAATAAAGATGTTACGAGATCAGCACAACACTTTTACCTTTATAACTGCAAATACAAGCAGAAAAATGCACACCCCATTCGCAAGAAACAATTAAATACCAACACAAATGAATGACCTACCAGTTTTCTCCTTATATTTCCCTGACACTGAGCTCCACTCGTATGTAAAGAACCACCCTTAATAGATGCTCTAGCTTTCTTGCCAATCTCATGCATCTGCTTGAACCTCGAATCTGTCTCCCAATGGTCAACTAACTTCTGCCAATTTTCAGGTAGAATCCACCTGGGCCTCTTATTTTTTTCACGAGCTTTTGATAGCAAGCCAGTAAGTATGCGCCCAGCTTTTAACTTGAAGTTTGCTTTAATCTGGGTTTCATGTTTTGGACGACAGAAACACTTTCTCTGTAATGAAAAAATAAACTAAGATGAATTAATTTGCTAATGAAAAACTTTATCTGTAATGACAAGATAAACTGTTATTATGGGAGAAACCGAAACTTACTGGAAAAAATGCCAAAATAGACATTCTGGGTCACTTAGAAAATTTTACAAGCTACTAATAAATACTTCATTAGAGCAGCGTATGTAATTATAGATATACAAAACATTTCTCTATTCTCTATCAAAAGTTTCTATACAAAATTACAAGGCCATTATCAAAAGGTACCTAAGAAAAAAATCACCTGTAATAACTTGGGATTGTCCAGATGAATCTTTATATTGCAACTAGCTGCCCATAAAAAGCATCTCTAAAGGTGAAGTGATTCACATGGATACCAATATAAAAATCCAGCCTCACTCAACGGAAACTATAGAGAAGGGGCTCTATATCCCACAATATGCTATCAGTGTTCCAGGGAAAGAAAAGATTCAGAATATCTGTTTCTTTATTTTTATAGAGCACGTTCAAAAGGTGAACTGATTCGCATGGATACCAATACACAAATCCAGCCTCACTCAACAGAAACTACAGAGAATGGGCTCTATATCCTGCAGTAGATGCTATCAGTGTTCCAGCAAAATAGAAGATTCAAAACATCTGTTTCTTCATTTTATAGGTATTTTGCAAAGCTGTAGATTCGAGTTAATTACATGTCTGTTTCCCCTCTCGTTTACGACTACGATATTTGTAACCTTAGTTCTTTTCATTTCGACAACTATATCTAACTCACTTAGAGCTGAGTAGAACAACTCTAGGCCCCGATAACTGAACCTATACTCGGAAGAAAATTGGATCTTCTTGATCCTTTCCACTCTCATCTTGTTAATCAAACAACAAATCGATTAGCAATCCATAAACAACAATGACCATGCCTTAATCCCAGACAAGTTGGATCTGCTACATGAATCCTTCTGACCGTGTTTTTTCTAATTACGCTCAACTCACGTCATCCTACCAAATTCTGAAAGTTATTAACCACATTACAAAAATTAACTCAAACATGATCTTATCAAATTCACATAATTTCCTAATGGAGTTGAAAACTCAGAGAACAAAGTTGGATAATACTTCTAGTACCAATTCTCGTCTTGGTCTTCCAATATTCTTTTTCGTGTTCTCCCACCTAACAGTATGATCAAGATATTTTTAAAGAAAGATAAACGCTCAAAGTATCAAAATCATATATCCGGTATAGTTTCAGAAGATCTAAAGATTATCATTTTTATTCATCACAACAGAAAAACAAGGTCCTCGAGCAACTTGAACGAGTTTTCCCCAACCACAGAACTATCAGAATGCATTTGAACATACACATTCAACAGAAAGTAGCAAATCTAACCAAAGACAGACGGTAAATCCAAGAAAACTGAAAAGCTCGGAATTGAGAAGCATAAATAAGAATTAATAGCTTAGCAATACATATATAACCTGAACAGAAGATCTTTATATTAAAACTTTAACTTGCTCTGACCCTTAAAAGATTATCATTTTTAATAAACAGGCAGATAATCATGATAAGAAACCAGATCTTGGACTTAACCCCAAAAACTAGTGTGAGGATTGTCCATGACCACATAAAAAGACAAATATCCAAGCCCCAATCAACGCGGGACTCAACAGAAAGAGTAAGAGAGCAGCTTAAACTAGCCTATACCCCTCTCCCTCCCGCGAAGACACACAACTATCAAAATGCCAAAACAGCTCAAGGTTTTATAGAACACTATACCTCTGTGCACCATATGGACAATGTGCAAGAAGAGTAACTCCAGATGTTTTGAAGGAAAAACAACAGCACTGCATTAACATCTAAATGTCTACATTGTCTATCATTTCATAAAAATAAAATACATATCATTACGATAGTCTTTTGGACTTCACTGACTCGTTGTATCATAGATAGAGGTGCTTAAGTCCTTCATCTTGTTTATATTTGCAATGAGTAGTTCTGTCTTTGTGAGAAAAAATCATTACTTTATAACCAGAAAGAGGACCGAACCTGCAGATACCAGTTAGGGATTATGAATCCAATTTCCATGTTAAACTATGGTTCATAACAAAATCATATATGCACTTCCCGGCTTATTTCCTCAACAACTGTAAGTATCGTCTTGCTAAACTATTTTAATTCAATATTTTCTTGCAAAGCCGAAGACTAAGCAAATATTCTTTCTCAAATCTATGAAGAAACGAATTTTTTGCACGTGTTCTTTGAATGGGATGTGTCAGCTTATATGTAGAGGATGTTATTACACTGGTTGGGTATCAATAGAGTTCCTATGCAGTGGGATAATATCGAATTGTCAAATATCATATGTTTGTTAAACCTACTCATTCATAATGTAAACAACATCATTCAAGATTTAGAGTCTTTCAAAAAATGACGAGGTAAGGGGGTATCGTTGGAAAAACATTGAGATACAATTATGTACATTTACAACAGAAACACACCCAGCATACATGAGATCTAGCTATATTCTACATGTCCACCTATACACTCGCTAAAGTGCACTGAAAAGTGAAATTAACAATATTCAAGAAACCGCACAATGATATAAACGATACACCAGACGGAGAGATGGATGCAGAAGAGAGAACTGAGAATGGAAAATAACCTTGTTGTGAGTTATGACTCAATATTCCGTTCCCATTTTGGAAAGCAGAAAAATCATATAGTGAATAGCGAAAAGTAGGCTCGAGAAGTGGGAATGAGAAAAAGAGAACAAAGTGAAGTGCAACTAAGAATTTTGGCTCAGTTCTTACTAATCAAACAGACGGAAAGAAAAAAACAATATTTAATAATCTTAGTATCCAGTTTTGGGGCTTCCTGGTGAGATGGAAGCGTTCGGCCAGCTAGAATACCATACCAATTAATAACAAGTAAAAGCTAACATCAAGATAATCAAAATAGTTGTGCAATCCAATCATTATAATAGGTATGTACGTATATATTTTAAATTTTATATGCAATGAATGTGTGTATAGACGTATATAAAGTTGGAAATTTTTAAGAATGTGACACTAGAGGTTCTCTTATTCGCAAGTGAGGAGGAGGGGAGAAAAAGCAAAGCATTTAATCCCCAAATTAGGAAATCAGTTGAAACATTTACAAGTATCGCTGAGAGGTTATCAGAGAAGATCCTCAGAAAAGTTAGCTTATGTTAGGGTAAGAATTCCAAGAGATCAAGTGTATGGAATAATGCTAACTGAGGCTGTGTACAACATTTAGAGGAAGAGAAATATGCGATTGTTCCAACAAAACAAATAACACCAAAAGATCTTGATAAAAAATATCATCCAAGAGATTTGTTTTAGAGCAAGTAGCAGGATTAGAAGAGCAAAGTTGTTTGAAAATTCTAATATGTACTCTGTATAATTCCTTCTGAGTAATTGTTGCTAGTTTATCGTTGAGCTTGAATTGGAAGATTGTCTAGTAGTTTGTTTACCCTTGTACTTTCAGTTCTCACTTTTGATATAATACTAGTACTATTTATCGGGAAAAAATCCACTCGTCTCCGTTTTAAATATCTTTTCTACTGCTCGAGTTATTTTTTAGTTATCATAGTTTTCTTTTTTAGAGTCAGGCGATATAAATTTTGATCAACATTTTAAGATGTGTATATCTTTTTATCACATTGATTAAAAGAAAACTTGCACCAGTTTCACTGATTGTTTTTTATTATATTTTGGTTCACCTGATCATGCAAATACTATATCACATGAACTTTTTTGATAAATCAGTAAGGAAAAGAAGACCATGGAAATGAATATACCCTAAATTCTAAAAGAATTTGGTTCCTGAGATTGTCTGGCATCTTGCCCCAACTCGTGACAGCACCCCTATAAAGATCTTGAATGATTTGAGAAAGGATCCTCACAGCAGCATTCGGATTAAAACTGTATTCCAAAATTTAAACATTTATAGGTTAAAGCTAAAACAATTATGAGATATTCATAAACTAAATACATTTTGTAAAAACCATACCCATAACTGTCAGGCTCTATGATGAGTCTGTTGCGCATGTCCCTCATGCCAGCTTGTAGATGAACCTGATCGTGTGTAATAGACTGGTCTATGGTAGGAATTTCAGGTTCAGAGATATTTCCTCGAAGTGGAAGACTTGATATCCCAATCTGTGGAGTAGATACTGATGAAGGTTATAAGTTACCAGGGTTAAGAGTAACTGTGCATGAGGCACTAGATGTCTGATACTGCATCACGTGAGGCAATTGACTGTATGCATGCGTGGTAGCATGACCTGATGTCGGTCTCATCGTAGGCGTATGCGGGGGCTATTGAGTATATGCTAGAGGTGCACCTTGTGACGGACGAGATGGTGTGGAGTCTGATCTTATATGTATTCATGTCGATCGTCTTTTAATCATACTAGCCTTCTTTAATTTTTTTTTGGGAGCATTAGCAATACCCTTATCCTTATCACCGTCTGCCATCTACACAAGTTTTCATATAATATCTTCAAGTAAACTATAGTTTAGAGACACCATAAATGTACACATTTCTACCATATAACTGTATACGAGGAAAATCAAACCTATGACATACGTATGGTGTAACACATGTAACATCAATGAAAGAAAATAACAAAGCTAAACAACTATCAATACGCAGTCAGATGTTAACACACCAAAATGTTTTGAAAAACATACCAATCAGAGATTAAAGCAGCAAGTTTCACTTCAAGAACTCCAAACAAAACTTTTAAATGAGAATAACATTAAATCAAACCAATAATTCTCAGCTAAAAATAGAAATAGAGTAAACAAAAACTACAATGATCAAATTAGGAAAAAAAATAAACTAAACCAAACAAAGAAATAAAAAAATGCAGATGTGTTATTTCAAATTATCATTCCTCGTCGTCGTCATCCTCCTCTTCCGACCCTCCTTCTTCTTCTGACCATTCTTCCTCTTCTGACCATGTTTCCTCTTCTAACCAATTTTCCTCATCTACTGTTATATTTTCACCATTTGATTCATCCACTTCTTCATTTGCTGCCAATTCTACTTCTTCTATATCAACCTCTTCCAATATTTGTTCAGGATGCTCTAAATTATCTTCTAAGTTAACATCAACTGGTTGGTGAACACATGATATGTCATCAGCCTGGTATGCAACATCTAATACATTTTCAACTTCCACTCGACCCACAAGCTTGATTTTGATTACCACCCACCAATTCGATTTATCTGCACGCAGGGGATAAGGAGCATAATACACTTGCTTAGCGTTATGTGCAATGATGAAAGGATCGTACGCCCCATACTCCCTTGTGTGCCTTACTTCGATGATATTATATTGTTTGATTTTCTTTGTTCCTCTATTTGGGGTAGGGTCGAACCATTTGCATCTAAACAATACAATTCTTTTTTCTGGCCAACCAGAATACTCCATTTCTAAAATCTCCTTAAGTACCCCATAATAATCAACACCATTTTGATCTCCATCATCACCATTTAACCAAATTTTGCTATTATTAGTTTTTTATGTTTGGAGCATTCTTCGGTATTGAATTTAAAACCATTCACTGTATACTTTTCCATAGAATAGACCTTAATGGGTCCCCCAAGATAAATCCTTCAAAAATTGGTCAAATTGACCATTTCTTGTATCACAACCCTAAAAATAGTCAAGAGTAGAAAATTAGAATTAATCAAACATGGACTTTCTAATAATTATAGCATTATGAAAAAATTGCAGCACTCACATAATCTTTAAACCATGTTGAAAAATAGTCAAACACTTTATCATTGCCATACAACTGCACAAAGTAGTTGTCAAAGAGGATGGAAATTAAGTAAGTCGCTTTGTCTTGTAATTGCATATGTGATGCAAAATAATAACAACTTACTCAAGAAATGGTTTAACTTGAGGGCAATTCAACAAGACATGTATTGATGCAGACTTAAACTCCATTGAACTAAGATGCCTCTTTGTACGCTTTTTCGAACCTTCGCCAGGTTGATTGAAGATTGATAACGACTCTCTAGCAACCTCACCACCATCGTCGTGATGATTGGGTCTATTTTGTGAACACGGAACATCACTTGCAAAGTAATACGAACAGAAATCGGTCGTTTCCTTAGCAAGATAGGCTTCACACATTGAGCCTTCAATTCTATGTTGTTGCTTGATACTCCGTTTATTCTTGCCAATAGTCCTATTTAATATTATATTATGAAATTCTTAAAAAAACATTAATGGAGATGAATATATTAAGATTTACAATAGTTACCTCTCAAATGGATACATCCATCGATATTGAACTGGACCTCCAAGACGAGCTTCATGCACAAGATGAACAGGAAGATGTTCCATCACATCCCAAAATCCAGGTGGAAGAATCTTCTCTAGCTTATTCGTAATTACAGGAATATTTTGTTCCATTCGAACTAGGTTCTCTTCCATCAATGTGCTGGAACACAAGTCTTTGAAAAACAAACTAATTTCAGTCATGGGTTTTCAAATTCTTTCAGGCAAGCTACTAAATGCTATGGGGAGTAATGTTTCCATGAAAACATAACAACCATGACTTTTCATGCCAAATAACTTTCCATGCTCCATATCAACGCGCTTCTCCAAATTTGAAGCATGAACAACAGGCATTTTCAACTGCTCAACCCATTCACATATCTTACGTTTTTGCTCCATTATAAATGAATAGCTAGCCTTAGGCTTGAAGACCTTTTTATTTGATTTCTCCTGCAACCATAACTCTTTTCGCCTATAATATTCTGGTAAGTCTATTCTAGTTTTAACATTATCTTTTGTCTTGCCATTGACATCCATTATTGTGTTAAATAAATTATCAAAGTAATTTTTTTCAGTATGCATGGGATCAAGATTATGTCGAAGAAGATGATCCTTCCAATATGATAATTCCCAAAATATACTCTGTTTTGTCCAATTATGTGCAACACCATAGCCATCAAATTTATACGGTTGTTCTTCTGTAACCTTTGGAAAGTGTTAAACCCTTTCCCAAACTTGTTCTCCCGTATAGATTGGAGGTGGACAGTCTCGATCAACCGTATCTTTCTAAATGCATTTTTCATATTCCTAAACTCATGATTCATGGGCAAAAACTGACGGTGACAATCAAACCAATAATTTTTTCGGCCATGTTTCAAAGTGAATGATTTAGTACTTTCCATACAGTAAGGACAAGCTAACTTGCCAGCTGTCATCCACCCGGACAACATTTCGTAAGCAGGAAAATCACTAATAGTCCACATTAAGACAGCCCGCAAATTAAAATTTTGCTTAAGCGACACATCAAATGTTTCAACCCCTTCAACCCACAATTGATTCAACTCATCAATCAAAGGTTGCAAGTATACATCAATAATGATTTTTGGATTACGTGGTCCAGGAATAATACAATTGAGAAATATATAAGGACTGGTCATGCACATCTCAGGTGGAAGATTATATGGTGTCAAATATACAGTCCAACAAGAATATGGTGCAGCAGAAACAGAGTATGGAGTGAATCCATCTAAACATAAACCCAACCTAATGTTCCGTGGTTCGGCTGCAAACTCTGGATATTTTCTATCAAAATGCTTCCAGGCCTCTCCATCAGATGGATGACACATAACACCAGGTGGTCTTCTATTTTTATGATGCCATCTCATGTGAGGAGCTGACCTATTTGATGCATATAACCTCTTTAGCCTTGGTATAAGAGGTAAGTAATGCATTGCCTTCACAGAAACTTTCTTCCCGCTGGGAGCTTTTTTAAAACGAGCTCTTTGACAAAACTTACAAGATTCTAGATCAATGTCATCCTTGTAGTATAACATGCAACCGTTTTCACAACAATCGATTCTCATCAACGATAATCCTAACTTTAACACCAACCTCTTTTCCTTGTAGAAATTATCAGGTATCTCTAGATTTGGGTCAACTAATTCATGCATAAGGTCAATCACAGCGTCCATTGCCCCCTGAGGAACATTTCAATCTGATTTAATACTTAATAACCTAACAGCAATAGACAATTGAGAGTGTGGACTCCCCTCGTACAGAGGCCGACTAAAAGCATCCAATTATTCAAAGAAACGTTTAGATTCATCATTGGGAGCTTCTTTAACATGATCACCATATTCAAAATCAGAATGCATCCCATACGCATCTCGAATCATGTCGTGCATTCTATAATTTTGGACATCAGGTTCCACCATCCCAGAACTTCTACCAGCAACATAGTTTTGAGATCTGACAAAACTATTATCAACTTCTCCATGACTAGTCCACACTGTATATTCTTATTTAAACCCATTTCGATAAAGATGAAGCTTAACAATATCAGTTTTTTCATAATTCCTGCATTTACATTTACTACAAGGACACTTAAACAAGCTATCGAGTTGAAAAGGTTTCAGTGTCATTGCATAGTCCACAAAACCATCGACACTGGCTACAAATTCAGGCATCAACCCCATACGACCAACATTAGTCATATTATACATCCAACTACGATCCATCTATACAAAATCACATAATTAAAATTGTTAAACTCTAAATTAAGAAAGAAAACTTCATAACAAATCAAGAATTTGTATAAGTAAATGTAACGAGCTCATTAAAAGTAAAAACTTATTGTATTTTGCAATGTAAGATTTATAAGGGAAAAAAACACAAAACTAAATAAACACACACAAAAAATACCACAAATAAATGTTATAGATAGATAATATCATAATACACAACTATATATAGTTATTAAAATGAGACAATGAATAAAGTAGTAAAACTAGTTCTCTTATTTATGATCAAACATAACACCAAATTCAACTTAATTACTCTCCGATCGTAATTCTAACTTTAAAAAAGTTATTATATTTTCATAGCCATACAAAATTTGTTACTGTAGGGAGATGTGTCTGGTGACAGGGGGCAGGAAGCTCTAGGATGTTTAATTTCAGAACAGTGTAAAAGTGCAAAATCATCATCATCATTATCTTCTTCTGCTAAGTAGTAGTACATCACCACCACTTTACTAGTACTAGTAAAGGATTAGACAGCTAACCATTTATTGCAAAACTTACATTTTCCATTTAAATCCAGGAAATATTTTTAACTGTTATTTCTACTCTACTGATTTGCTGCACACAACAGGCAAAACTATCAGTTCAGTTCTCTCTTGGTTTTCTTAAAAGAATATTTAACTTGGATTGAGGAAAGAAACAGATCTTTTAGGAAAAGAGAAAAGCATATATCTAAAGGTTCTATATACTTTTAGTAATCGTCATTCATAACAATCAAAAATTAGCTCTGAAATTGCATAAAATGAATAATTGACCTTCACGCAGCCTCAGGTTCCCAAAATGGAATGGAACATAGTGCTAGTAAAGATGGCGCAGTAAACTGGCAGAAATTTCCCGAACACATCTCAGAAACATTGGATGCTATTGAATTTTTAGCTTCAAGGTATATCTTTAATGATTTCGTTACAACTCAACGAGCTATATTTTGCCAAGATTTTGCATATTTGCTTGAATTTTTAGATTAAACATGATGTCCTTTGACCGCGATAATGCAAATCGTAATTATGATTCAAGTATGTTGTCATTCAGCGATGTCCCCAACTTATTGTTCTTTGCTCTAATGCCATTGTTAACAACTCGTGAATCATCTCGAAACATCCATGACTCTAATACAACACTTTCAATTATGGAATAGATTCCTGAGCACAACATACAATGTAGAGAACTACTGATAATATTGCAGCCTATGTTACTCGAAATCTTCAAAAATGCCATCGGATCCTTCAAAAATAGTGCAATTTGTAGGCTTCAACATGGGTGTTGCAACATTTTGAAGAGTCTGAGCAACTTAGATTGCAACAACCAAATTACTACAACAATAACATACACAGTGAGATCCTGTAAGTGGATTCTGGGGAGGATAGAGTATGCACAGACCATACCTCTACCTTGGGTGAGGTAGAGAGATTGGCTCCAATAGATCTTCGGTTCAAGAAACTGTTATCATAAGCGGGGTTTTGACAAATAAAAGAGTAAAAGCTATAGTAGAAATACTGCATAAAGAATACTGACAACAAAATTAGTAAAGATATCCCAAGTATACAAAACAACAGTAGTGTGCCCGCATATCCATCCCTCCTAGTGTGCCTGCATATCCATCTAAGCATCCTCATCTTAGCAACCAAATTACACAGTTTTCTGAATTTCGAAACATGTCATCAATCGAGGTTCCTTTCCCATTATCCGTTCATAACATTCACCTATTATACTGAACTAAATGTAGTTTATCAGCTTTAGCAGAACTTTATCTTTGAAAATTTTCTTTAAATTCATTTATCTTTGATATGATCTTGTTCACTATTTATTATCTTGAGCCGAGGTCTATCGGAAATAGCCTCTCTACTTCTTCGGAGGTAGCGGTATAACCTGCGTACATTCTACCCTCCCCAAACCCCACTTGGTTTGCATAAACCCTCAACTATTCGATCAAAAAGCATAAATCTGAAACAGAGTTCTAAAATAAAATCAAGAAAGACGGAAAACATAGAAACACAGTTCAAGACAACAAAATCCCCAATTATTCATAACAATCTTCATATTTTGAAGAAATTAAAGGAGACCCACATATTTTCATTCTACTCTATACATAAATAAGAAAAAATTAAAGTATGCAAACTCACCTGGAAGAGTTGCGCTGCTGCGGGATTTGAGAGAGAGAGAGAGAGTTCCGACTGAGAGAGAGAGCTTTGAGAGAGTTTTGGATTTCAAAGAGAGTTGCGCTTCTGCGGTTTTGGATTTCAGAGAGAGCTGCGCTCTTTGCATTTTTCTGCTTCTTAGTAGTATAAAAATATACTGCTTTTGCATTTTTCTACTTTTTAATTATAAAATATATACTTTAAAATTAAATAAATATTGTTTTACATCTTAAAATAATTATAAATAATTATTTTTAATAATAAATATTAATTAGTAAAATAATAGCGACCTCATGAGGTCGCAATGTGTAAAATTTTATTGATATTTTGGAGCTAACTTTTCCCAAATTTTATTTTCATTCCCGCACAATTTTTGTTACCATTTATCGACTTCGTGAGGTCTCTTTATTTTAAAATAAATTTTTAAAAAAAAATAGGAGATAAGCGACCTCATGAGGTCTCTTATTTTAGGTGTCTTTTTGCAGCTTTTTTAGTAGTGTTCTTTTATTTTTTAACTTTGTTTTCTCTCTTTGATTCTCAAATTCTTCAAAATTCAAATAATTTTAAATCCATGAATTTTGGTTCGTATATCGTTTTTTTTTCTTTTGGGGTTGGAGTTCGACACGTTAAGTCAAGTCAATTAATGATTTATCACTCGATTCACTTAAACTTTGAACTAATTAATTAAGAAAAATAAGTTACAAATAAATAGATCGATTTTGTTAGTTTGAGTACGTACGAACCTTGATGCCGTGAGAAGAAATATGAAAAAGGATGTCTTAGAGATGGAAAAACGCTTAAGCTTTTTCTCCGTTGTCATTCCCACAAGCAGATCCAAATCTTCAACATTATGACTATTTACGTCACAAAGTGTTTTGATGGCTTCATCATCATCAGTCAAATCTTCCCATCTGGAGATGGGAATCTGCAGCATTCTCCTGCGAAATTCAAGGTTTGAAGAACTAAAATCAAAGAATCGAATTAGTTCAATTCAATCTGATTTTTTGATTTTTCAAAGTTTATGTCCGCACCTAATTATCCGATTTGATTGATAATCTATACAAGAACAGTTAATCATCTCATCTGATTGACAACATAAACCGACTCATTTAAGAAATTCCTCAACACCTTGTTTGGGCTTTAACAACAAAGAAAATTCAAGTACATATAGAACAAATCATATTCAAATACAAATAGAACGTTGCATTCCAATCAAGTATAATTTGAGTAACAAGAAAAAGTTGAGGAATAGATGAAAGACAAAGTTACCTTGAAAGCTTCGGCAGTAGGCAACTTCAGAGAGAAAGATGAGATTAGAATTTAGGGTTTTCTTGAGAAATTAAAATTTAATCCAAGTTTTACTTTTTTTAAAATATCTAAAAAAAGAGAAAAAATAATGGAGGGAGGAGGGGGGAAACAAGGAGCGATTTTCATTTTAAGATTTTAACTCAAGCTTTTTCAATTTTATTTTTATTAAATAAATAATTTCTACTATAATTCTAGTTGATAATATTTTTAAAGTATATGTGAATCAAAAAAAATATTAAAAATAATTAGAATACCATTAAAAATTAGATTAACTTTTGATCCATATTTTAAGGTGTATTTATTCATCATATTAATAAGAAAATAATTACATACATTACATCTTATAGTATTTTTCTTATTATTTTCTAACTTTTAAATTTTCAATTAAAAATTAAATAAATATAAATCAATTTAGCTTTGAAAATTTATCAAATTGACTCTTGTAACAAAATGTGATAAATAAAAAATGAAATGAGTCAATATAAGTTGTTCGTTACTAATATTTCTTAAGCATACCATTCATATACTTGTATAATCATCAATTTATAGATCTACCAATCAATAACATTTGTCAGGAAAATTACAACTATGTTTTTACTTGTTATAGTTATTGACGTTGGTTAATCAATCAATACTATTTCTTAAAGATATCATTAATGCACTTTTATTTTAATTAATTAATAACATAATGTAAAATATCATTAATTCACTTTTGTATTTTATATATTTTTTAAGCCGGCATAAATGGGTAATGTGGAGTCGGCTTTGACCCCTATTCTATTTATTAGATTATGAACAAGTAACTACAAAGAGAAATACATAAAAACTGCTATCTTATGCATGTTAATCAATTAATAATA
Organism: Capsicum pubescens; assembly: GCA_030864215.1. NCBI lineage: Eukaryota > Viridiplantae > Streptophyta > Magnoliopsida > Solanales > Solanaceae > Capsicum > Capsicum pubescens. Next base: position 110,402,083 of record CM061543.1, read on the forward strand.
TTTCTTTAAAATATTACTAATATAATTCTACTTGTATAATTATCAAAATTTAAGATAATCAATTATTATCATTACTTAATAATACAAATAAGATACTTCTACTTAACGCAATTATTAATTCATAAGTTAATTGTCAATGGCATTTTTAAAAATGGCACGAGTACACTTCATTTAATTAAGTAGTTAACGTGTAAGCTAACCAATAAGTAATAGTAACTTTTTGTTAAGAATATCACATATGCACTTTCACTTATTTTAATATTGACTAATAAACTAACAATCGATAATAATTTTTGAAAAATGCAACTTATGTACTTATTTGCAATTATTATCTTGTATATCTTAATAATCAATAATACTTTCATAAATACTATTAATACATTTCTACTTAATATAGCTGTCAAAATATATGTTAATATATCATTCACTAATATTTATGAATGATATCGCTAATATACTTACAGTTAATATATTCGTCAATGTATAAATTAGCCAGTAATTAATAATTTTTTTAAAAAAATAACTAATATATTTTACTTAATTTAACTATTGTATAAATTAATAAATCAATATTATTTTAATAAAGATATTAAAGATACACTTATATTGTATTGTAATTATTGACATATAAATTTAATCAATCAATAATATTTCATAGTACATAGCTACTTAGTGTAATTATCAAGTTATAGGACAACCGATTAATAACATTACATAACTAATCAATTAATAACAGTACTACTTATACCAATAATACACCTCTATTTTTATTATCAAATTATAAATTAATAAAACATTATCTTTTATTAAGAATACCACTAAAATATTTTTACTTATTTTAACAATCACTTTCTAAGATACTCATTCAAATATATATATATATATATATATATATATATATATATATACACACACACACATATTTTTATTTATTTAGAAGAGTGACTTTAACATGTGTGGTTGTTGTAAAAAAAATTGCTCTAAGGGCATTATTGTTAATTTAAACAAAATCTTGTGCATTGTTGGATTGTGTTGTATCTTAAAAAATGAACATAAGTGTCTAATGACTAAACAATCACACAACTTTTTCTTAATACCAATTGTATCCCCATATGATGTAATCTTTCCACATAGTGGACCCACTTTTATGGCAGCAGTGCAAATACCTTATGTTTTTGTTTTATGGAATACAAAAACAATTCTAATTTTTGTTTCAATTTTTTATGCATGTTTAAATAGCTTTTATAATTTTGATATAATTAAGTAATTTTAAATAAACTATAATTTATATTAATTAATCAAATTAAATTTTAAAAGTAACAAATGTCATATATTTATTGTTAATTTGTCTCTTATATTAAAATATATTTTTTAAAATTTATTTTAGCAAATTAAAAAAAGTTATCAGTTTCTCTTAACATTAATCTTGTGATTAAGTTAATATATCAAATACTAAATGTCAAATTTAGATTTTCAAAACACATTAATAAATATTTTTAAGATTCGTGTCAAATCAACATGGATCAAGTAAAAATATTAAAAAATATTTATTAAATCAGCGTAAATTTCTAATAAGTTTTTACCTTCGTAAAGGGCAAACATAATTTACTATTGTATTAGAAGAAAATTTATCAAGCATATACTAATAAAATTTATCAACACTAAAGAGATATAGATTTATGACATGTTTAATTTATTTCTTTTTACAAAAATAAAATAATTAAGATAATGTTATAAAATCAAACAGCAAGAGCACAAAAATACATGTTTTTTCATTTGAATTTATGTGATGTACTTTGATTAAAAATAAACTTATTCATTTATATGGTTTAGTTTGGCTAAATTTTAAGATACAATTTTTCTTTTGCTTTTTCATATATATTCTAGAACATTTTATTTTAGAAAAAAAGTTATGCATTAACATATTTGAACCCATAACGGCATTAGTGGTAAGAATTGGATGCACTTTGTCCTCTCCATACCCCACTTTGTGAAAATTCATGGGATATATTATTATTAGTCCATAACTATAGGTTTTAATATAAAATATCTTAGTACAATAATTTTTTAAAATATAAATAATAAATTTTTAATGATTTTAAAAAATAATATCTACTAAAATTAGACAAATTTTAAAAATAGTATCTACTAAAATTAGACCGTATATTTTTATCTTAATATTTGTTATTTTTGAAAGAAAAAAAAAAGGTATAAAATGTTAAATTAACTATTGATGTTTTAAATTAACTTGACAACTTATATGAGACTCACTTAAATTTTTTTCATAAGTATTTTTTTATAGTAATTTTGTTATATCAATTTTAATTAGTTATTATAAGTCATTTAAGACATGTTTGTTTTGCTACTTCAATCGTGATTTTACAATATCACCCCTGATTAATTATTACTCCTTTTGTTTAAAAAAGAATGACCTACTTTGACTTGACACAAAGTTTAAGAAAATAAAGAAGACTTTTAAATCTTGTGGTCTTAAATTAAAGTTGTGTCAAATGTACCAAAATACCCTTTAATCTTGTGGTCCTAAACATGTCATGTGGAAAGTTGAAATTGAAGTATTGTCAGAAAAGGAAAGGGATCATTCTTTTTTAAACGGACTAAAAAGAAAAGTAGGTCATTCTTTTTTAAACGGAGGGAGTATGATTATTCAAGCACTAATAATTTAATAATATTTCAAAAAAAAAAGACAAAATAGACAAAAAATGATATGTCAACATAACAATTTAGTTGATTATCAAAATTATATTAGTGTACATATATTGGGATAGAACAAAGAAAGACGTAAAATAACATATATTATTTGAAAATGAGACAAAAATTATTTTAAATCACAATAATTAAGAATTTAATATATATACATATATATATATATATATATAATCTAATTAACTATCGAGATTTTGTCTGTGTCACATAAATTGGGACACAGAGAGTATTCATATTATTGAAAAAATATGTAAAACATATTATAAATCACATAATTAACAGTTTAAAAATTTATAAACATAAAATATTTGGATAATTTTTTAAATTATACCAATGTCACTTCAATTGAATAGAAGAAAAAGTATTATATAATATAATAATTAAAAATTTAAATTATTGTAATGATTGATTATCTAAATTCTATTTGTATCACATAAATTAATATTAAAAAATAATATATATTGGGTCCGTGCTAGCACGGGCCGTCAATATCTAGTATATATATAAGTATGTAATATAAAAGTATGAAAAGAAAAAAAAATTAAAGTAATTTTTGAGTGATCAAATAATTTATCACTGTCATTATTCTTCTGTAAATACATAATATAGTGATTTATTAAATACTCAATTTTATGTATTTAATTTAGTGAGAGACTTCCCTCGCTATATTGAAAAAAAAATATAAAGTAATACTATATATCATATCGATGGACTCCTTGGATAAATTTTATTCATTTTTATTTATTTTTTAATTAATAAATCATTGGTACCAATCCAAAAAATAATAATTATTATATTTAAATTTTTGAAATATTAATTTAGTTTTTATTATTTAACGAGAGAGAGTCCCTCGCTATAGTAAATTTAATATCAATTTTTTATCATTACCATAATTTAGTGAGGGACATCCCTCTTTACCTTCTAAGAAAAATTAATAATTAAAATATTTGACTTACGCGAGGGACAACATCGCAAAGTCCCTTGCAATAGCGACATATATTTTGTCCCTTGCTAAGCTTGGCAGCTAATAGCCAAGTTTTTAGTAGTGTGTCATGAAATAGTTGTTACATGCCCCAAGAATAGATTGTTACGAGCTATACTTGGTATTCAGATATCTACTTTAATTTTTTTTTGTCTAAAATTACCTATATCTATACCAATACTAGAGGAGCATGGTCTGTGTCAGCACGGGCCCAACATTAAGATATTTATTTATCTTTTTTCAATTTTGATATATTTAAATAAAAAATTTTAATGAAAGGATTGCATATGTTTTCTAGGATTCATTCGGAATCTAACATGGGCTCAACATATGTTATTTTAATATGTATTTAGATAATTTAAGTTGTTAACTATTGTAAATCATAATATTTTTTTATGTAATTTTTAAATTAATATACGTTACTTTTCTTGTTCAAATTTTTGTGGCATTGTTAGTCAATTATATTGTAAAAATAATTTAAATTTTTAATTATAGTGATTTATAATACTTTTCTTCTATTTCAATTTAAGTGACATTAATATAATTTTGAGAGTCGACCAAATATTTTATACCTTTTAAATTTTTAAAGTTATTAATTATTGTGATTTCTAGTATTTTTTTATGTATTTTTTTAATTATATAACAGATTAAATTATTTTTAGATATTTTACGTTGTTAACTATTGTAATTTATAATACTTTTTATGTAATTTTTTAATAATATATGCTACTCTCCTTGTCTAGAGTTTTGTGTCAACGATAGTCAATTATATTTTTTAAATAATTTAAATTCTTAATCATTGTGATTTATAATATTTTTTCAATTTCAATTTAAGTGGCACAATGTTTAAATGAACATAATAATTAATTAGGGGTGATATAGTAAAATCACGACAGAAGCAGCGAAGCATAAATGTCTTCAAATGACTTAAAATAACTAATTAGAAGTGACATAGCAAAATTACTATAAAAAATACTTGTGAAAAAAAATTGAATGGACCTCATATAAGATGTCGAGTTAATTTAAAACATTAAGAGTTAATTTATTATTTTTACATCTATTTTATTTTTTATTAAATATTATTAATTTTTTAATACTTAAATGACTTATAATTAATTAGGAGTGATTTTTGGTGAAACTATGGTTGAAACAACTAAAACAGACATGTTATAAACGTCTATTTTACTTTTTTTAATTAAATATTATTAATTTTTTAATACATAAATGACTTATAATAATTAAGTAGGAGTGATATAGTAAAAATCACGATTGAAGCAGCTGAATCAGACCTATCATAAATATTTATTTTATCTTTTTCTAATTAAATATGATTCATTTTTTAATACATAAATAACTTATAATAATTAATTATGGTTGATATGGTAAAATCACGAATTCAATATTATTAATTTTTCAGTACATAAATGATTTATAATAATTAACTAGGCGTGATACAGGAAAATCACGATTGAAGCAGCTGAAACAGACATGTCATAAATATCTATTTTATTTTTTAATTAAATATTATTAGTTTTTTAATATATAAATAATTTATAATAATTAATTAAGGGTGATATAGTAAAATCACTGAGCAAGCAGACTGTGATTTATAATACTTTTTCTTCTATTTCAATTTAAGTGACAATGATATAATTTCGAGAGTCAGCCAAATATTTTATATTTTTAAATTGTTAATTATCTAATTTATAATAGTTTTTACATAATTTTTCAATAAGATAGTTGTAGATAAATTTTGGCAATCAGTCAATTTTTTTAATATTTTTTTTAATTTGTTATTTACAGTACTTTTTATTTCATTTTCAAATAATATATGTTGTTTTATATCCTCCTCTGTCCCGTCCTAATTTATATGACACTAATATAATTTTAATAGTCAATCAAATCTTTTATATTGACATATCATTTTGTTATTCTTAATTTTATAATACATAAATGACTTATAATAAGGGGTGATATAGTAAAATCATCATTTGAAAGACGACAATTTAATTTAAAACATCAAGAGTTAATTTCGTATTTTATGTCTATTTTAATTTTTTTATTAAATATTATTTATTTTTTTAATACCTAGATGACTCATAATAATTAATTAAGAACGATTGATTATGTTATTCCTATAAAAATTAACATAATTTTATCATATCCAATAGTAATCATCGATAACTCACAGGAGTAGTTTATTAATTAAATACGGGGTGCTATATTTCGCATATACAAAATATGATATTATTAAACATTATTGGATAGAGCATTATGTTTATCTTTCACAATAATAAAATTTTATTATGTATTTTTCTTTATTTCATTTTTACTTGATACATATTGACACAACACAAATCTTAAGAAAATATTCATTAGAAATTTATTTTATTAAATTAAATTTATTAATTTTGTACATTAAAAATTAAAGTTAAGTTTAAATATTAGTATTTCTATATAAGAAAAAAATAGTTTTAAAATTTAAATTTACTAAAATAAATAAATTAATTAATTAATTTTCAATATAAAAGTCAATTAAAATAATAAAATTATTTTACTTTAAATATTTAGTTGCAATTAATTAAGATAAATTTTTATTCTATCATGATTTATGCTGCACCGATAAAATTTTGAGAGTTGAATAGAACTTTTATCTATTTTTTAAAAGTATTTTAACTTGTTAATTATTGTGATTTATAATAATCTTTACATAATTATCAAATAATATAGTTACTCCCTATGACCCAATTTATGTGGCTTCGATACAATTTTAAGAGTCAACTAAATTTTTTATATATCTTTTAAATATTTTAAGCTGTTAATTATTGTGATTTACAGTACTTTTTTTGTCTCAATTTATGTGGCATTCCTAAAATAATGAGAGTCAATAAAATTTCTATATGGATTTTAAATATTTTAAGTTATTAATTATTGCAATTTATTTTATTATATATAAAAAAATTAAAAATAAGATAAACAAATTTAAAAAAAAATATATAAAAAAAATTATTCAACTAGACAAATTTATGTAAAATATAACATTATTATGCCTTATTTGATAGTATATTATGTTTACCTCTCACAAAATTAAAATTTTATTATTTTAAATATTTTATTAATTCCTTTTAATTTGATACATATTGACTAAACACAAATGTTAAAAAAATATTCATTAGAAATTTATTTTATTAAATTAATTTTATTATTATATTATAAAATTTTAAATTTAAATATTAGTATTTCTATATAAGACAAAAATAATAAATCTTTTTTAATTTATTAAAATAGATATAAAAAAATATTTTTGAACGTGATAGACAATTAAATAAATAAAAAAAATTACTTCAAATATGTAGTTATAGTTAATTGATATAAATTAATAGAATATATTAAATATTTAAACCATTATAATAAAATAATGGAATCATTATATATTTGGGGCATGATATGTAATTAAGTGGAAGTAGGTGAACTTTTTGTAGTGGCATGATCTGTAATTAAATGGAAGAAAGTAGGCATTTTTTAATGATTTTAATAGAATACACATAACACAACAGAAAGAACAATGATTTTCAACAACCCATATATTTAAAGTCTAAATTGCCCTTATATCTTTTTGTAATTACATGTAGCAGAGGTGTCAAAACTACCTCTTCTACTCTATAGAAAAGAAATATGTTGTGGGTTGATCACGATGGACTTAAATTTTATGATATCAATTTAATTTTTAATTTTTATGAATAATTGTTAATTTTACGAGGTAACTCATTTAGTATGTATGTTCAAATATATAGTTATTTATCCTTAAATTAGAGTACTATATATGTCAGTAAATAGCCTTTTTAACTTCAAATTAAGAGTTTTTTTTTTGTATTGTTTTGATTTTTCTTGTAAAAATATATGCATCATTTAAAATATATTATTAACAAATCAAGTTTGTATTAAATAAATTGAGATAAATGTGCAACACATGTATTTATTGATATATATATATATATATATATATATATATATATATATATATAATATTTAAAAATTGTTTTGTTTATGTGGCTCTGACGTGATAATGATGTGGTGTTTATGTGTGAACGTGTGTAATGCATTCTTATTGTGAGAGTGATATTATATTTTTAGAATTGTATTTAATTTATTATAAAATTGTTAAAGAGATAAATAATTATGTTAAAAGGGTTAAAAATAAATTGAACGGACAAGTTTAAAGGTAAGGTGATGTCTTTTCTGATTTTTGTACTTCTATTAGAAAGGCAAAACCCATCGTCAGGCCCCTTAAGTACGGACGATCTTTCACTTAGGCACCTCAAGTGGACATTGGTTCATTTTAGCACCTCAAGCGGCCTTCAAGTGTGCCACTTTGACACCTTTTACTGAATCAACAAATTTATATTGTGTGCGTGTATTACACACGCCTGATGATGTGGAAAGTGACAAGTAATATGCCGATATGTGTTATTTTTCTAAAAAATAATTTTAATTTTTTTTTTAAATCAATAATCATCCCTCCCCCCTCCCCTCCCCCCCACCCCAACATCATCTTCTCCAAAATTTCTGCAACAATGCTGCCCCCTACCCTACCCCCACCCTCTCCAAAATCATCTTCTAAATGCAGCAGTGTCATCCCCTTCTATCCCCATACCCCACCCCCAACAGTGTTTCTCTAACCCACCCCCACCCTCTAAAATTCTAAATTCTTGAAATTTCAAATTTCAACAAGGAAGCCATTGATGGACCTTCACTAAACACACACAAAATTTATTTCCTCCTCTTTGTGATGATTCATGGCAGGCACCAAACCTATCTTCTCCAAACACCACAACCTCTCCACCCCACATACGAATTCATCTACTCCAAAACACCCCTGCTGCCCATCCATTTTTGTATACCATTAATAACATTTTCTTTGCAAGCAAATAATAACACCATTAATAACACCAAATAATATCATTAATCTTTTCAAGCAAATAATAGGCAATCTCAAAAAAAAATTCAATCACACCATTAACATCATCATCATCTTAAGACGACCCATGAAGGCAATCTCAACAATTTTTTTGCCTCGAATTCCTCCAATTGTTGATAATTCGATTGTGGATATTTCCTTCAATTGTGAAATCTCAACAAAATTTTAATAAAGAATGTTTGAACTGAAAATTTTCTCAAATTGTGAAGAAAAATATTAATGGTGAATAAAAGAGAAGAAAGAGTGAAGACGAAAAGAGAAGAAAGTTAAAAAATTACGAAAATGTCCCTCAAACGCGCCTTCAATGCGTGTGTCACACGCACCTTGCCAACTCAGTAAAAAGTGTCAAAATGACACACTTTACACTTACTTGAGGTGCCAAAATGAACCAATGTCCACTTGAGGTGCCTAAGTGCCTGTTTGGATAGTGGTTTCCCATGGTATGGTTACCAAGAGAACCATGTTTGTTTTGGTTGTTTTCTAAAGGCAAACCCCATACGCAGCCCCCTTAAGTACGCATTATTTTTCACTTAGGCACCTCAAGTGGACATTGCTCCATTTTGACACCTCAAGTAGCCATAAAGTGTGTCATTTTGACACCTTTTGCTGAGTTGGCCAGGTGCGTGTATTGCACCTCCATGAAGGCGCATGAAAGTCATTTTTTGACTGATGTGGTGCCCAATTTGGCCCACACAATATATTAACTCATTGTCATTGATTTATACCTTTTTTTTATTTTTATCCATCATTTTTGTCAATTTTAAGCTTATTTAATGGTGAAAATTATTGGGAGAGATTTAAAAATTAGATACATATTTAGGAGTTTGTCTTGCCAAAAACAATATATTAATTCAATGCCCATTAATTTATACTTCTTTTACATTTTTATCCGTTATTTTTATCAATTTTAATTTATTTAACGGTAAGAATTATTGAGAGAAATTTATATACGCATTTAAAGGTTCGTGAAAATTAAATAATAAGCACCTTTTTTTTTTAATCATTAAGGGCAAAATCGATGAAGAAAAATAAAAAATAAGAAACATCAACGAAGAAAAATTAAAAATCAAATAAAATCGATGAAGAAAATTTGAAAAATAAAGCTAAATCAGTGAAGAAAAATGAATTTAAAATCGAAGCATAAAAACCAAGAAAAATCAGTGAAGAAAAATTAAAATCAAATAAAATCAATTAAAAAAACTAAAAATTGAAGCAAAATAGATGAAGCAAATCTGAAAAAAAAATGAAGCTAAATTCATGAAGAAAATCTAAAAATCAACTAAAATCAGTGAAGAAAAATTAAAAATCGAAGCAAAATCGATGAAAAAAATTAAAGATGACTGGGGTGCGGGGGTGGGTGCGGGGGTGTAGGGTCTTTGAAGAAGATAAAGAGGGGAAGAAGAGTGGCGGGGCGAGTGGGGTGTTTGAAGAAAATATTAGCGGGGTGCGTGGGGTGGGGGGTGAAGGGTGTGTGGGGTGTTTTAAGAAGAAGACAGGTGGGGTGGGGGTGGCGGGTGGGTGGGTGGACTGATGGGGTGGGTGGGGTGGGTAGGGTGGGGGTGACGGGTGGGTGGGTGGACTGATGGGGTGGGTGAGGTGGGGGTGACGGGTGGGTGGGTGGACTGATGGGGTGGGTGGGGTGGGGGTGGCGGATGGGTGAGTGGGGTGTTTGAAGAAGAAGGTTGGTGGGGTGGGTAGGTTAGGGGGAGGGGGTATTTTTTATTTAAATTAATTATTTATAAATTATTGACAAAATGACCTTCTGGACCCCTATATTATGTCGGTTTTGTAAGTTGGACACTTCTACTTACATGTTTGTCATTTGGACCCCTGAATCCACTAAAAAACAACATTTTAAACCCTTTTTTGGTGAGTGTAACACACTCTCCCCCACGTCAACTGCCATGTCAGCTGCCACGTCTGTCACGCCTGCCACGTCGTCTGCCACGTCGTCTGCCACGTCGTCTGCCACATCATTTTAAAATAAAAAATATTACATTAAATTCCAAGTCATTTTAAAAATGTTACATAACAAATTAAATATTAAAATTAATTTAATTAAATAAGAAAAAATTATAAATTGTAGAAAAATTTGAATAATCATGTTTTTATTTTTTCTCACATATTAAACATCAAATCCATTCCAAATAATTAAAAAATTTCTCCAACTAATTTAAATTTTTAACTACAAATTCATATATACAAACATAATAAATTTTTAATTTTTAAATTTGAATATTTTTAACAAATTCACAAAAAGTTTAATTTTTTTCAAGTGAAATTCACTATTTTTTTTCAATATTCACTATCACTCACTTTCAATTTAAATTTAAATTTTAATCCCCAAATAAATAAAAAGATTTCAAATTTAAATTTTAATTAAAAAAATGAAAAGAATTGAATTGAGATGGAAAATTAAAATAAAAAATAAAAAGTGAACGTGTGGGGGGAGGGGGGCTGGAAGAGTGTTGGGGTGGGGTGGGGGGCTGAAAGGGGCTGGGGTTGGGTGGGAATCGGGCTGGGAGGGGTATGGGCGCTGAGGGTAGGGTGGGGAGGGGCTGGACGGGGCTGGTGAGGTGTGAGGGGGTGGGGTTGGGGCTGGGTGGGGTGGAGAGGCTGGGGGTGGGGTGGGATGAAGCTGGGTAGGGTGGGGGTGGGATGGGCTGGAGAGGTAGGGAAGGGCTGGACGGGTATTGGGGTGGGGTGGGGTGGGGTGTGGGGACGGGCTGGGGTGGGGAGGGAAAAATATATTTTTATTTTAAAAAAAAAAATAAATTATTTTTAAAATTTTAAAAATATTTTTAAATTTTAAAAGATGGAGGAAAAAAAGGACCCTTTTTTACTTTTTTTTTTTAAATTTAAATTATTTTTTAATTTTTTAAAATACTTTTAAATTTTTAAAAATATTTTAAAAAATTTAAAAATATTTTAAAATTATTTTAAAATTTAAAAAGATGGAGGAAAAAAAGGACCCTTTTTGAAAAAAAAATATTATTTTTTTAAATTATTTTAATGTAAAATTGGTCAAAAATTGACCCCACTCGCACCCCTAGGCGAGTGGCTACACTTTCTTTGTCCTAGTCACCATGACCTTGCCGCATAGGAAAGGTCAACGGTCAAAGGGAGCAAAATGTTGCTTTTTGATGGGTTCAAGGGTGCAGATGACAAATATGTAAGTAGAAGTGTCCAACTTACAAAACTGACATAGTACAAGGGTCCAGAAGGTCATTTTGCCCAAATTATTTGGGTATTTTTTATTTAAAATTAATTATTTATAAATTATTTGGACTAAAATGACACGTGTCTGCATTTTATTCGTCACTTTCCACCTCAACGGAGAGTGTATTTGACGCACTAAAATTATTTTGCTAATTCAGCAAAACGTGTCAAAGTGACACACTTGAAGGCCGCTTGAGGTGTCAAAATGAAACAATGTCCACTTGGGGTGTCTAAGTGAAAAATGATGCATACTTAAGGGGACTGCGTATGAGTTTTGCCTTTTCTAAAATGTGTGGTATGGTATGGTATGGTATGTTTTCATGGTTTGATAACTATGAAATCCTTTAATTTTCAAAACCACCAATTTGATGTATCCCATGGTTTTGTTATTTTTTTTTTCAATTATACCCTTATATAATATTATCTAATCTCATTTAACCCTTTATCCCATATTACTTCTGACTATAATATATTTTTCTTTTAACACTTTTCTGCTTACAATCTCTCCTCTACATAGTTCTCCTCTTGTTTTTTTTTTCCGCCTTCTCTATATAAGACAGGGACATTATGCATACGAACACCCAAAAGCTAGAGAATAGCTAGTGAGCACAGAGGATATCTATGCTACTCTTGAGAGTTTTGTTGTGGCGTGAAAGTTTAGTATTAAGAGAGCCTACATAGCATTCACTCCTACATTACCTAAAGTGCCTTCGAGGAATTGAATACTGACCAAAATCTAGCATTTCTTCATGTTATGGTTAGCCGGCTATTTATGTGATTGTGCACTGTGAATAGATTGACTAAGTGGGAAGTCCATGCTTCTCAGAGATGTGTCCCATGTACCATTGACGAAATTGAGTCTCACTCACTTTCTATTTGATTCAAGATGTCGAATTCTAGTATCTATTTAGCATAAAAAAATTCATACCAAAAATTAAAAATTATAGCTTCTGATTGAAATAAGTTGTTGCGGTTCTAGTTCTTGATTATTTTATGAATGTAAAGTTTTAATTTTGTTAGAAATTTTATGAATTTTACAACGTAATATATTTACAATCCATGATTTGTGACAGATCTGTAGAAAAAAATTTATTTTATTAATAATTATCATAAATTTAAAATTTATAATAATTAGGAGTATTTTAGTAAACTTATCCATTATGATACAATACCATACCATCAAACCAAATAAAATACTATTATTAAATAACAATGAACGATACAATCTATCCAAATATTACATTATACTATATAGTACCATACCATACCATACTATCCAAAATACATAAAAATGACTCTAAACTTGACACCAAATTATAACTTTGACAGTGCACAAATATGACCTTTAACTATTCAAAACTGCACAAATATGACCTCCAATCTTATGTGGCAAAACGCATGTTCAACACGCAAAACTGGCCGCGTCCAGCTTAAAATCTAAGGGCATAATACATAAATATGACGTTAAACTTTGACAGTGCACAAATATGACCTTTAACTATTTAAAACTGCACAAATATGATCTTTAAATGACTCTTCACTATTATTTTTTCGGCTCAAAGATGAAAATGACATCTAATTTCTTTTGTCATTGCGGAAAAAGAGCAATATTGAAGATTTATTAATTAGGCGGATCAGCCTCGTACGAAAAAATCGAACGGGTATGTATATATATATTATAAAGCAGAGGACGAATTTAAGTTATATAATATATCTAAATATTATTTATTTAAATATTAAATTAAAGATGAAACTATACTAATAATAAAAAAAATTATAGTTTTAATAAAATGTTATTAAATTAATGTTATTAAGGATAGTAGTAGTAGTATATTAAATTAACGTTATCAAATTAACGTAATTAAAATGTTATTAAATTAACGTTATTAAAACGGTATTAAATTAACGGGGGGCGGACCTATGTGGTTGCCATGGGGTTCACCCGAACCCCCTCGGTAAAAAAATTACGTTGTATATATATAAATAGAAAATGTATATTTATATACGTATATTAATGTTGAACCACATGAAACAAGACACTTAGATAACCCACTGGTGTTATTTGCTCTTCTTGGGCGCTTCTTCAGCCTACTGTGCGGGTTCGATCCCTGCTAGTGATTATTTTTTTTTTAATTAAAAAAAAGCTAGGTGTTGCTGCTATAGAAATAAATAGAATAATAATAATAATAATAATTTTTTAAAATTAAAAAAAAATTAGGTGCTGTTATTATAGAAATAAATAAATAAATTATTATTATAATAATAATAATAATAACAACAACAACAACAATAATAATAATAATAATAATAATAATAATAATAATAATAATAATAATAAAAACGATGTTGTTTTAACACAAAAAACAAAACTTTGACAGTGCACAAATATGACCTTTAACTATTCAAAACTGCACAAATATGACCTCTCTTCAAGTCAGCCCTTTTAACGATGTATCACCGTGTGATTGAATTACCTTTCCACATAGGCACGAGTGAGACTCACGCATGAGGTTATAAAATCGAACGTCATATTTATTCAAGTTTTGAATAGTTAAAGTTTTTATTTGTATACTATCAAAGTTTAAGGTCAAAGTTATAATTTATTTTCAAGTTTTTATATATTAACTCGTTCAAATATCATATTATAATATACAACATCATATTATACCATACTATACGGTACATTATGAAATCACGTCAAACGAGCTCGGGGGGGCTGGCGATGGGTTTTGCGTATTAGAAATTATATCCGGCATCTCAACTCAACGTCATCCTCTCTTTCTCCCCTTGTTCTCTTACCCAATATCCCTTCTTGTCCTAACAATCAATTCCCCCTCTTACTATTTTGACTTGCCTCTTTTTTCTCATATCTACCATTTTCTTGTTACGTCTATTTTTACCTACTCCAAAACCCACTAGTACTTCTATATATATATATTTGTATATACACCTTATCTATCCGCATTCTTTTTTTTTTTTGTTGTTGCACTTTGTTAAATTAATCTTTTTTTTTTTTTTTTTATTATCAGAAGAAGAGTCTTTTCTTGGAAAAAAATACGTGTTTGCAAGTATTAGAGTTCTTGAACAATTCTTTTGGGTGGATATGATGTACAATTGATTTTAGGGGATCTGAGAGTGTATATTTAATCGTTTTGATGGAGGGGTAATTGTTGTTAGAGAATTCAAGAATGGATTCTGTTATTGGTGGCAAGTTTAAACTGGGCCGAAAGATCGGTAGTGGATCTTTTGGGGAACTTTATTTAGGTAATTATCTCTATTTCTCTTCATCTATATTACTTCCAGGTCCTAGCCACCCCACCATTGTTAAAAAGAAAAATATTAGTATTAATATTACTGTGTTTTTGGATTTTTATTGACCTTTCATTTGTTACCAGGGGTGAATATACAAAATGGAGAAGAAGTTGCTGTCAAGCTGGTGTGTTTTTTTGTTTAAATTTAGCTTACAGTTGAAAAGATTCTATATGTAATGATGGTGTAAAGTGTAGAAAAGATGCAACTTTTAACTAGATAAGGGAGAGATATGTCCAATCAGTTTTGTTAATTTGGTTGTTAGTTTGTCTTGCTTAATCTTCCATATTAGTTGTCGTACTATTACTCTAGGATAGCGGAAACTTTAGTGCACTAGAGTGTCCTTTTTATAGTTTTACGGTAGCTTTAGTGCACCGGGCTGCCCTTTTTACTCTATGAGTTTCTTGTTATTCCATTTCTGTTACTATTAGCCCGTTTGGCCAAGCTTCTAAAATCAACTTATTTTGGAAAGTACTTTTTTCAAAAGCAATTTGTGTTTGACCAATAAGCATAAAAACACCTTTGGAGTAGCAATTAGTGTTTGATCAACCTTTTTAAAAGTGTTTTTAAGTGTATTTTTCTCAAAAGTGTTGTTAGGAAGAAACTATTTGTTTTTCTGCTTATAAAAAACAGTTTCTGCTGCTCCTCAAAAACACTTATTTTCTCCCAAAAGTTTGGGCAAACACCCCATCTTTTAAAAACAAGCACTCTTGAGAAAAAATAGCACTTTTGGGGAAAAATAAGCTTGACCAAACAAGCTATATTTACTGTTTCTAGCACTTTGATTATCGTATTATTTTGTAGTAGTGAGTGTTCCATTTTTAGTATGCCTTGTCATGCTTTCTTTAGCATTTCATCTTGGTTTCTTCACTCCTGTTGTTTCTTTTTTTCATGCTGCTTTGCATTGTTTTTACATGGGCCGAGGGTCTATTGGAAACAACCTCTCTAGCTTGTGGGGGTAAGGGTACACTCTATCCTCCCTAGACCTCACTTTGTGCGATTACACTGGGTATGTTGTTGTAGTAGTAGTTTGTCTGTGCTAACAACTGGCTTATCAATAACTTAGCCTTGATCTCGAACTAGTTGGGTCCAGCTATATGTTAGAGTTGATTACTGGATGTGGCTAATATATTGGTCCTGAGTATTGAATAATTTCTTAATTGAAATTAGCATATGGGTTGGGGAGGCACCTCAATATGATTCATTATTGCCTTCAGATGTGGTTTCTTCTATTGTCAATGGTTAAGTTTCTCACAAATGCTTTCTGTTACAATTTTCGTGCGGTTGTGTTTCAAGTGTTATGTTTAGTTATGAAGTTTGTTTCTTTGATGTGGGCTTTACTATTTCCAGAATCTAATTTATTGCTTTCCAGGAATCAGTTAAAACGAAGCACCCTCAGCTTCATTATGAATCAAAGCTGTATATGCTTCTACAAGGAGGAAGTGAGTAATAGCTTCTGCCACTTCGCTTTTCATCACTGGTGATAATTTTTTTAACTTAATTGATCTCGCTTGGTATTGTTTATTTTGTACTTTTAAGCGGGAATTCCCAACCTCAAGTGGTTTGGAGTTGAAGGTGAACACAATGCCATGGTTATTGATCTTCTTGGGCCAAGTTTGGAAGACTTGTTTAACTATTGCAATAGGAAGTTCACATTGAAAACAGTCCTAATGCTGGCAGATCAGTTGGTCAGTAGTAAAAAGTATTCACTTGTATGATTGTTGTAGCTGGCCTGTCTAATGCTCATTATGATATATATGCAGATCAATAGGGTTGAATATATGCATTCAAGAGGATTTCTTCACCGTGATATTAAGCCTGATAACTTCTTAATGGGTTTAGGGCGTAAAGCTAATCAGGTATGCTCTTTATGACGTGCTTTATATCTGTGTGAGTATGTCCATATTTTCCTATTGAGGATTTAAACAAGTTGGTAAGGTTGCGTACAATAGACCCTTGTGGTCCGGCCCTTCCTCGGAACCCGCACATAGCAGGACTTTAGTGCACCGGGCTGGCCCTTGGTAATCTTAGGTTCAGGGAATTTCATTCTAAGAGTCTCTGCAGGTTTCTTCAGTATCATTGGAGATGAACATATTTACTTATAAAAAAAAGGTGGAGCTAAACGTATTTTGTGTTGTGTTTTGCTTAAACTAGGAATTTTTAATTTGGGATGGAGTAGTAAATTTTTGCTACTCTCTTACATTTGGCACAGTTTAGTGATCATCAGTTGAAAATTATCTTTCTTTTGTTGTTTTAAGTTGCATTATGAGTATGTGCTTGTCGACAGAACTAATGATGAGTTTTGTGGTATTTTAATAGAATTTTCACATTTTCTTCAATGTTTCTGTCGTTTTATTCTTTTACTTTTGCTAAGGGGCTAATCTTTCGAGCTCCTTGAAACTTCACCGAGTGCTTAAAACTTAAAAGTGTGTAGCTGAACTTCTCGTTCCTTCTATTTCTTTCTCTGGTTCCATTCCTTTTAGAGCATAAGTGAACGTATCCTATGTTATAAATCCTGTGTATTTCAACCTGTTTTTGTTTATCATTTTTCTCATCGTGCCATAACAGGTATATGTCATTGACTATGGTCTTGCCAAGAAGTATAAAGATCTTCATACACATAAGCACATACCATACAGGTATAATGTTTGTTCTTTTTCTTAAAGAACTGATATGCAACTAAAGTGGAATTTTTTCTTCTACAATGATTAGATATTTGGACGACAAGACAAAACTTGTTTTTTATCGAAAGTGATTACATGATTACAAAGAGACATGCTTTGAATCTTTTTGTAGTCAGTTTCTTCTGCTGCTTCATTTTTTGACATGCTGGAGTAGTGGACATTTGATTTTATGATCCCGCTTCGATATTCGTTATGTTTCATTTGGAAAGTTCCATCGGGGAAACACATCTGCTCGGTGGATATTGAAAACCTGTTTGGTAAGCTCTGTATGGAGCGTTAGTCTTTAAGATCTTTGGCTCAGCCTAGACATAAGTTAATGGAGGAATGAATACCATTCTATTTATAGGTAAAACTCTATATTTAGCAAGGAACGGAGGACCTGTTGCTTTTTAGACCAACCTATTAGCTTCTCAAATATTGACTTTTTTGAAATGCCAAGATGAAATTTAATTACTGAATCAAAAATAGAAATTCTTTCCCTTTGTGAGGCTCAAAGAAAATTGTGGCCCTTTTGTGAGATTTTCCTTTATCATTGATGGAGGAAGAGTGTGTCTGGATCATTTAGAACTTAAAGAAAATTCTGACCCTTTTGTCGGATTTTCCTTTATCATTGATGGAGGAAGAGTGTGTCTGGATCATTTAAAGTTCTAAACAGTAGTCTTCTTTAAATAACCCCGAAGCACTGACCAAGATTTGTCAGCACTTTAAGGGCTCATTGGGTTACAAGGATAAGGGATACTAATTGTGGGATAATATGTAGGATTATTTTGTCTTGTGTTTGGTTTGAGTTATTTGTTCATGTATAAGCAATCCCGGGTTTGCTTAGTTGTGGTATTATTTTTATACCACACTCTATGTTGGATAATAATTCCAGGATAGTCCCGAGATAAAACAATGAAAAAATACATTTTCCCTTCTCCAATGCTTATCTCCCAAAGTCTCTGCACTTTTTGGTTTATTTTGGTGTTTGACAAACACCAAAAGAGCTTATAAGCCAAGTGCTTTTATGCTAAAAATAAGCCAAAATCTGTAAGTTGGGATTGACCCATTTATAATTTTTTAGCTTGTGGCTATTTGGATATCACCAAGTAATTAACGCTTCTTTTAAAACTTCCAAAATATACTTCACTACTTCAGTACAAAAAGCTGCGACTCTAATGTGTTGGGAAGATAGAAGCTTTTAAGATGGATATTAGGATAATTTAAAATCTATTTAATTATTATATGTTATTTAATAAATAGCTGTTTTTTATTAAAACTAATATTATCAATCAATTTAGAATTGAAAGTGGATTGAGACAAATTAATTTGTATTTGAATCAGTTTAGAACTAAAAATCTTATAGCAATCAACTCCTTTGTAACCTTAACATGATTAAGGTTATCTCAGTCATTTTTTAATAGAAAAGACACTTTTTAACCTCACAAATTAACATCTTATTTCCAGTTTTAATACTTCTATCCAAACACGCAAGTGCTTATTTACAGGATCAGCTCCAACACTCAAAAATTATTTTTTGCACACTTGTAAGTCCAACTAACCCAACAAGCTCTTTTGACAAAACGAAGGTTAAAATTGAAAATAAAAGTTTATCCAAGTTTATGTTGTGTAAAATCAAACACATGATTTATATTAAGCGTGGATATCCCCTTTTGTCGAATGAACCAAACACCTACCAATAAAAGTATACCCACTAAAAAATCGTATCATTATTTAATCCCCATACTATAATCCCAGTATAACTTGTTCACAAATGACCTCTAAATGCATCTGTTGCTTATTCAAAAATGGTGCTATTTTGTTATCATGTTCCTTTAAATTATCAGATGTGGCATGGTCATCCCTTTTTTAAGGGTAATACTTGAGATGAGAAGAGTCAGGTGGTTCTGTTTCAATAATACTTGGGATGAGAAGAGTCAAATTTGGTTCTGTTTCAAAGTGCTAAAGTAATGAGAGGAAGCATCAAACTCATATTCTAGGACTTTCACTGTAGATATGCTATTTATACATTGCCTCAATTTTATCTGGTGCTAGTGATGAAGCTTCCGGAGGTCTATTTTCATTCTTCCTAAGTAGCAGTAGGGGTGATTGGTGTCTGTTAATATGTGCGGGTATCTTATGTATGACATGCATTAGTGTAGCAGCTATAAATCTTGTCAAAGAGAGTGAGTTCTGAATTTATCATATAACAAACTGATTTAACAGTAGTCTTACCAAGCTGCAAGACTTTTTCCAAAAGTTGAGCACTCCAAAGATTCTTTGAACTTTCGTAGTGCCAGGCTGAGAATGAGAAGCATTTGAAGTAATTTTTTCTGTGCAAACTAGTTTTATCATTTCCCACTTGTTGATACTGGATAGATCTTAAAACCTTGCAGCAAGCTGTGTCCTATCCGAATGCCATTGAAAATTTGTCTTGAGAAGCTTCTTACCTTGAAATTAATTTCTCAGCGGATCTTTTGGTACCATTACTGTTGCTGAGATGGTAACCGCTTAAGTCACATAATAAGACAAGACATGGACATATAAACTGAGATACATCTTTAGTGATAAACGATTAATATACCGTCACTGCATTCTCTTGGAGATAAATTTACATGGTAACATGTCATTTTCTGGGCAAGCTGGTGTCATGCATATGCTGATGAAACAAAAAAAATGTTCAGACACAATCAACTGTGAGTTGGGCAACAGCTCCAGGGTACAAGAAGAGGGGTGTTATGTATGAGACATAAACTTAATCTCTTTTGTCATAGCCATTTAAGAAAGAAAATTTCCTGCAAAATTCCTATTTTGCAGAAACTAGATTGGATCAATCAAAGCTATCCCTTGGGGATCATATGTCATGTTGATACTTTTGAAATTTTCATCACATATGAAGTCTGTTTCTAGGAAACGAAAAATAGTCAATTATCCAGCTTCCTGCTTGGAGGCTGCTCATAACTCCTTTTTTATTTTTGGCATCTTTTATTGTATAAAATTTCGATCTTAAAAGGTGGATATCCAATAAATAAGTTGGAACTTTTAGGCTTTGACATTTCTTCTGTATGATGCTAATCTTTCCTTGATTTTTTCTTTTCCCCTTTAGATGGGGATTGGTTGGATTACTGCAGTTAAGCATGATTGCTTGAATGAACTATGTCTTCCATATCCAGGGAAAACAAAAACCTCACAGGCACAGCTCGTTATGCAAGCGTTAACACCCATCTTGGAGTTGGTAAGTACAGATGAAATTATTTTCAACACCTATTTATATTTTCTTGGTTTGTATTTAGTTTGACTTTCTTTCTATTTCTTGAATGTAGAGCAAAGCAGAAGAGATGATCTAGAGTCTCTCGGCTATGTGCTTATGTATTTTCTGAGGGGCAGGTTGGGACTTAGAGTTTTAGTTGATTCTTGGTTACTTTCCTTTTTTCTCGATGCATTACTTTTCTCTTCAGTGCCTAAGCGTTTGACTGCCCATACACCAGTCTTCCATGGCAAGGTTTGAGAGCTGGCACCAAAAAGCAGAAATATGACAAGATCAGCGAAAAGAAGATGCTTACACCTATAGAGGTACATTACTTGCTTTTGTTCATGAGAAATTCTTTATATACGAGATATTGAAAGTCGGATCATAGAGGAAAGTGCTGTGGTTGTAATCTATTTGCCCTAGAGTTGTACTGTCTACTCATCAAATTGCATAATCAATATAGTTCGATGGGTTTCTATTGACTATGAACAGGTACTTTGCAAATCCTATCAATCAGAATTCACATCATATTTTCATTACTGTCGATCTTTGCGGTTTGATGACAAGCCAGATTACTCGTATCTTAAGAGGCTTTTCCGTGACCTTTTCATAAGAGAAGGTACACTTTATATGTGGCAATGCTAATCATTTCAGTCATCTATTCCTCTAGATGGCTACTTCTGTGTTCTTTCTTGTAATATTAATTTCTATCGCCTTCTTACATAAAAGAGTTGGTGTACTCATTGTAGGTTATCAGTTTGACTACGTGTTTGACTGGACGACATTGAAGTATCCACAAATAAGCTCCACTTCAAGAGGATGGGTCTGTCTTTTTAATCTTCTGACTTGATTTCATCCTTAGGAGGCGATTTTCTGACATTTTATGTCTTTTTCCAGCAACCAATTGGGAGATTACCTTTGAACCCTGGACCATCTGTTGAAAGAGCAGAAAAGGCCCCAGGTATTCCTCTTCCCTAGAGGGACATAGCTTTGAGCGTGCAGCTTGAGCTGCTTATATATGATATTCATTCAACTTTGAGCTCATGGTGGCTTTCCTTCATCTCCAGGCTCATTTAAGCTTTTCACATTATAAGCCCTAACTGGTTGCAGCTTTACAATGTCAATTTAACAATTAGTGGTTCTCCTTAGCTTGCTTGATACCACAGGCAAACTTGCATGTGTGTGCAGAGAGGGAAAGAGTGGGCGCAGTGCTCAAGCATGCACATTTGCTATAACTTGGAGCAGCATTCCTTTATCTTGGAAAATAAATGTTCTCTATCCCATGCGCACAAGCATATATTCCTATTGCTAAGCGCAATTAGTCTGTTCAAGCTTCTATTAGCTTCCTGGAATGAGGAATCCATCAAACACAATTTTGTTTATTTATCCATTTCCTGCCCATGTTTTTGTAAAGTGGGTGCTACCTCAGCAAAACTGGGACAAAATTTGACTTGGTATATCTTAACCAAAGATAGGCATAGGCTCATTATATTTTGGGCGATAAATCATTTCCTTTCAATTTTGGGCGATATTCAATTCTTTTCATTAAATATCAGACTAAGATAATGTCACCTTTACATATCAGTTTCCCCAAATAATATCCTTTCCAACTATTAACACAAAATGGAATATTTTCGTTAGATAAAATACAAATGAACAAGTTTACCGATACTTTCCATGCAGGTGTTTTCCTATCCTCCAGATATTCTGTATATTTTCTCTCTTGTCAAGTTGTCTGAACTCTGAATCATGTAAAGAGCAATTTTCTTCTGGATTTCCCTTCCTTTTGGCGTCCAGCTTTTCCAACCTCCAGAGCCATATCATCCGCCACACTTAGTGTTACCTGGATTATATTAAACAAAGACTATTCTAAGGCAGGTTTACTGCAAGATTGGAGTTTAGTAATAACTAATGAGTGATAGCTTTCTCAAAAAACAAAGAATTAATAAGTGATAGATGTACAACACCAATTTGTTGTGTTACATCTTCATCTCAATTTATCTGCTATAAAGATTATATCCCGCATTATACCAGGTAAACCAAGACTGTTCTAAGGCCTGTTGGTTTACTGCAAAATTGCAGTGTAGTAATAACTAATAAGTGATAGATGCGCAAAACCAATTCGTCATGTTACATCTCCTTCTCAATCTGTCTGCTATAAATATTATATCTCGCATTATACCAGGTAAAGAAAGTTCTTGGGTGTCTTAGTCATGTTGATTTTCTTAATCCATTGAGAAAGCGATTGTAGTATGATTTACCCGAGAAATATTTGCTCCCATCCATTTTGATATAATTCTCATCTTTCTGGCTTTTATGTAGTTTAATATCTTGTGAAGGAAGTTGCCTGCTTCGTCCCATTCACATCATGGATAAGCCTCTTGAAAAAAGAAATTTCTCAAAACACGTCCTTTCTCCTAAACATTTCCATTTTTGTGCTATGTTTGTCAACTTCTAAAGATTATACTTTGGAAATTCTTCTTTTTGCTCATGTCTTCTCACTATATGTCTAGCCAAAATTGTGTCCTATTTCCATTATCAATTATCAACGTGAAATCAATGTATTCAAACAACTTGTATTCATGACATCAATATTTTAGAGAGAAGTACCTTACTCTTAGTGGCCTCCTGATTTGTTAACTCCTATGATTGCTAATGCGAGAAGTTTGGTTGAACGTGGTAAATCTTTCGATGCCCAAAGCCCAATGCCCAAAAGCTCCTACTTCCATTAGATTCATCACTCTCTCCCACCCTATCAAGTGATATCTATTATCCATAACTTGTCCCACCGTGGTAGAAGTTCCTGACTAGTTTCTTTAGCTTCTGACCAATTGATGATGGGATCTGAAAGAAGGATATAAAGAATATCAAGTTTATTGTCAATTTTATGAGTGTAAACTAAACTGTTTTTGATAGGTCTTCGTACATCCGCTCAGTCTTCTTTACAACTCTCTCAATTATCTAGATGATCTGGTAGGCCTTGATTCTGTACTTAAATTATCTTTGTAAAAGTTGAGATTACAAAACATGATAGGAATAAGTGAACCAAGTTGGGATTAAGACGTAGACGTGTTGGTATATTTACAGCGACACCAACAACATATCCAGTGTAGTCTCACAAAGTGGGGGGTGGGGAGGGTAAAGTGTGTTCAGACCATATCTCTACCTCAGAGGTAAAGAGGCTGTTTCCATAGACCTTCGGCTCAATAAAGAACAACAGATGGTGAGGCTGTTTCCATAGACCTTCGGCTCAATAAAGAACAACAGATGGTAATTGAAGCACAAGAATCAACAAATAATAATAAAAACAATAAATAATAGAAGAGTAGTACAACAACAAAACAGTACGATAGTCGAAGTACAAGAAACAACTGATATTGAAGGACAAGAAATAACAAGAGTAATACAACCACTGCTAGTATGGGCGAACAATGTGCTGCTACTACTATCCTTCTACCCTAATACATGTCCTCCACAACCTCCTATCTAAGGTTATGTTCTTAGTAAGCTGAAACTACGTCATGTCCTTTCTAATCACCTCTCCCAAATACTTCTTTTGTCTACTTCTACCTATCCTGAAACCATCCATAGCCAACCTCTTACACCTCCACACTGGGGCATCCGTGCGTCTCCTCATCACATGTCCAAACAATCTCAACCTCGCTTTATATATCTTGTCCTCCACCGAAGCCACTCCCACCTTGACTAGGATATTCTCGTTTCTAATCCTATCTTTCCTAGTATGCCCATACATCCATCACAACTTCTTCATCTCTGCCACTTGCATCTTCTAAACGTGAGAGTTCTTGACTGACCAACACTCTGCCTCGTTTGACATCGTCAGTCTAACATGTTGGTATATTTACATTGTTTTATTTTATTTTTATATAATAGAAATGAGTGATCACATATGTGGGTCATAGAAGATCAAGGTGTCATCCGCTAAGTGGAGACGTGATAAAGAAATATCTTGCACATCTTTATAAGAAAACATGGATCTCCTTACATCTTCCTTTATCCAAAACAAAATCAGCTGGGGTAGCAATTCCCTGTTCCAACAGATTTCTGAGAATTTTCATAAAAAGTAGGGAGATGAGTGCACAATAGGATGTCTAC
The DNA here is from genome assembly GCA_030864215.1 of Capsicum pubescens. Classification (NCBI taxonomy): domain Eukaryota; kingdom Viridiplantae; phylum Streptophyta; class Magnoliopsida; order Solanales; family Solanaceae; genus Capsicum; species Capsicum pubescens. The sequence goes on from CM061543.1 coordinate 110,427,324, forward strand.
CTCCATTCCTACCGCAAAGTGTTCTGTTCACCATTATGGAACATCCTACTTTGAAAATGTTCTAATAGATTCAGTTTATACCTTTTTCAGGAACCCATGCTAGTAGCAGCAAAAGCAAGAATTTGATAACATGCTACTAGCTTTATTCACAACTAGCTTGCATAATATCTCTGGGTTTTCTGCTCCTTAGTCTCGACCTGACAATCTCATTCGTGATAAGGAGAATATCTGTGATCTGCTTAAGACAAGCATTTTGAGTGGATAATATGAGATTGCATATCTATGGTTTCAATCTCCTATCTAATAGGTCAATACGCCACCAATGATTTCAATCTAGAGGAAGTACAATCTCTTTATGAGCTATATCCATGCTTATAGATTGGTTAACTGCAAAAGGACCATGTTAGATAGTACAGTTTATAAGTTGTATTGGTTAAGCATTGTACCTCTGACTTACCACATTATCCATAAACTACAAATTGATATGATCTGTGTTGCAACCGACTAAATAAGCAAGTAGTTTTTCCATTTTCCTTCTTTTTTACTGCTTGGGGCTTAAGCTGCTTAATGATTAGGGAATCGATAAGGGGTGATGAAAACAGGAATTGCTTGTTTTGTGCTTTTCTTGATCTACTCTATACCCAAGAAAAAAAAGAGAGCATAAATAACAGGTTGAGCAAGTAAAACAAAAAAAAAGAAGAATTTTTCTTTTGGGATTGTGTGCGTGGGTGGGTGGTGGTGGTACTGGTGTTTTTTTTTTTTGTGGGTGGGGGGTTATAAGTGGAATTTCAGGAATAGTAATAAACAGACAGTAATCAGAAGTTAATTCTTACTTCTGTCTGATATTTTGCAGTGGGGCAGGAAATTAAAGATAAGTTTTCTGGTGCTGCGGAGGCATTTGCTAGAAAGAATGGGACTGGAACTGGTTTACCGGGGGACCGTTTGAGACATAGATCTTCAGAGCATCTACCATCCTCCAGAGATGTGGTGAGCTATGAACTTGATATCTTTCATATTTGTTGTCGCAGCAGCGGCCCTGCACGTTATTTCAGTTGTCTTTTCAATTTGTATTGATCAATTGTTTGTACGTGGAGCTTCTACTAGTGTCTAACAGCTACTTGGGTTTCCCATCAGCAAGCTGATTCTGAAAGAGGGCCCGCGTCTCATACCGATAGCACATCGAGGAGGGCTGTGATGTCAAGCAGCCGACCAAGCTCCTCTAGTGAGCGCGTTGAGAATCGTGCTGGTCGGTTGGGTTCAAGTAGCGGCCGAATGTCCACTTTGCAAAAAACACAACCTGGATTTGAAGCCAAATCATCATCCGTTACTCGTGCTAGCGTTGCAAAAGGGGACAGGGATCATGCCCTGAGGAGCTTTGAGCTGCTAACTATTGGCACAGGGAGAAGGAAATAAGACTGATGTTTTAAAAATCTGCCCCATCAAGGTAGCAAACTTCCAAAAATGGCATTTATGCATTCTTATTATCGGCATTTGTCCCCAGCTAGTGTGAAATTCTCATAACCGGTTTCACCTATTGTTAGGAGTGTCAGCTTGGCACTCTTCATTAAGTTCTTCCCAGCGATTTTTGGCTGATTCTTGAGATAAAACTGCTTAGCCAAATGGCCAGAGAAGGGGTTTTGCTTGTATATTTGAAACCTGTCTTAATCACTGTTGAAGCCCATGATTGCTCCATGCAGCTAGTTCGTGGTTGTGCAGATAGTTCCATTATTTCGAGGGGCTGTGAGTTCAAGTACTTACCATCCTCAGTAGTGTGTGTTAAAAGTGTGACCTGAAAACTTGTTCCTATACCTTTGTAATGGCAGACCGTGTTGTTTCTACTTCTCCCTTTCAGAGTGTGAAACAACTCTGATCCACTGATGGGTCTCCGTTTTTAAGTTGAATTAATGCTACACAAAATGGCAGTTCACGAAAACTAGCACTGTGATTTTTCCATCAAATATGGGTGGACAAAGATATGGCGTTGCCTTCAACATTTAACTTTATACGTTTGATTTGTTGAGTTCACGTTGGTATTTCTGTGCCTAGAAATGCTATTTTGATTGTTGAGCTGTATTTTACTTGGCAGTAAATCTCAGCAGAAGTGTTAACTCACAGATGTAGTGGTTTGATTATTTTACTCATCAAACTGGCACAACACGCGAAGACCTTGGTTCATTGGCAAATGGCAACTACAACGTACTCTTTCTATCAATAAGAAAGTGAACGTGAATTCGTTGCAGTATGTATTAGTAAATATTATTACCAACTGAATTCTATGCACGTAAATGCATTGAAGCATCCATACAACCACCTCTCAAAATACATAATGGACTGTCGTTTTCAGTTCCAACAACTGTCCGTGTGAACAAAACTAAGAAACTCAAAGAGTCTGAAAGCAAAAAAGGAGAGAGCGACTGCATCAACTTTAAGAAACACAAAAGGAAGAAAATGTTTCAAACACTATTAGGGGTCGTTTGGTACGTAGATATCTTCAGGATTAAGTTTGATATTAAATTTATAAATAAGAAACATAAAGTTATTATCAAAGTTATTTTGAATTTGCTAAAAGAGATGTCCTATTATTCCATAAAAGTTATAAAGACCATTGTAATCGAATTTCATCCTATGTATTCATGCAAAAAATTCATTGCAAGAATAAATTAAAAAATGCCACGTGTAACTAATTTTTTCAATTCTTTATAAAAAGCCATCTTCTCTTCCATCTTACCCAAATTCCCATTGAAATAGCAATTACATTTTCTTTTTTTTAAAAAAGACGTTGTCCTCAACGAAATCAGTTAAAAAATTTAAGAAATCTCCATTTTATTTAGTCGGTGTTAATTTTTTGCTGAAAATGACAAAGTAACAAGAAAAATGGAGAGGCATCGTCTGTCAGCCACCATTTTTGCCGGTGAAAAGGATTTTTTTGACGATAAAAAAATAATGAAATTTCGACTGTCACTGAATTATAATAGTGAAAGAAATCAACAGTGAGCTGAAAATTTAGTGAAATTTCAGAAAAAAGAAATCATATAATTATAAAATCGCTCCTTTTTTGTTTCAATGAGAGGATAAAAAATAAGTTATATGAGTTTTAAAATTATGTCTAATTTTATTTTTTAAAATTATTACGTGACTCTCATTATCAATTTTAAAGGCTAAACCTAAGTATTGGGAGGTCTTTGGAGTTGGGACAATGAAAGGGAGGAGGCTTAGTTAAAGAAGAAAAGATGACGGGGGTGGGGGTTGATTGAAGTCTGAAGGAGAAATTGGGGGAAGAAGGTAAGTAGGAGAGACAAAAAGAAAAATAAAAGAGAAAAATATAAGGAATTTTTTTTTTTTATAAATATTTTAAATTAAATTAATACGTATCAATTAGTAATTTGAGTGTGATCAACACCTATTTTTAAAAATTAGGTTTGATCTAAAAATAACATATTAATATTAATTTGATTTTTGTATAGGGGATATAAAATTTTTTAATGGTGATGTTATGTCTTTTCTAAAATTTGTATCATTAACAAAATATAGTACAAATCTAATATTAGAATATTCCATCTTACACGTACAATATATTATTATTATTTATCCCTTCTCTCGTATGAATAAATTGTGGATTATAATCATAGAAGCATACTTCCATGATAATTTAGTACTTTCTTATTCCTTATTTGGTTATTAATTCTGAAATAATTTATGATAAATTAGTACTTAATAATTAGTATTGAGATAAGTTATTTCTGTCAGAGTAAAATAATAATATCGAGATTATTAATTTTGAAACGAAACACCCTTAAAATTCTTTAAACCCATCTATTAAATAAGATGAAACGAATTGTTGTAAGTAAATAATTTTTAAGTAGAAATTATGCGATATATATTATTTTTAATACAATAAATTATACCTTTAATAAAAAATAATATTAATGGTAACATAAGTTGTGTTCAAACCTAACCACCCTAAGAAGAGGGGAAATAATCGACGAGACGTAAAAGTGGAAGTGGACAACATAAAAAAGGAAGGAAAAGTAGAGAATGATGATGTAAATATCCAACACTCACCATCTTAAAAAAAAGATTAAGAAGAATGGGTCTGAGATTTTCAAGTAAAATGAATGGAGGTTTCCACGAAAGGTGGTAAATAAAAATTATAGTAAATAAATAATGACTAGTAGCAGCGCTAATACTGACTACTAGTATTTAATTATATACTATATATAGAGAATTAGCAAAATATATATTGTTAAGTAGTGCTTTTAATCAAAACAGGCTAAGTTTCAGTCAACAAGGTAGGTATTCATTTCTTGGTGTCTTTGAAACTCAGAATCAAAATCATGTCTGAAATAGTTAAAGAAGCTTGGAGAAAATATCTAACTGTTCTGCAACTCCATCCTCTAAGAACCAAGGTTCTATTTTCTTATGTATTTTTTTGTATAGTTTCATATAAACCTCTATGATCTTTTCCTATTTTTTTGTTGTTTTTTCCCCTTAATGTTTATTTTGAGTTATATGGTTTCTCTGGGGGTGATGTAAGTAATTTGAATTAATGTTCTTTTTTTTTCTTTTTTTTCTATTTCCATCTTTATTAGGCAATCACTGCTGGAGTTTTAGTAGGGTGCAGTGATGTAATTGCCCAGAAGATTTCTGGGATCAAAAGACTTCAATTAAGGAGATTACTTCTTCTAATGGTACTTGTTTAAACGTATATATTAAGTATTATCATGCTTTTAAATTCTCTAATCTTGATAATTCTTGATTCATAGTTTTTTTGTGTTATTTATTGATAGTTTTTGGTAGGTTAATTATGGTGTTAAATTTAATCAGAACTTTTGATTGTCTGATCATTGTGCTTTTTCACACGCAGCTCTATGGACTTGCATATTCAGGACCCTTTGGCCATTTCCTGCATAAATTGATGGATGTTATATTTCAAGGAAAGAAAGATAATAAAACAGTGGCTAAAAAGGTTTAGACTCTGTTCTCAAAGTTCCATTTTTTTTGAAGGGAGCCACAGTTGTTGTCGTGTGACCAAGAGGTCACGGGTTAAAGCCGTAGAAATAGTCTCTTGCAGAATGTAGGGTAAGACTTCATATAATAAATCCTCATGGTTCGGTCCTTACCTTGACCCTCCAAACACGTGGCTGCCCTTTGTGTTTTTCAGTTTGTAAAATCTAAAGATAGGCAGCTCAGTTTCTGTGTATCATGATAACTAATGGACTCTGGTTTTCTAATTTTTGTCTTTAGCAGTGCAGCTCATGGGCCTAATGGCCAAAAATAATTACTAAAATCAACAGTCTCTATTTTGATCAATTTCCAGGTTTTGTTGGAACAGTTGACCTCATCTCCTTGGAACAACTTCTTTTTTATGATGTACTATGGCTTGGTTGTTGAAGGTGCACTCATTTCGTCTTCAAACGCTAAGAAACTCAATTTCAATCTATTTGGCTTTGTTAAATCATAAATGACAATTTTTTTTAACATTTTGTATTTTTCAAGTATACTCCTATATTGTTCCATATTTAATCCACCCACTCCCCACCCCCACCCCCACCCCCAACCCACCCAAAGTTTCTCTTTTTAGTATCCTCTGTATTATGTTGGAAAGTATTCTGCAATGTTTACAATACTTAGTTGGTAGCAGTAGAAATCCTCATAGGGAGTATCCTAATACATGGTTTGATCCAAATTAAGGATGAAATAGTATGTTGGTCTGCGAAATCCTATGTTGAATCTCTCTGAATTCACCAGGTACTTTTCTGGTTCATAAAGTAGAACCATTGAGGGGTTTAAACTATGCCGACATAGCGTCGGGTCATTTCTTAGCCTGAGAGTTGTCATACAACTGCTGGAGGAAAACTCGTATTCCTTATGAACTTTTTGAATTTCCATAAACCATGATCATCTAAAGCTCTTAATCATACCTTGGTCACACTATATCCCATAATAGATGGAATTCCAGCCATCAAAAGCGAAGTGTATTCTGTAGTGATCATAGGCAGCTGAGAGTATGTAGACGAAGAAAGAAAGAGAGGCGATAGATTATGTGTCCCTTCTAGCATGACTACTTTAAGATCTGAGCTTTAGTTAACAAGCATGAAACTTTAATAAAAAAAAAAACAATTAAATTGGGGGTAGGGGAAAGGGAAGGGGAAGGAAGATATAGGACGGGGAAGGAAGATAGTGGAGGGGATTACAAGATGGGGGAATCGAACCCTCACCAACAAAGTGAAAGTCAGGTAGCCAACCAACTAATATACTAATATTCCTCAACAAGCATGAAGCTAATTAGATGAAATGCAGCCTATTGGAAGCCAAGAATCTTCCTTCCAGTAACTCTATTGACACCTTGTTGAAGTATCCTTCTTTTCCAAGATGCTCTTGCCTTTCGTGCATAAATCATCTGCACTCTGATCTCGCTCCTTTAGACGAACTAGGTACAGGATTCTGACAGGAACATTTTATGCAATTCCAAACATAGCGAAAAAGAAAAAAAAATGTATTATCTGTAATATAAGCTATAGCATGCAAACCATCAATAGATGGCTTTTGGTAAGGCAATCTAGCCTTTCAGTGTTGATTCCTAAAAATGACTTTTAATTTCTTATAGAAGATCTAATCTACCTACAGAGAATACCAAAAAGCAGAAAAACAGAAGAAAAGAAGTAGTTTATACATCGCAAGGATAAAAACCACCTCACAACTGAAACACAAAAATAGTCATGAATTTTCATTCATATGGTCAACAATGTTAGTTCCTGACAAGAGGTTAACTTCTTCCATAACAGGAAGGCCATGGGGTCATGTCAAAAACAAGGTTCGGAAGGACTATCCCTCTGTACAACTGACTGCATGGAAGGTAGGATATAATGAATTCATGATCAATCTTTTCTTACACGAAATGCAGAGAGAAATTGTGGTTGTCATACGAAATTGGTAAAACTAAAATGTGTCAGTGATGTGCAGTTTTGGCCAATTGTTGGTTGGATCAACTACCAATACATGCCCCTGCAGTTCCGCGTTCTATTCCACAGCTTTGTTGCTTCATGCTGGTGAGTATTTGTTCCCTCCCTGATCTTACCTTTGGTGCTTCTGTTATATATCCTTGGCAAGTGGAATTTGAGTTAGTTTCTTGTCATTCCTTTTTAGTTAGTTCCAAAAAGAATGTCTCTTTCCTCTTTTTGACAATTCTTATATGCTAACTTTTCACGTGACATGTTTAAGGCAACAAAATCAAAAGACATTTGGTACATTCTACTTATCTTTAATTTCAAAAGTCTTCTTTATTTTTTTTAAACTCCGTGCTAAGTCATTGAAATGGAGGGAGTATTTATGTTGGTCAATAACTCAGTATTTATATTGGTCAATAACTCAATTTTACTAATCCTTTTTCCCCTGGCATGTTTAGGGCAATTTTCCTGAACTTGAAGGCAAGATCAGTAACTGCTAAGAAGGACTGAAGCTGATGAAGGGTTCATTTGCATTTCTCTCCTTTGTCGGTGGTATTTTAGCTTATTTGAGGAGATAATTACATTAAGTATGTTGTAATTTCATATGTTTGTTGTTAATGTTGTTTGCTTGGAAACATGGTATAATATGTATTGCAGCATGAGCTCATTACGAACTTAATCGATCTTTTGAGTATCAAAATTAAAGAATACAAGTCTGTAAGATTGTTCCTGTTTAAGAAATTTGTGCAAATATAAAACCAACGAGAACTCCTCTTTCTGCTTTCTTCTTTTTCATCATCATCCTCCATTGATACTTGTATTCTTCGTTGCTTTAACAGTATCAATTTGCTGAGGTCCAATAGTATCAATATATATGTATCTGAATTACACATATTGAAGAGTAATGTTTACCGGTGGATTGTTAATATTGTGGCTTCTTTCCTTGTGGACATTGTCAATGAGTGTGTTTGTCATATTGGCATAGAGTATTGGACTTGGGAATTGGCTATTGGCAGTCAAGATGCTATTTGAAAAACATAGAACGAAGATGGTTCAAAAAATTATCAATTTGTCATAACTTGTGAAAACTGGAGATAAGTAAGTTTTGCTAATTCGACAAAGCTTAGTGGATAATTTAATAAGATTAGAGAATGAAGATTGTACCAAAATATGCCCGAGTGTGTCACACATGCAAGTTTTGCCTATCTAACAAGATCTATGAACAATTTAACAAGATAGGAGAATAAAATTAGATTAACTATTGTAAAAATACTATTAACACAATATGATATTATTGCTTTAGGTTGAGATCACACGATTTTTTAAAAAGGCTTCACACCATTAAAGGTATCATCATATGTACCTTCCTAATTATTTTAACTATCAACGTGAGTCTTTTTGCACAACCAACTATTTCCCCCTCAATGCAGCATTATCATGATCCATAGATCAATTTTGGAGATTCATTATTTTCCATCCTTGTGACTGAACATTTATCGTCACCAAAGCCTGGAGTTAGCTTCTTCTTGTATGCACATGCAATTTCAAACCATCTTTAGCATGGTAAAGATAGCCCCATGCCATCACTACACCATCTTCATACTCATCTTATCGAATCGGAGATGTCGAATTATGTCATTCGAAAGACAGTCTATTTAAAATTATTATAAAAATAGTTAATAAACTTTTGTCCCATCTAAGAAATTTATACAAAAATAATCGTAAATAACCTCACGGTTTATAACTTTCACAAATGCATGTAAATTAAGAGTGAAAATCCTAGATATACTTTTAAGACTATTTATTACGACTTAAAATTGTACTTTATAATATTTACAAAACTAAATATTTATTTACAAGTCATAACAATTTTAGTAAATTGTACAAATAATGTTTTATTTTTTTAAAACCATGTAAATGGTATATATTCACATCCCACCTAAGAAATTATGTATATCTATTCACACACCCCTAATAAAATCGTGTAATATTACAACTTACTTCTCATTTTGTGATTTCGGAGTTTTACATTTGATTGTTTTTTGAATTTTTTAGATTCTGGATATTTATTAAAGATTACATTTTGTTCTACATTGATCTTCACAGAATTTTGGGGGTTTGGGGTTAGTAATTCAATCTCTTTTAGTTTTTTTCTCTACTAAATAATATATCAAAGATTATAAATTATTCAAGTGCAACATCAAATTTTGTGACTTTAATTATTGGGGTATTTAGTACATTTTCAATCGAAATTCAAAGATGTTATTTTTGAAATTTATAGCAGAATTTTTGATGAAAAAAATCATGTCTACCAAACCTAAAGTTTGATTGTACTTCCATTCGTAAGAGCCCAAGATTAGTTAAAGAGAGCAGATTCAAATTTTGTAGAAGGAATCCTTTATCACAAATCGAAAAAAGAGAGAATGAAAAAAGGTAAATCTTCTCGAATGTCAAGGTTGAAGTTCAATGTATGAAGTGCCAAGAATGTTGTCAAGATGTCTAACAACAAGAAAACCAAGCAAGTTGTTGAAGGTGTTATAAAAATGCCTTTTCAAAAGTATTATTTATTGATATCTTATTGTGTATTATGAATATGATATCAAATTTGAAACAATTGTACTTTGAGAAATATATTTTTCTGATCTAAGTTTTACTTCATTGTCATACATTAACATGCATTCTAAATATATTTCTAAATGATTTGCTTTTATAATTTTGATTAATTTATATTTTAAAATTTATTAATTTTCTTAATATATTTCATTTACTATGAATATGCTTCTGATATCATAGGTTTGTGTACTATTGAAACTAATTTGCTTTTATATATTTTATATGTCACAATTTTTATATTTTTTGTTTCAAGAAAGAAAACAATATAGTAATTGGTCTTCATATCTTAAGGTAAATATTTTAGATAATCTCCACAAATGATGAAATGATAAGAATTTCATCAATTTAAAAAATTTTCTTTTGAATTTTTTAAAATATGCCACACGTTAAGGTGCAGCCTCAACTCCTCCATAACCTATTGCATGCTAAAACAAATGAGCTGAGACTGCACCTTGACTTGTGATATATTTAGAAAATATCCAAAAGAGAATTTTTAAATTGCCGAAAATGTTCATCATTCCATGTTTTATGAAGATTATCAAAAACATTTACCTTGAGATATGAAGATCAATGACTATATTATTTTCTTTCATGATTTATAAAAATATACAAATTACTAAAAAAAAGTATTTGAATATGAATCTAGAATATATAAATGAAACTATAAAAGTCGATTAGTTTCAATTGTTGACACCTAATTTTTGCCCTCCATATTTTAAATTAGTTTTTGAATTTCTTAGTTTTAAAATATTTATTTTAAGTTATTTTGAAATAAATTTCAACCCTGCCTTTGAATTTATGTGAAAGTAATATATTTAATGTTTAATTATACATGATTATATAATTATCAGTTAAAATGCGTTATAATTTATTCTGATTGAACAATTACAAATATTCTACTTTTCTCAAGATCGATTGAAAATAAGAAATTGATGACATAATTAGTTTCTTAATTATTTTTTTATTACTATTATTATTATTATTATTATTATTATTAATTGTTGTTATTATTACTATTAGGGATAACTACATAACTTAGCAAACATACACTCATAATTATCCTATTTAGCCTAAGTTTTAGTTAATTACAATTCATAGCCCCCTCTTGCCTATTAATTATCCCTAATTACAATTCATAACATCTCCCATGTATTTTCTCTTTTTCTTTATTTTCTATTACTCTTTTTTTTTTTAATCCTTTTTCAGTTTTTTTCTTATTTTCTCTTTTCCTTTTTTTTTAATTTTCTCTTTCTTTTTTCTTTTTTATTTTCTTTGTTCCATTTTTTATTTTTTTTTTAAGTTTTTTTTTCTTTTTTTTCAAATTTTTCTCCCTTTTTCCCTTTTTCTCTATTTTTTATTATTCTCCTTTTTTTTTTTTTTTTTTTTGTATCTTTTCTCCCTTTTCTCCTTTTTTCTCCTTATGTTTTTTTTTTCTCATTCTTTTCATTTGTGCAAATTAACAAACACAAATACAAGTGCGAACTATAAAATACAAATACAAATACGAACTATAACATACAAATACAAGTGTGAACTATCATTTGTATTTTTTAATTATTGAAAAGGAACAATTGATTTTGTTTCTACGAATACTTGATTGTATTTATTGATACAAATAAATATAATTCTAATTTTTATACAATACAATATATACAAATACATATTGCATTTGTATTTGTAAAATCATTTATTTTATTTGTTTGTAATGTATTTGTATCAAGTGATATTTGTTTATTTATAAATACGAATGATAGTTTTGACATACAAATACAAAATGGTATATTTGTATCAAATGATACGTTGCATATTTATATATTTTAAAATTAAGAAAATACAATTAATGCATTTACTTGTTTGTATATAAATATAAATGATAAATTGTACATAATCACGGCTAAGTACAATATGCAATCAACTTACAAATACAAATACAAAATAATTTTTTAAAAATAAAAAGGCATCGACAAAAATAGAATACAAATACAAATATAGTCTAAATATACAAACACAATAAAACCACAATACAAATATAATCCAATATAATATACAGTCAATTATAAAATACAAATACAAAGCAGTTCTTTAAAATACAAATGCGAATTATATAAAATATAAATAATGGTGTGAACTAACAAATACAAATATAAGTGCGAATTATAAAATACAAATATAAATGTGAACTACAAAATACAAATACAAACGCGAACTTTAAAATATAAATACAAATACAGTTGTATCAATGAATACAAAAATATAAATGACGGTGTGACTACAAATACGATAAACAATTGTGATATTTACGTTATCATCCATGACTTATGCTCGAGTAGACATATTTTTTAAAAATACAAAAAATATAAAATAGAACAAAAAAATAATAAAAGTGTTATAAACTAATAAAGAATAAAGAAGAAGAGTAGAGAGAACAGAGAGAGTATTTATTATTTCTCTCGAGGGATGAATTACAATGAGGGAAAACTCCTTTATTTATATGGGAAAACTAACCTTGGGGTTTGTAACTTTTCCATAAATAGACATACACAATATATGATAAAGTAGGTATTCACTATATATGGTAAAGTAGACATTCAATATATATGGTACATTTATAACACTCCCCCTTGAATGTCTAATTGATAGATAATACGCATATATGTTGCCTCATTAAAAACCTTACAAGGAAAACCCAGTAGGATAAAACCTCGTAAGGAAAAAAGAGTACAACGCGTATTAACTCTCCCTAATGAGAACATCCTTGAACCTTTGCGTTCCGATCTTATGCACCATCTTCTTGAAAGTTGCAGTTGGAAGAGACTTGGTGAATAAATCAGTCACATTATCACTTGAATGAATTTGTTGCACGTAATATCACCATTCTTTTGGAGCTCATGTGTATAGAAAAGTTTTGGCTAAATGTGCTTCGTTCTATCTTCTTTTATGAATTCTCCCTTAAGTTGTGTTATGCATGCTGCATTATCTTCATTTAAAATCGTAGGTACTTTGTCACATTTCAAACCATATTTTTCTTGAATGAGAGGTATTATGGACCTCAACAACACACATTCTCGGCTTGCTTCATGAATAGCTATAATCTCAACATGGTTCGATGAGGTGGCTACGATAGACTGCTTTGTAGATCTCCAAGATATGGCAGTACCCCACATATAAACACATAGCCTATTTGAGACCGAGCTTTATGCGGGTCAGATAAGTACCCAACATCAGCATAGCCAACAAGATTGGGACTGTAATTTTTAGAATAAAATAAGCCCATATTGGTAGTCCCTTTTAGATACCGTAATATATGTTTGATCCCATTTCAATGTCTCTTAGTAGAAGCAGAACTATATCCTTCTAACAAATTAACTGAAAAGGCTATATCAGGCCTTGTAGTATTTGGAAGATACATTAGTGTACCAAATTGCACTAAGATATGGTACTTTAGGACCAAGGAGTTCCTCATTCTTTTCTTGAGGTCGGAATAGATCCTTGTTCATATAGAGTGATAAAACAACCATCGGAGTACATAATAGATGTGCTCCATCCATATAAAATCTTTTCAACACCTTTTCTGTGTAGGCAGATTGATGGACAAAGATACTGTTTGTCAAATGCTCAATTTGCAAACCAAGACATAATTTTATCTTTTCGAGATCTTTCATCTCAAATTCTTTCTTTAGGTAATCAATTACCTTTTGAAGCTCGATTGGAGTTTTAATAAGGTTTATGTCATCGAAATAGACAACAAGTATAAAAAACTCTGACGTTATTTTCTTTATAAAAACACATGAGCAAATTTCATCATTCGTATAACCTTCTGTAGATAAATATTCACTAAGATGATTATACCACATGCGTCCAGATTGCTTCAAACCATACAATGATCTTTGCAATCTTATGGAATACATTTCCTGAGGTTTTGAACTATATGCTTCCGACATTTTAAATCCTTCGAGAATTTTCATATATATCTCATTATCAAGTGATCCATATAGATAGGCTGTTACCATATCCATCAAATACATTTCAAGTCTCTCATGGACAGTGAAACTAATAAGATAACACAATGTGATTGCGTCCATAACTGGTGAATATGTCTCGTCATAATCGACATCAGGCCGCTGTGAAAATACTTGTGCAACAAGACGTGTCTTATACCTTTGTATTTCATTTTTCTCATTTATTTTTTGCACAAAGACCCATTTATAGCCAACAGGCTTAACACCATTAGGTGTTTGAGCTATAGGTCCAAAAACTTCACGTTTGACAAGTGAATTCAATTCAGATTGAATTGCTTCTTGCCATTTTGGCCAGTCATTTCTTTGTCAACATTCTGTGATAGATCGAGATTCAAGATCCTCACTATCTTGAATGATTTTCGTTGCAACATTATATGCAAAGACATAATTCACTATTATTTCAGATCGATTCAAATTAATTCCAACATCACTGAAATTTATGGATAGTTCCTTATTTTCTTGAGTCTCAGGCTCATTGATTCCTTCAGGTATATCAACATTGCTCAAATCTTGAACTTCCATATGTGGATCTTTCGTAGTGTCATCTTGACCATTTGTTTTTCTTTTTCTAGAATTTTGATCCTTAGAACCTAATGGTCTACCACACTTCAAGTGTGCTTTAGATTCATTAGCTATGACACTAGTGGATAATCCTTTAGGGACATCAATTCGAATTGGGACATTCTCTGCAGGAATATGTGATTTAGTGACCCTTTTCACATCTATAAATGCGTCTGGCATTTGATTTATAATTTTCTGCAGATGAATAATCTTTTATACTTCTTGCTCACAAATAGAAGCACGTGGATCAAGATGAGATAGTGATGGATTTTTTCACAAAATTTCTCTTTTGATGTCACTATCTTCTCCCTCTAATTTTGGAAAAATTATCTCATCAAACCGATAATCTGCAAATCGAGCAGTGAACATATCTCTCATTAATGGTTCAAGATAGCGAATAATGGAGGGTGATTCAAACCCAACATAAATTCTAACCTGCTTTGGGGGCCCATCCTGGTGCGATTTGGAGGTACTATAGGCACATATACACCGCACCCAAAAGTTCTCAAATGAGATATATTAGGCTCTTGACCCAAAATCAATTACAACAGAGAAAATTTATGATAATTTATCGATCTAAGACGAATAAGTATTGCAGCATGCAAAATTGCATGACCCCAAGCAGAAGTGGGCAACTTAGTTTTCATAAGCAATGGTCTTGCTATCAACTGCAGACGTTTAATTAATGACTCGGCAAGTCCATTTTGAGTGTGATCATGAGGTACAAGATGTTCCACTTTTATGTCAATCGATAAGCAATAGTCATTAAATGCTTGGGATGAAAATTCTGCAGCATTATCAAGGCGAATAGACTTAATTTGATTATCAGGAAACTGTGCCCGTAATCGTATTATTTGTGCCAACAATTTTGCAATGCCAAATTGTGAGATGACAATAGGCACACATCAGACCATCTAGAAGAAGCATCTATTACGACTATAAAGTATCTAAACGACCCACTAGGTGGGTGAATGGGTCCACAAATATCCCTATGTATGCGTTCCAAGAGCACGATCCCAACTTTTATTGGTGTTGGCCTCACAATTACCTTGCCTTGATAACAAGCATTACATGAAAATTCACTATTTGGAAGAACCTTCAAGTTCTTTAATGGATGCCCATTTGAATTTTCTATGATTCGTCTCATCATTATAGATCCAGGATGTCTCAGTCGATCATGCCAAAGTACGAAAGTATTGGAATTAGTAAACTTTTGGCTTACTATAGAATGTGCCTCAATTGCACAAATCTTTGTCCAATACTGGCTGGAAGATAAAACGGGGATCTTTTCTATAACACATGTCTGCCCAGAGACATTCTAGGTGATACGAAGATATTTAAGATTCATCTCATCAATTGTCTTGATATGATAACCATTTTCACGGATATCTTTAAAACTCATCAAGTTTCTCCGAGAATTAGGAGAAAACATAACATTATTTATGATGAGTTTAGTTTCCTTGGACAAGATTATAATGACTTTTCCGAAGCCTTCAATCAAACTAGCACTACCAGAAATTGTAGTAACATTAATCTTGCCCATGTTTAGATGAGAGAAATATTTATCGTCTTTGAATACCGTATGTATGGTGCCAGAATCAATCAAACAAATATCTTCACAATTGGACAACTTACTTTGAAAATTATCCATATCTTCAAATAAAAAATATATGCACAAAATAAATATATCAATGCACAAAGTAAAAATCATTAATAAATTATTAATTGCCTTTTATTAAGTAATTAGTTACATAATAGACGTAGTATCGTAAGTTGTGATTATTTTAAACATAAACAAATTTGATTTTTATGTTATTTATATAACACAAAGATCGTGAACCATATCTTAATTTTAAATAATACTACACGAAATAAAATCACAACAAAAACAACTTTGAATCCGCTGTTAGCAAATACATGTTATTCATTACTATAAGGTAATTGCTTAATTAGTAATGTGGATAGGAACATTACTGTTAAAGAGTAATTGCATGTAAAAAAAAAAGAGTGCACTATTTATTTACTAATCAATATATATGTGGGATCATTTTAAAGGAGAAATCGACCATTATTAGGTACACTAAAGAACAGAAAAGGCAAATAGCGTCGCGTAACATTAACAACTACAAAGCACCTTTCTAACAGCATCTAGACACTCATACATACGTACATATGTCAGTGCAATATTGCACAAACCTTTTAATATAAATAAATAATGGAAAAATTAAAATTCAATTCAATTTAATAATAAACTACAATAATATAATCAAACTAATAAATAATAATAAAAAACTAATACTCATGCAAACAACTACTTTTACATGATTCTTTATTCACTAACTCTATCAATAAAAAAAATAAGAAAGAAAAAAAATATTGATTCTTCCATGTTTACGAAACCATCATCAATCAAGTGATCAATCTTTCCTTCAGGGTGCTCGAAAAAGTCTGCTACATCCAAGCTTGTGATGTCAACATCATTTTAAGAGAAAAAGTTAGACTCAAAATTTCTCTCTTTCTTCTTTAGTGATGCTTGTAAAGATCAACCAAGTGCTTGAGAGCACGACAGTCATGTGAATAGTGTCCTTTTTCACCACATCGAAAACAGGTAATTGATTCACGTTTCTCATCTTTTTTCTTTTTGTTTGATGAATAATTAACACTTGGAACGAGGTTTCTTTCTTGGTCATCACGACCACGACCACGTCCACGACCAGGGCCGCGACCTTTTCGACGCCTAGTAAGGTGAGCATGCACATCATTTACCTCAGGGAATGGTGCAGATCCAGAAGGTCGATTCTCTTGATTTTTCATCGACAAATTATTATTTTGTTCAGCCACGAGAAGATGAGAACTCAGTTTAGTATACTTCTTGAAACCTTTTTCTTGATATTATTGTTGTAAGAGCACATTCGAGGCATGAAAAGTGGAGCGCGTCTTTTTCATCGTATCGTCATCATTGACCGTCTCTCCACATAGTTTCAATTGAGAAATTTTTTTGAACATGACAGAATTGTACTCATGAGCAGACTTATAGTCTTGAAACCTAGACGCATCCATTCATATCGTGCTTTTGGGAAGATGACCATCTTTAAGTGGTCAAACCTTTCTTTTAGGTTATTCCACAATACGAGTGAACCCTTAGTAGTAAGGTATTCAATTTTCAGAACTTCGTCAAGATGATGACGCAAGAAAATCATAGCCTTAGCACGATTTTGACTAGATGCTGTATTTTCTTTCTTTATGGCGTCTCCAAGACCCATAGCATCTAGGTGGATTTCAGCATCCAACACCCATGAAATATAGTTCTTGCCCAAACTTTGAAGGGCAACGAACTCACACTTTGTAAGATTGTTAGCCATATGGAAAAAGAAAGAAATAAAAAATAATACCTTAGCCTTAGCCTTCAAATTTGAGATGGTAGAGTCTCATGCTGATAACGTGTTATAAACTAATAAAGAATAAAGAAGAAGAGTAGAGATAACAGAGAGAGTATTTATTATTTCTCTTGAGGGATGAATTACAGTGAGGAAACCCCCCTTTATTTATAGGGAAAAACTAACATTGGGGTTTGTAACTTTTCCATAAATAGACATACGCAATATATGATAAAGTAGGTATTCACTATATATGGTAAAATAGACATTCACTATATATGGTACATTAATAACATAAAAAAAATAAGTACAAAAAAGGAAACAAAAAAAATCAAACAAGAAAAGAAAAGAAAAGAAAAGAAGAAAGACAAAATAGAAGTTAGAGATAGAAGAGAGGAAAAAATACAAAATAAAAATAGGAAAAAATAGAAAAAAGAAGAAGAAAAAATGAGGAAAACACGAAAAAGAAAAAAAAAGAAAAAAAAAGAAAAAGAAAGAAAAAAAAAGAAAAAAAAAGAAAAAAATGAAAAAGAAAAAAAATGGTAGTGATTTTGGCGAGACTAAATATGTAGTTTATTTATGTTTTTTTATGAATACAGACCATTGAGTAAAAGTGAATACAACGGCTGTGAACGGAATACAATGGCTAAATAAGTACTGTATTTATATTTTATATGAATACAGACTATTGATAAATCGAATACAGCGGGCGTAAATTGAATACAACGGTTATAAATGATAATTATGTAAAATATAGCTATGGAAGGTGAGTTTTACAGCAAAGTGTAACTATTTATGAAAGATCCCCTTACTATTATTATTTTTGAAAAATATAAAATAAAATAAAATTTGTGTTTTATTTAATATTTATTTTGAAATTATTGAATTTGAGAAACTCATCAAATTAATTAGAAATTAATTTCGTCTAAACTTTATTCAATTTATTCAGTTATGGCCATTTTATTAAGATCGAATAGCTATGATTTTAATGAGGCACATTTCTTTTGTTAATTGTTGTTTTATTAGTAAGCCCAAAATCCTCTTTTCTTTAACCCAACAACCCATTATACTCTCTTTTCCACTTAACCCAATTACAAAATTGGCCCAACAGGCCCAAAATAGCCAACCCGACCCATATGCTTTCCCTTCTTCAACAACTGTTAACAACAGCAAACAACATTACAGCAACCCAGCCTTACAACACCTGTGACTCGGCCCACAACCTTATAACTTCTCATTACCAACAACAAACATAAACGACGTACAACCCCCACATAACAGCAAACAACATCGAACAACACGATACAACAGCGAACACTGTAATCTGTATCAACAACGTTCAATTCAACAATGATAGTTTCAATACAACGCAATAACAGTGACAAGCAACTCTACGGCATAGCCCCAGCCACCCATTCGTATTCCCCTTTTACCCTATGGTTCAACCATCTATGGCCAAAAAACAAATTCTTTCATCATTTTCAGTTAGTGACTCATCATTTCGGGCAAGGAATTATTTTCCAACGTCCCTCTCTTTTGTTTTATTGTGGACCTCAAACTTTTCAAGAAAACCAATGCAAAAATTCAGATTTGAAATCCACTCTTTCAAATCCTAAACCCTAATTTTCCTCTATAAATAGAAGTTGAAAGAAGAGGGAAAAAGAGGGAGGAATTTTGGGGGTTCTGAAGGCGCGTGTGTGTTTCTAATCTCACGTAACCAAAAATTTGGAAAGACAACTCGAAAAATCAATTTTTAACTAACTTGGTTGAACTCTATCGATTGGAATCTAGTTTTGGCAGTGGTGAAGGTTTCGTCCTTGAAAACCCGTGTCCCATTAGCTGCCTGGAAAAAGGTGAACACATCTTTCCGTCTTCTTTATAGACTTCTCTCGTAATCGTAATGGCTGGGACTATTTGCTGTAGAAACTTAGAATTTTCTTGTATCTTTTGACGATTTGGTGGCTGTGTTGCTGTAGTTCCTGGCCTTCATCTTATTATGTTTCGTTATTTGTGATGTTTGGTGGTATGTCGGATTTCGAAATTGTTTATTCTTTTCCTTGTTTGCTGCGAGAATGAAAATTCACTCTGCAAGTTTGGCTTCTATGTGAATTTCTTGATTTTGCTAATTAGTATATTTTGTCAAAGAGGAAATTTGCCTTCTTTGTTTCTCTGTATTGCTTGGAAGACAGTAGCTTGGAAGTCGATTTTTTATTTCCTTTTTTTCATTGCTTTCCATATTGGTTATTAGTGTTTATAGATGTACCAAATAAATTTTGCTTTTGGTTTTGTTATTTCAAATAGAGTAATGTCTCTCTAAAGTTGGCACGATTAATTCATTCTCTTATAAATGATCCATTTTGTTGCATTTGATCCATCTTATAGCAATTGCCGTTTAAAATTCGATATTGTCTTGAAATTGCTACACCCTTTTACTCCATACAGATTGATTCTAGAGTTAATAGTGGATATGTGTGAATAACAAATTTTTACGTGTTGCTTTCTTGACTAGTTATATTAGTACTATTCGAATAAATTCTGATCTTTTTATTTTTTTTGATGCATGTGACACCGACTTGAGTCTCAACAGACTCCATTCCCTTCATTTCTCAATGGTACAAAGAGGCCTACATCTTCTACAAGTCCCAGATACCTTTATTTTTGAAGAAACGAGGCCGGTATAAACTGGTATACGCTTGATATAGGAGATCTACAGGTCAAAGGTGGCCTTTATAAGACAAGATATGATGCATGATGAATCTGGGAGCAAGTATACAGGATTTTATACGCTGATATATAGCGTAGATACGAAAAAAATGCCGAAAAAACGGACTGATATACATGTGGTATACATTGTAGAAAAAATGGACCGTCCATAAGAATGAGGTCCAAAAGCTGGACAGGCTTGCTAATAGGCCACCATGGGCCCAAATCTTAAAACTTTGCTTCCTTTTTCTTGTATTTATTCTTCTATTAACTCTAATTGTTATCAATCAATCTAGGCAAATCTCCTAAGGTGTTGTCATTTTGTTTTATTTTAGTTTCCTTTAATTCATAATTTTTTTTTCCACCTAATTTATCTTGTCTAAAATTGGATTAAATCGGCTCTTTCGACTTTCGTTAGCAAGTTTTTTTTAAAAAAATTAAATGCTTTATTCCGAAATAGTATTTGTTTTGTTCATGTAACTAATAGTCTATTTGGATTAAATTTTCTCCAAATCCAAAAGACTAATTTGTTTAAAAAATTAACTTTTCAAAATTGGCCAAGCATTTTAATTCGATACTCTCTGACATTTGTTTCCAAAGGTATTATTTATAACAAAGTTGGCCTGTCCATAATGGTAATTAGTAACAAGAAAATAATTATACAATCTTCTTCTTTTTCCATAAAAACAAAAAAAATAATCATTTTCCTCTTGAAATCCAAAATAAATAAATTGCAATGTAGTTTAATTTAAGTAAAATATTTTCTCGTCTAAACAAATGAATGTTATTTTAAATGTTTAATAAGTAATTTTAATATTTTCTATAAAATTAAGTCTTTGTAAAACTAGTCACTTTTAATTAGTCAATTTAGTTCTTTTTTGGTAAACCATTTTAAACGGATGCTCCTAAGTGCCTTAAAAACTTTCTTAGGGCGTTAATTGAACCCTTACCCAGTTTCTCTAGTTTTAAAGGTTTATTTCTGTTTTTTAACCTTTGAAACCCTTTTAAGTTTTTTTCTATAAAAATCAAGTGGCGACTCTGTAAATTTCTTAAAATTATTTCAAAATTTTTTCAAATCTTTTGAAATAGTTTTAAATAGGTCAAAACCATTTTCTCTTCTAAATAAAATCCGAAAAGGATAAAAAAAAAATGACGACTCTGCTGGAGATTTAACTAGGTTCTAACCAAATATTTGATCTAACTTCTTTGACAAGTTATTCAGATTTGTAATACTTGAACTGTTTGTTTATGTGTTTAAATTTTTGTAAAATCTAAACTTTTGCATTTCATGGTATACTTCCACATTTGAATATATAAACTGTTTTGGAGTTTCGCGGGTGTACCGACCCCTATTTATCCCTGCTCTAGCTTCTTTAGGGGTTATTACTTCTTTGGTAGCTCAACATATGTACTCTTTACCTGCTTATGCATTCATAGCACAAGACTTCACTACTTAAGCTGCATTTATATACCCACCACTAATATATCACAGGATTCATCATGACATGAGCTTTTGCTCATGGAGCTATATTTTTCATTAGAGATTACAATTCAGAGCAAAATGAAGATAATACATTGGCAAGAATGTTAGATCATAAAGAAGCTATCATATCTCTTGCCTTTGGCATTTCAGAGAAGTAAATCTTGATTGAATCTATATTTGTTCAACGGATACAATCCGTTCATGGTAAAACTTCATATGGGTGTGCTGGAAGCACGACAGTTTATTGGCAAGTTAGGCGTCCAGTGGCTATTCGTATTATCAAACCTGAGTTGTCCACTCGGAACCTGGTCAAAGTCCACTCTAGATACCTAGGATAGATCGAAACCAAAACCTTTTTTAGGCATGAGCCTAGGACTACCCAATACCTGAGGGGGTATTGGGCCCATTAGAATAACCCTCCTTATATCTATTGACCACGAGTCAATAACAGACGATCATTCTTCATGTGTTTTAATTGAAGGATGTAATGCCGAATTGTGCGGACGATCGTTCCTTGGGATATATTTGGGGGCAACGAAACTTCTTACAAACAACATGTATACCCTTCAAACCTTAGACTTACCTTTGGCTTGAAAGGTCACATGTATGCTAGGACGCGTAATAACTGTTTATGTGCTAAAGTATTTTATTGTTCTGCTTTATCTATATTTGCTTGATCTGTGTGTTAAAATAACATATCTTTGGCTTTAAACAAGATTAGTCCATTATTCTATTTAAAAATCTTAGAGCATTAATAGGCATATAAGACTCAAAATTTGAATCCTTCCAAAATATCCTTAAAAGTCCATCAATTATATTCCTTCCAATTTACCCCACATTTTATTTAAAATTTTATTTGGTCATTGTCCAATTCACATTGATCACGTTGCTCTTGCAATATATTTCTCTCACATCGAATTATAATTAGAGTTATCCAGATGTGCTATTGATGGAAAGACTATGTTGTCTTTAAAAGAGCTTTTCGAATAAATCTTTTAGAGTGTTTATTTGTAAACACCGATTTCTCCAAATCTCTTTGTTCATTCTAATTCAAAATCCATCAAATGGTCAAATTTCTAATCATTCAGTCATTTTTTTTCAAAGCATTCCATTCTTCGAATTCTAGACTAGTCTGTTTCAAATCAAACCAAATATATGTCATTTATTTCGTATATTATTTTGGTTAATTATTATGATCACAAACTAATATTTTTAACTTTCGTGTGTTTTACTTTTCTTTTAGAGAGAGACTGATTTGTGTTGGTAGTCAAACTTGCCCGCTTCACAAAGACAAAAAGTAATCGCTGGCAAAACATCAGTATTTCACACGGTCTATGGTCAAGAAAGCACCTACAGATTCATTAATTCTTACTTGGGCTAATAGAAGGACTCGTTCAACTATGGATCCTAGTCTGATCAGCACAAATACTATATCCGAGTCAGTTCTCACCTTTTCTATGGCAATGGACCCGAGTGCCCTGATAGATAGGAAAATAACCCCACATCTCGTTGCCGGTTTGGAGAAATAAATTGCCGAGATAAGGCTCATGGTGAAGCAAAGTAGAACACCTTCTCAGACTCCTCCAAATATGACTCTGCCTCCCGATGCTCGACAAAAAGGGTCTATGATTCTGATGTCAGAAGGAGTTGATCGAAAGGTCATTTTACTCATGCTTCTCAGAATGCCCCTTTTGTGTGTGCATTCTCTCCTTCAAAGGTTCAGAACATATCCTTGTCAGACCATGCTCCGCCAGTGTATACCTATGCTATCGCCTACCAGTAACACAAACTCAAGGGTTATACCGCTTAGATGCTAATCATTATATTGAAACAGAGAATGATTCAAGAATGCACACTGATGAGACGGTGAACAGAAAGTTCAAGGTCTTAGAAGATGCAATGAGAAGTCTTCGGGGGATTAGGAATAATCAAAGTGTGAAGTATGAAGAGTTGTGTGCATTTCCCGAGATAGAGTTGCCTCCTGGTTATAAGATCCCAAAGTTTGATGGGTCAGAAAATCCCTTCTTTTCTTTGAAAACTTATTGCAAAAAATTGATTGGTGTGGGCAAAAATGAAGGAATACGGGTAAAGCTATTTAGTCAATGTTTGGGTGAAGAAACTCTAGAATGGTACGCTAAACAAGATGTGACCAAATGGCGCACCTGGTATGACTTGGCAAATACTTTTGTGGATCACTATAAGTTTTACGTCGATATTATTCCTAACAAAATATCCATCACAAAGCTAAGGAAGAAATCAAATGAGAGTTTTTGCGAATATACCATACGATGGAGAGAAGAGGCGATCAGGGTACATCCTTCTATGGAAGAACCTGAGATGATCAGTTACTTCATTCATGCACTAAATCCAGAATATTTTAATCACATGATAACGATGACTGGAAAAACATTTATTGAAATTGTCAAGACTAGAGAAATGATTGAGGAAGACCTCAAGACAGGAAGAATAATAAATTTAACAGAACTACAATCCACTCATAAGGGCTTCCAGACTGTCCCTTTAAAAAATAGGTAGAAAAAGAGAAGGAAGTAATGGGAGTGATGACCCAAGAAAATTCTTCCAACTACAAGCGACCTTCTCAATATTAACCCAACGCTCGATATGCTTACTATCCAGTCTTCAATGCACAAGCGACATATCATGCTCAACCTCCACCACAAAGTTATCAAAATAATGCTCCTCGTGCCAATCATGAAAGGAAGACCCCCAGAATTTTCACGCCGTTGGCAGAATCTCTTACTCAGCTTTTTGAAAGGTTGAAAGACGAAAAACTACTTTATCTAATGAAAGCAAATCCTGTGAACACTTCTGCTAATTGGTATGATCCAAATAAGCGATGTGCTTACCACTTTGGAGTTGTTGGACATGATATAGAAGAATGTATCACTCTCAAGCACAAAATTTAGGCTTGATTGATAACAAGGTGATAAAGTTTAAAGAAGCTCCAGCTAATGTTAACAACAATCTATTGCCCAATCACAAGAAGTAGTCACTGGCACCATTAATCAGAAGAAGCATGATTTTCCTCAAAAAACGTACTTTTGGTGTCCTTCTATCATGCATTTGGAAGTTGTTGTTTTCTTTTCTTTTAATCATACTTTCTCGTTTTATTTCCTTGTAATTCCATTCTATCACTTTGTTTTCTTATAATCGCACTTTATGATTTGATTTTCTTGTAATCACACCCTTTTAGCTGTAATGAACTACGTTCGACCTGATTTTTCTTGTGAAATACGTAGGCGGCCTATATTGACTTCGATCACGTTATCAAAAATATCAGATATTCCTTTTATTTTTTATGAACTACGTTTGACCTGAATTCCCAAGAATGGTATACGTAGGTGGCCTATGTCGGCTTCGATTAACTCCTTAGAAAATTTATCTTTTCATTTTAGGTACGAACTACGTTTGACCTAAATTCCCAAGAATGGGATACGTAGGCGGCCTATATCAGCTTCGATCAATCCCTCAGAAGAGTTATCTTTCCATTTTATGTTGGAACTACCTTTCCTACCTCAATGGAATGTGTAGGTGCCACACCAGCTCGGTCATATTTTCCGTAACATTTCATAGAAACTATGGTAAATTTTTTGAGAAAACCTAAAAATTTCATCCTTTCCCAAGTTAAATAAATATGACATTGAGGCATGTAACTGGGACAGACAAAACTTGACATTTACTACAAAGTTGAAAATCGGACGTTGCTGAAGTTGAGATTGGAGCATAATTTTTAAAGTTTCATATGCTTAAAGTACTCTACGTCAGAAACAACTCAAG
Source organism: Capsicum pubescens (assembly GCA_030864215.1). NCBI lineage: Eukaryota > Viridiplantae > Streptophyta > Magnoliopsida > Solanales > Solanaceae > Capsicum > Capsicum pubescens. The sequence goes on from CM061543.1 coordinate 110,452,825, forward strand.
TATTTTACATTTTAGACTAGGGAATTTTTTTTGATAAGATCTCAAAAATTCCATACTAAACAATGTCATAAGAAAGTTTGAGAGATTCTAAACCGGGGCAGAATTTTTGAGAGAGATCCTAAAAAATTCCACAGTAACCGCACTTCAAGCCTGCAAATCGATGATCAACATGGTGCATCAGTAGGTAATACCAACACAACCGGTCCATCAAAACTAAATATTTTTCTTTAGATGTAGGGATAGTGAAGTCACAAAGTTGACAACGTTAAGCATGACACAGGGCATTATCAGACTCACTATGGCCTTGCCACAATAAATCGGATAACTTTTCTCCCCCATCTTCCTCTTGAATTGTGTTTTCATTACTTCGTTATGATTTCTAACACTTTCTTTGATTTTATAGGGACATGACCGGGCATGACGATGAAGCTATTGAGATATTATCCGAACTACTATCTCTAAATCAGTATAAGTCAAACAACTTCATCTTTATCTTAAACTCTATCTTCTGTTATACCCCTGACTTAGTTATAACAGATTATTGTATTGTTAATGAGTGTTGTTAAGTTATATAGGTGACGTTATGTAAGATCGACTCTAAAATAATGCAAAGTATCTTCTCAAGTTTGAGGATCCAATACAGAATCTCAGGATATGCACAAGTCCTTGGAAGGACTCCTGATGCAAAGGATAAAGTTCATTATATTTGGGTCGTCCACCCTTTCACAAGGACACATCTTATTTAGTTCAACCACCCTTTCTAAGGATATATCTTGTTATATTTGGGTCGTCCATGCTTTCAAGAGGACATATAGAATTGTTACTTTATTCGAGATAACACATCTTGGTATATTTGGGCCATCCACCCTTTCAAAAGGACACATCTTATTATTTTGGATTTTCACCTTTAAGAAGATGCGTTGGGCCTTCACCCACGTTCAAAGTGACATATTACATTCAAGATTGGTTGTTCGCCTTTCAATGAGACACGATAGATCGTCACCCCGATCAAAGTGACATTTTATATTCAAGATAGGTCGTCCATCTTTTAGTGGAACACATTGGGTCGTCACCCCGTTCAAAGTGATATGTTATATGCAATATTGGTCGACTGCCTTTCAATGAGACACATTGGGTCGTCACCCCCGTTCAAGTGGCACGTTACGTTCAAGATAGGTCATCCACCTTTTAATGAGATGCGTTGGGCCGTCACCCCGATTAAAGTGACTGTATATTCAAGATAGGTCGTCCGTCTTTTAATAAGACACGTTGGATCATCACCTCGATCAAAGTGACATGTTATATTCAAAATAGGTCGTTCGCCTTTCAATGGGACACATTGGGTCATCACCCCATTCAAAGTGACATGTTATATTAAGTATTGGTCGTCCACCTTTCAATGAGACACATTGGATCGTCACCCCCATTTAAGTAGCACGTTACATTCAAGATAGGCCATTCGCCTTTCAGTGAAACACGCTGGGCCGTCAATCCATTCAAAGTGACATGTTATATTCAAGATAGGTCGTCCGCCTTTCAATGAGATGCGTTGGGTCGTCACCTCATTCAAAGTGGCATGTTACATTCAAGATAGGTCGTCCGTCTTTCAATGAGATACGTTGGACTATCACTCTATTCAAAGTGTCATATTATATTCAAAATAGGTTGTCCATTTTTTAATGAGATGTATTGGACCATCACTCCATTCAAAGTGGTTGTGCAAATTGGTTCATCTATATCAGCATAGCATGTTCAAACAGGTTTACACCAATTTACATTTGTGTAATGCTATATTTATAACTAATTATTTGTTTGAGTTCTTGTCGAGATCATCCAAAAGGATAAAATTCTCAAATCAAAACCATAGGTGTGGAAGACTTCAAAAAGGATGCAACACAACGTGGAACTTTTTCTTAGCAGCGAACTGGGACATAGTTCGAAGAGGAATATTAAACTCTTTGGACGCGAGCTAAATGATGACTTCCACCACCATCAAACCATACCCCTATTAGATGACATGTGGGATATTTTGAGATATTTTGGTTTCAGTTTCACTTTCAGGACACTTCTAAACTTATACAGGAAGTAACCTTCTTTTTCCTTCAAATTTGAGTGATAACTCTCTCAGAGTTCTGGAAATTACGTCCAGGTAAATTCTTGTCTATAGATGTGAAGGATCTCACATTCATGGTTAAGACGTTACAAGCCTCTTTTCCATAAGCTCAAATAACTTATCACTCATTTCGAGCCAAAGATCATCTAAAATAAAAGACTATCTTCTCCACCGATTGAGTCGAACTACAAGCAGTCTGATTTCCTGAATCATTGGGATATGTAGGTTGGGCTCCGTGTTGAAAAATCGACTGTATTCCAACCTCCCCCCAATTCTCTTATTCCTCAGCTTTTCGATTTCACCAAAATTCAAAACTCGAAATAACTTGTAAATTCTTTGAAAATCGTGCTTTAAAATCAAGCTTTATGAACTACAAGTGGCCTGAATTCTCATGTAACCTAAGATATGTAGGAAACCCGATACCGGGGTCTGGCCATAACTCCGCAAAAAAAAAGTTATGCGAAAACCAATTTTTTCCGAGAGACGAATTTGTGGTCGGACAAAATTAGAAATGTCAAACTCCCTTTGTCTAGAGTTACTTGCATCCACCCTAACCGAAGGTATAGGATAGTTGTTGGCACCTAATTTTTGCTCTCCACATTCCAAATTAGTTTTCAAATTTCTTAATTTTAAATAATTTTAAAATATTTTGAAATAAATTTCAACCCTGCCTTTGAATTTTTTGGGAAATTAATATATTTAATGTTTAATATATACATGATTATGTAATTATCAGTTAAAGAAAAATGCTTTAGAATTTATTCTGATTGAACAATTGCAAATATTCTACTTTTCTCAAGATCGATTGAAAATAAGAAATTGATGACATAATTAGTTTCTTAATTTTTTTTTTATAGTTATTATTATTACTATTATTATTTTTGAAAAAATAAAGAAATAAAATATTGTGTTTTATTTAATATTTATTTTGAAATTATTGAATTTGAGAAACTCGTCAAACTAATTAGAAATTAATTCCGTCTCAACTTTATTCATTTATTCAGTTATGGCCATTTTATTAAGATAAAATAGCTATGATTTTAATGAGGCTCATTTCTTTTTGTTAATTTTTGTTTTATTAGTAAGCCCAAAATCCTCTTTTCTTTAACCCAGCAGCCTATTATACTCCCCCTTTTTTACTAACCCAACAGCAAAATCGGCCCAACAAGCCCAAAATAGCCAACCCGACCCATTTGTTTTGCCTTCTTCAATAGTTGTTAACAACAACAAACAACATAACAACAACCCAACCTTACAACACCTGTGACCCGGCCCATACCTTTATAACTTCTCCTTTACCAACAATAAAAACAATAGCGTACAACCCCCACATAACAACAAACAACATCGAACAATACGATACAACAACGAACACCATAACCCGTATCAACAATATTCAATTCAACAACGACAATTTCAAAACCACGCGATAACAGTGACAAGAAACTCAACGGCAGAGCCCCAGCCACCCCTTCGTATCCCCGTTTTACCTTATGGTTCAGCCATCTAGGGCCAAAAAACAAACCTTTTTATCATTTTCAGTTTGTGACTCACTATTTCGGGCAAGAAATTAATTTCCAACATCCATATCTTTTGATTTAATGTGGATCTCAAACCTTTCCAAGAAAACCAATGCAAAAATTCAGATTTGAAATCCACTCTTTCAAATCCTAAACCTTAATTTTCCTCTATAAATAGAGGTTGAAGGAAGAGGGGAGGGGGGGGGGGAGGGGGGAGGAATTTTGGGGAAAAATTGGGGGTTCTGGAGGCGCGTGTCTCTAACCTCACGCAACCAAAAATATGGAAAGACAACTTGGAAAATCAATTTCCAACGAACTCGGTTGAACTCTATCGATTGGAATCTAGTTTTGGTAGTGGTGAATTTTTCATCCTTGAAAACTCGTAGTCCCATTCGCTACCGAAAAAATTTGAACACATCTTTTTTTTTTTCTTTTAGTTTATTGTTCATTATCGTCTTCTTTATAGACTTCTCTCGTAATCATAATGGCTGGGACTGTTTGCTGTAGATACTTAGGATTTTCTTGTATTTGACGATTTGGTGGCTGTTTTGTTGTAGTTCCTAGGTTGCATCTTAATATGTTTTGTTATTTGTGATGTTTGGTGGTATGTCGGATTTCGAAATAGTTTATTCTTTTCCTTGTTTGTTGTGGGAAAAAAAAATTCACTCTGCAAGTTTGGCTTCTAATTCAACTAAGGTTTTAATAACATTATTACTTTACCTATATAACTTACATCATCCAACTACTCTTCCAACTCCATCAATTTTATATTTGTAACTAACATACTCTAGCCTCATTAATTCACACCATCAACCGCAATCCAATGCTCATACATCACTATTCCTCTTTATTCACCTTATCTATTCCATTACCTACATTTATAGAATAAATCCAATAATCATAGACAACTCACACTAAACTCTCGGGCTAACAACCAAATGCTCTATTATAATATTAAAGAATGATAACTAGCCATTCTGGAAATCTACAATTAAAACTCATATAAATGAAGCAAGTCAACCTACATATAAGTAAGTACAAAGTTTCACTTTTTATAATACATATCACACAATCAATTACCCAATGAATTAACAATACAACAATAACAGATTAAACAGTGTTCACAAACAATCCACATAACCATCAAGAGTATCAATCATACTGTAAACATCCACAGACTCAACACAAATATGTACACACATGCTATGGGACTTATTTTTGCCCAAACAGTCATGACCTTTAAGGAACAATCTATGTTCATGTACTGTACCGGCGTGGTACCTGATCCAACATATACATATCCTTACCGGCGTGGTACCCGATCCAACATATACATACCCGTACCGGCGTAGTACCCGATTCAATATATATATATCCGTACCGGCGTGGTACCCGATCCAACATATACATATCCATACTAATGTGGTACCTGATCCAAGATATACATATCCATACCGGCGTGGTACCCTATCCAACATATATATATCCGTACTGGCATGGTACCCGATCCAACATATACATATTCGTATTGGCGTGGTACCCGATCCAGTATATACATATCCATACCAGCGTGGTACCCGATCCAATATATACATATCCGTACCGGCGTGGTACCCGATCCACCATAAAAACTATTATCAATATCATATTTACACAACGTCACGGTATACAACACAATATATCAAGTTTACAAGTACACTTAAAATCATATGACAATTCTATCAAGTAAATTTTCAATAATCATTCATACACGCATCAACAATCCAAGCATCAACAATTTCAAGCATTTTCGAATATCAATCAACAAGTATTCATAACATTACTTTAAGGAGTTATCATTTTCAAACAATCCATTCACATGCACAATTCAATAAACCATCATTATCAATAATTTAGCCTCTCATAGGCATCCAATAGATATAGTATTTTTATCAATATCAAAACAAAAATATCAGAAAATAAATCACAATTTAATTCTTAAGTATACAAGTCACTATTGGAGCCTTAATTACTTATTAATTATTAAAAAAATTATTATTTTCTTAAATATCGCAACTTGGGTTCTAACATCATATTCACGTGTATCATCATCCTCTACCTTTTTCCACATAATACAATCATCACACTAATTCAAGTCATCTATCCCTTAGATATTACTATGCTCATCAATATTCAATCTTAGCATAATTCTCCTCATCATATCATTGTACAATACACACAATTTAATACCATTACAACTCAACCAGGTTTATCACTAGAACAACTAAAAAAAACCCATCATGTTCACATACTACATTTACAACAATCTCTTTTCGGGCACATAACATATAATATCATAAATATCACATAATCAATCAATAATATCATTTTTGGGATTAAAGTTAAGTACTTGTGTCTTTATCCACCTCAACTCCATGCCCGTAGGCCTAGACATGCTTTCTTCCATCAATTCTAAATTATGATAATATAAAATAACACAATCTTCTACTCATTAAACCTAAACCTACCTGGACGCCAAGCTTTTGGAAGAAACAAGCTGCAACAAGGATGCTCTTTCCTTTCTTTCATGCTTTGGAACAATCAATCATCTAAAAATCAAACAATTATAAGAGTAGTTAAATATTTACTCTTCAAACAAATATCTTAGGGATTCAAACCCACTAATTCTACCCTTAATTCAAGGTCTATATCATTCCCCAATGTTAGTTAACGATTAATTAGCTCTTTCAAGCTTAACTCATCTCTATTAATGGAGTTTTTATGCCAAAAGTCTCATCTTTACGGAATTCAAGGTTCCTAACCATCAAAATTCATAATCTAGTTTATGAAATTAATTTTAGGAATCTTTAATTAACAATTTAGAATCAACTCTACGTCATATTAAAAACACCCATGAGTATTTCCCAAAAGGATTCCACCATTAAAAGTCTTTCTAAGGATTCTAAGATGTTAAAGGATTAAAAGACGAAGAAATAATGGAAAAACTTACCTCAAAGAAGGAATTTCACCGTAAGCCTTGGGAAATTACCTCTCTAGGGTTGGAGAATGAAATTTGGGGGTTTTGAACTTAAAATACGGCTGAAGTTGATTTAAATACCATCAGAATTTTTGTTACAGCAAAATTCCGTTACAGCCCGGACAGTGCTCCGTAAAATAGTCATAACTTGTTACTCCAAATTCGGATTGAGGAGCAATTTATTGCGTTGGAAAGAGGACCCAGAGATATTTAATTTGGTGGGTGTTGGGTTTGGTAACTCCTTATATTCTAAGAGATATGATCGTTTGAAGTTGTCTCTAATAAAAACCACATCAAAACTCTATCGAAAGTAAAGTTTTAAACTTAACTTTGTGTTAGGGATGTTGTATGACCTTAATTAATAGCTAAAGAAATTTCAAACTAAGTTATTGATATTAGAACTCATGAATAATTAAATTCATCGGGCTTGAGTCTATCTAGACACATCCGAAGGCTAAAATCTTCGCCGAAAAGTTTAAGGTGACATAATAAATAAAATATTGGCTAATTTGGACCCAAATTAATATTGAGAACGGCGAAACGGGTCGTTACAGTCAGATATCAATTTACCATCCGTTCGTCCCCGAACGGGCATTCAGTGTAGAAAAACACGATGGTGGAATTAGTGAGACATTACTAACAAAGTTGCTTATACTGCACCTTGTTTACTCTCTTGATATCCTTATCGATCAACCCACATTCTATACTCAATCATTCTAATAAAGCTTTTCAAAATACGAAGATGTGGGGTGAAATATTTACATACAAATCACTTATTCTCCTTTCAACGGCCTAAGTTTGAAACTTGAGTTTCACGAAAGTAAGATAAAGATGGTAAAAAGATTCACCTTGATGAAGACAAACATTCAAAAGAACCTTTTTTTCACTACCGAAGCTCCAGAGTCCCAAATTCAATTCTGAAAAGGGCTACAAGATGCTACATGAATCTACTACTTAAATTATCAACATTAGATAAGTCATATCTAATCCACCCAACACACAAGCTCTCCCCGAGACACCTAACTCGGTTTCTAGACAAGACTACTCCATGAAGAATCTAAATTTGGTCATATTTAAGCCACCACACCACTTACAAGTCACATAACTTAGATATCCGCATGAACTCAATAAAGACTACTAAGTTCATTCTATACAGCTAGCTTCAACATTTTACAAATACTATTGTTTTCACCTCAAGATCACCCACGGTTCAAGCTTAGTATTTACTACTATTCATTGATAACAACATAACCTCTCACTCATTAAACAGGCTTACAATAATTGGACATAAAGATCCCAAAGAATTATAGCCTACAACACATTCTCCTCCACAACATTGTTAATATTCATCAAATTATCATACCTTAATCACTCAACAAGCAATATCCACCAAGTATCACCCAAGAAAAGATCAATCATGCCATTTAATAATTCACTTATTCTCCCATTCAGGATCATTCTTAATTATTTTATGAGTGTAACTAAGCTATATGATTTTGCATTGCCACCATCAAGGGAATTACTATCCTCTAAAAGTATCATCTATTAGCTAACTTTGTGGGACATGTAAATGAATAATTCAGCCACAAGATCAAATCAATAATAATTTATCTTCTCAAGATTTTTCCCAATGCACAAATCCACAACTAAAACTTATGCCCAAGCCATTACTATCTCAACATTTTTCACACGTCAAACACTTCATTGTCAAGCCAAAGCACCCCAATATCACTAATACCAATTTAAGATATACAGAGTCATTCTTATTTTTATCTAAGAATATTTTTTATTACGGGCTTAACTTAACTCTTAATCACCTCAAGAGTGATCCCGGCCCCACACCAATAGCACATAAGCAAGGCCAAATAAAATAAATCGATTACAGGTCATTTACAGTCTTATCACCAATATCTCATTCCAGACAAGTTATCGAATCGATCAAATTCTGTAGGTATCAACAACCTCTACTAATTTTTATCACTTTTATTTAAAACTCATTATTTTACCAAGCATTAAGAATTCGTTCACATAAGGAACTTAAAGATAATGTCACTTAGCTAGTCTTCACAAGGAACCCATTATAATTTCAATAAGAGAACCGCACAAAAAAAATCTAAATACAGTTTCAATAATCGAACCACACAAGGATTCCCATATAATATAAAATAATAGAACTACACAAGGATTCATCCACAACCTCATTAACAAGAACCTCTCATTACAGAAAACATATATCACCTCAGTCTTTTATTCATGTTACTTTTTCACTATCTTTTCAAGACATCATGTTCTCATATCATCCTCTCAATTCTCAAACCATCAATTTCATCAGTATAATAGTGAAAAAAATAAGTAAGCACCATAGAATTGCTAGTTTCACAATAACAAGAAATCAAATAATTCCATCACAATTATCAACAAAAACAACTTAGTCAATTTTCATCACTTAAATTCAAACAAAAATAATTCACAACAATGACAAAAATCTAGCAGCACAAGTTTAGCCAAATATCAAACAAAAGCAATCAATAAGTTCACAACTTACACAAATCTTTACCTATTAACAATAACTTTTAGACCTTATTAACAGATACCAATTGAAATCTCCTAGATTTTTTTTCAAAATTACTAAGATACCAATCGGAATTAAGTACATTCCAATTGAGCTCTGTTAAGATACCTATTAGAATTGTCTAGATACCAATTGAATTCAATCCAATATTCCAAGATTAGGACGGCATGATGGAGAGAAAGAAAGGAAAATGATTTCTACATGCCTCATAGCCTTCCAAAGATTGGGTGTAGGGCTCTACACACCAATCTACAGAACTCTACTTGACATTGCTCTTGTTCTTGTAGGATCGATAAACCTAACGCTCTGATACGAACTGTCACGACCCATATTAATGGATCGTGCGAACACCTAAGCTATTCTAAATATCTAGGAGAACCCTTATTACCCAAATAAGAATATGTGAAAGACTTATGTTTTTAAGGGTATACTGGATTAAATATAATAAGTAAATTAAATACTAATAAATAAATTTCTTCAAAAACTTCTTACAAATGTCCTTCACTATCTCAAAACTTGGAAAGCATGTAGAAGAGCTACCTATTACAACATAGACTGATAGTAAAATAAATACAAGGACTCTAACATCTGCTAGGAAGAAAGTGCAGAAGTTAGTGCTGAATATCGTCATCCATCTAGTTACTGCAAGCTAACCTGTATCCAGTCTATACCCCAAAAAAGGAATGTAGAAGAGTAGGGTCAGTATAACCACACGTGCTGGTAGGTATCATCGACCGACCGTGTTAGTCCATATAATCATAAAATAGAATTAAGGAAAATAAATAATGACATCTTGAATGAAATATAATTCAACTAAGGTTGTAATAACATTATTACTTTACCTATACAACTTACATCATCCAACTACTCTTCCAACTCCATCAATATTATATTTGTTACTAACATACTCTAGCCTCATTAATTCACACCATCAACCACAATCCAATGCTAATACATCACTATTTCTCTTTATTCACCTTATCTCTTTCATTACCTATATTTATAGAATAAATCCAATAATCATAGACAACTCACACTAAACTCTCGGTCTAACAACCAAATGCTCTATTATAATATTAAAGAATGATAACTAGCCATTCTGGTAATCTATCATTAAAACTCGTATAAATGAAGCAAGTCAATCAACATATAAGTAAGTACAAAGTTTTACTTTTTCAAATACATATCACACAATCAAATACCCAATGAATTAGCAATACAACAATAATAGATTAAACAGTGCTCACAAACAAGCCATATAACCATTAAGAGTATCAATCATGCTGTAAACATCCACGGACTCAACGCAAATATGTACACACATGTTATGTGACTTATTTTTGCCCAAATAGTCATGACCTGCAGGGAACAATCTATGTTCATGTACCGTACCAGCGTGGTATCCGATCCAACATATGCATATTCGTACCGGCATGGTACCCGAGCCAACATATACATATCCATACCGGTGTGGTACCCGATCCAACATATCCATATCAGTACCAGTGTGGTACCCAATCCAATATATACATATCCATACCGGCATGGTACCCTATCCAACTTATACATATTCGTACCGGCGTGGTACCCAATCCAACATATACATATCCATACCGGCGTGGTACCTGATCCAATATATATATATATATATCCATACTGGCGTGGTACCCGATCCAATATATACATATCCGTACCGGGGTAGTACCCGATCCACTATAAACAAGTATTATCAATATCAAATTTACACAACGTCATGACATACAACACAATGCACCAAGTTTACAAGTACACTTAAAGTCATAAGACAATTTATCAAGTAAATTTTCAATAATCATTTATACACGCATCAACAATTTCAAGCATGTCCGAATACCAATCAACAAGTATTCATAACATTACTTTAAGGAGTTATCATTATCAAATAAGCCATTCACAGACACAATTCAATAAACCATCATTATCACCTATTTAGCCTCTCATGGGCATCCAATAGATATAATATTTTTATCAATATCAAAACAAGAATATCAGAAAATAAATCACAATTTAATTCTTACATATAGAAGTCACTATTGGAGCCTTAATTACTCATTAATTATTAAAAAAAATCATTATCTTCTTAAATACCACAACTTGGGTTCTAACATCACCACCTATTACTAGAACATTCACGCGTATCATCATCCTCTACCTCTTTCCACATAATACAATCATCACACTAATTCAAGTCATCTATCTCTTAGATATTACTATGCTCATCAATCTTTGATCTTAGCATAATTCTCCTCATCATATCATTGCACAATACATACAATTTAATACCATTACAACTCAACCAGGTTCATCACTAGAACAACTAAAAAAAACCCATCATGTTCATATACTACATTTACAACAATCTCCTTTCGAGCACATAACACATTATATCATAAATATCACATAATCAATTAATAATATAATTTTTGGGATTAAAGTTAAGTACTCGTGTCTTTATCCGCCTCAACTCCATGCCCGCAGGCCTAGACATGCTTTCTTCCATCAATTCTAAATTATGAAAATATAAGATAACACAATCTTCTACTCATTAAACCTAACCTACCTCGACGCCAAGCTTTTGGAAGAAGCAAGCTGCAACAAGGATGCTCTTTCCTTTCTTTCATGCCTTGGAACAATCAATCATCTAAAAATCAAACAATTATAAGAGTAATTAAATATTTACTCTTCAAACAAATATCTTAGGGATTCAAACCCACTAATTCTACCCTTAATTCAAGGTCTATATCATTCTCCAATGTTAGTTAGCCATTAATTAGCTCTTTCAAGCTTAACTCATCTCCATTAATGGAGTTTTTATGCTAAAAGTCTTATCTTTACGGAATTCAAGGTTCCTAACCATCTAAATTCATAATCTAGTTTATGAAATTAATGTTAGGAATCTTTAATTAATAGTTTAGAATCAACTCTATGTCATATTAAAAACACCCATGAGTATTTCCCAAAAGGATTCCACCATTAAAAGTCTTTCTAAGGGTTCTAAGATGTTAAAGGATTAACAGACGAAGAAATAATGAAAAAACTTACCTCAACGAAGAAATTTCACCTTAAGCCTTGGGAAATCACCTCTCTAGGGTTGAAGAATGAAATTTGGGGTTTTTGAACTTAAAATACGGATGAAGTTGATTTAAATACCATCAGAATTTTTGTTATAGCGAAATCCCGTTTTAGCTCGAACAATGCTCCATAAAATAGTCATAACTTTTTATTCCGAATTTGGATTGAGGAACTATTTTTTGCATTGGAAAGAGTACTCAGAGATATTTAATTTGGTGGGTGTTGGATTTCGTAACTCCTTATATTCTAAGAGATATGATCGTTTGAAGTTGTCCCTAATAAAAACCCATATCAAAACTCTATCGAAAGTTAAGTTTTAAACTTAACTTTGTGTTAGGGATATTGTATGACCTTAATTAATAGTTAAAGAAATTTCAAACTAAGTTATTGATATTAGAACTCATGAATAGTTAAATTTATCGAGCTTGAGTCTATCTAGACACATCCGAAGGCTATAATCTTTGCCGAATAGTTTAAGGTGACATAATAAATAAAATATTAGCTAATTTGGACCCAAATTAATATTGAGGAATGTGTTTATTACGAATAATTTAGTAACGGCGAAATGGGTCGTTACAGGTCTGAATCTGAATGGTTCAGACTTTAGACCATTAAGTGCATTTTTTATTAAGATTTTAGCTCTTAATAGGTCTGAATAGGTCTTAATCATTTAGATCTAGAACCAAGTCTTAATAAGTCTGAAGAGATATTCTTGTGTTGGATAATATTCACCACTCTATTCATAATCAGCAGTCACCACCACTAACAACCTCTGCCACCGCCACTATTGTCAACCACCACCAACCATCTCCACCATCACAACCACCATCGACAACAAATAGCGCTACTAACCACTAGTGTCAACCGCTACCGCACCTACTATTTCTATTATTCTAATTATATTCACCGCCACCACCACCGTTAACACCACCACTATCATCAAACCCTATCGGTCTATCCCTACCATCAACCAATTCATCTATCACAACTAGCACCACTGCTAACTACCACTAATATATCACAACCTCTACACATTCTTCGATCGCCACCACCATTGTCATTAGTAACGTTACCTCTACCACCACTTCAACCACTACATCGCTATAATTTATCTCTACTAACAACCATCTCCACCATCACAACAAACAACATCTCCAACTAGCACCAACACATCGTCAACCATCATGCATTCATGTTTTAGCAAACACAATTAACACCTCAAACTACTAACATCAAGCAACGTCACATCACAACCACCACCATCACCATCAAACACCACCATCTTAACAGTCACTACATATACCAACCATCACAACTATCACCACCTACATTATTAATCACTAACATTATCATTGTCACCGCAACCACCTTTCTAAATCATCTCCACTATCACTAACAAACATAAATATTTTTTTCTCAATAAAATAATAATTTTATTGTATTAAATTACATAAATTTCTAATATATAATTAATTTTTTATTTGAATTATATTTTTAATTTTATTATATATACAAATAAAATAATTTTGTACATTCAGATGTTGAAAAACAAACAGTCTTAATCATTCAGTTTTCAAATCTAGAGACAACATCTTAATTATTCAGATGTGCATTCAGATTCAGACATCTGAATCTTTAAAAAAACAAATGTAGCCTTATTCTTGTATTAACTTTAATTGTTATCAATTAATCTAGGAAAATTCCCTAAGGCGTTGTCATTTTATTTTATCTTAGTTCTCTTTAATTCATAATTGCTTTTTTTTCCACCTAATTTATCTTGTTTAAAAATGGATTAATACGGCTCCTTCGGCTTTCGTTAGCAAGTTTTTTTTAAAAAAATTAAACTATTTCTGAAATAGTATTTGTTTTGTTCATGTAACTAATATTCTATTTGGATTAAATCTTTTCCAAACCCAAGAGACTAATTTGTTAAAAAATTAACTTTTCAACATTGGCCAAGTATTTTAATTGAATACTCTTTGACATTTATTTCCAAAGGTATTATTTATAACAAAGTTGGCTTTTCCATAATGATAATTATTAACAAGAAAATAATTATACAATCTTCTTCTTTTTCCATAAAAACAAAAAAAAACATTTTGCTCTGAAATCCAATTTTTTTTTTTTTTTTTTTTTTTTGCAATTTAGTTTAATTTAAGTAGAATATTTTCTCGTCTAAATGAATGAATGTTATTTTAAAATGTTTAATAAGTAATTTTAATATTTTCTATAAAATCAAGTCTTTGTAAAATTGGTCACTTTTAGTTAGTCAAGTCAGTTCTTTTTGGTAAAGCGTTTTACACGGGCGCTCCTAAGTACCTTATGAACCTTCTTAGGGTGTTAATTGAACTCTTACCTAGTTTCTCTAGCTTTAAAGGTTTCTTTCTATTTTTGAACCTTTGAAACTCTTTTAATTTTTTTCTTGATCTTTCTACAAAAATCAAGTGGCGACTCTGTGAATTTCTTAAAATTATTTTGAAATTTTCTCAAATCTTTTGAAATAGTTTTAAAGAGGTCAAAACCATTTTCTCTTTTAAATAAAATTCAAAAAGCATAAAACATCAAAAGTACATAAACTTATGATATCAGAAGTATATTTATAACAAATGAAATATATTAAGAAAATTAATCATCTTTAAAAATAAATTAGAGAAAAGACACTATTACCTCAACTTCAAGGAGGTCCTATTGCCTCCACAAAATTATTTTAAAGTTTAATTAATACACCATTCAGTGTAGATGTGGCACAGAGAGTGTGTTCCCTCTCTTGGAAGCAAGTGAGGGATGAAAAATAAGGCAATAAACTGACCAATAATGGACACATGTTCCTTTTTAATTGGATATTTTATAATTAATTATTAATGGGGTAGGTATCTTAGTAGATGAAGAGCTTAAATGGTAGGTGGTGGAGGTCAGGCGGGTCAATGATAGGTTGATGTCGATTAAGTCGGTCATTGGAGGATCTACAGTTAATGTTATTAGTGCCTATGATCCATAAGTAGGCTTGGACAGGGAGGAGAAAAAGGTATTTTTGGAGGTATTAGATGAGATGGAGAGAGGCGTTCCGAGCTCGGAGAAGCTTTTTGTTGGAGGGAATTTCAATGGGCATATTGGGTATGTATCGGGAGGTTATAATGATGTGCATGGAGGTTTCGATTTCGGGGAACAGAATGAAGGAAAGGCTTCTTTTTTGGATTTTGCTAGGGATTTTGGGTTGTGGGTAGCAAATTTGGGCTTTTCGAAGAAGGAGAATCACCTTATTACCTTTTGTAGTTCGGTGATCAAGATTCAGATAGACTTTTTGCTCCATAGGAAGGCTGATAGAGCGCTATGTAAAGACTGTAAAGTCACGCCTAGTGAGATTCTTTAGACCCAACATAAGATTCTGGTGATGGACTTGGTAATTAAAAAAGGTAGATAAAAGAGGAGAGTAGAGGATTGACCCATGATTAAGTGGGGTAGCTTGACTTTGGGCAATGTATTAGAGGGAAATTTGATGACTCGGGAGGCTTGGGAGAGTAGAGGGGATGTGGACAGTATATGGGAGATGACTGCCAGTTGCATTAGGGAGACAACTAAAGAGGTGCTATGTGTTTTGAGAGGTTGATCAAGCAAGCACTAGGGGGACTAGTGGTAGAATGAAGAAGTCAAATGGAAGGTGGAGACTAAGAAGATGGAGTATGATAAGATGGTGGAGATCAATGATGACGAGGAAAAACGAGCGAATACAGGGGTGTATAAGTTAGCTAGGAAAGAGGCTAAGGTAGCGGTTACAGCAGCGAAGACAACGACTTTTGAGAACTTGTATGCATTTTAGAGGAGAAAGATGGGGATAAAAAGTTGTATAGGCTTGCCAAGGCTAGGAAGTGGAAGGCTCATGACCTTGACTAAGTGAAGTGCATCAAGGGGAAGAATGACAAAGTGTTGGTGGAGGAGGCCCTCATTAGGAAGATGTGGCAATTTTATTTCCATAGACTTTTAAATGGTGAGGGGGATAAAGGTTTTATTCTGGAGAACTTGGAGAACTCAGATAAGTGTTGTGATTATGGTTATTGTAGGTGTATCAAGGTGGAGGAGGTCAAGGGAGTTATTTTCAGGATGCGTAAGGGCAGGGCGACTGGACCAGATGAGATTCCGATGGACTTTTGGAAGAGCACTGGTGGGGCTGGTTAGGAGTGGTTGACGGGATTATTTAACATTATTTTTAAGGCAGAAAAGATGCCCAAAGCATGGATATGGAGTATGATGGTTCCTTTATATAAGAATAAGGGGGACATTCAGAGTTGCAATAACTATAGGGTATTAAGTTGTTGAGTCATACTATGAAGGTTTGGGAAAGGGTGGTAGAGTTGAGACTGAGGAGGATCGTGACTATTTTTGAGAATTAGTTTGGTTTCATGCCAGGTTGCTCGACTACTGATGCCATTCACCTCTTGAGGAGATTAGTAGAGCAGTTTAGGGAGAGAAAAAAGGACTTGCATATGGTGTTTATCAATCTTGAGAAAACGTATGACAAAGTTCTCCAAGAAGATTTTATGGAGGTGCTTGGAGGATAGAGGGGTACCTGTGGCTTACAATAGGTTGATCTAGGATGTGTACGATGATGCAAAGACCCGTGTGAGGACAAAATAAGGGTATTCAAATCATTTTTTAATTTGACAGGGTTACACTAGGGATTGACTCTTAGCCCATTTTTATTTGCCTTGGTGATGGATGTTTTGACGCGACATATCCAAAGAGAGGTTTCTTTGTGTATGTCATTTATTGATGATGCTGTACTGATTAATGAAACTCGAGGAGGAGTTAATGATAAGTTGGAGCTTTGGAGACAGACCTTGAGTCTAAATGATTTAGGTTGAGCAGGACTAAGATGGAGTACTTGAAATGTAAGTTTAGTGATTTTTCACACGAGTCAGACGTGGTAGTGAAAATTGATTCCCAGGTCTCCCAGAAGAGGAAGTATTTCAAGTACCTTGGGTTATGATTCAAGGGAATGGGGAAATTGATGAGGATGTCGTGCACCGTATTAGTGCAGGGTGGTTGAAATGGAGGCTCGATTCGGGATTCTTGTGTTATAAGAAGGTGTCTCCTAAACTTAAAGGTAAGTTTTACAGAGTTATAGTTCGAGCGGCTATGTTGTATGGAGTAGAGTGTTGGCCAGTTAAGAACTCCCACTTACAGAAGTTAAAGGTGGCAGAGATGAAAATATTATGATGGATATGTGGACTTACCAGGAGGGATAGGGTTATAAATGAGATTATTCAAAGAAGATATGAGTGGCTTCGGTGGAAGACAAGATATGAGAAGTGAGGTTACGATGATTCAGGCATGTGATGAGGAGGGATACGGATGCTCCAGTACGGAGGTGTGAGAGGCTGACTATGGATGGTTTTAGGTGGGGTAGTGGTAGGCCTAAGAAGTATTGGAGGGAGGTGATTAAACATAGCATAGAGCAGTTATATCTTACAGAGGACATGACCCTTGATAGAAAGGTGTGGAGGACACAGATTAGGGTAAAGGGTTAGTGGGTAGGAGTACGTCTGTGGTGTATCGATGAAATCTATGTTTTTTGAATAGATATTTTTTAGTATTACCTTGTGTGTGTCTTATTTTTGTTATTATCTTTTACTATCTTTTATTATAGTATTACCTTGTGGTTGCATGCTTTTATGTGTTTTGTTTGTTATATTGTTATTTGTCTTGATTCGAGGATCTATCGGAAACAACCTCTCTACTTTGTCCGAGGTAGTGAGACTACGTATAATTTACCCTCCTTAGACCCAACTTGATGGAAATACATTGAGTATGTTGTTGTTGTTGTACACATAATTATAAAGATTAAAATTTACATATATTTAATTATTTTTCTTTCTATATTTTGAAAATTATTTCCCTCCTCATTTTTAAATTTTTTCCTTTAATATTTCATTAATTTCTTATCTTTTCAACTTTAACAAATTTAAAAAATTATGTTTTTTTAAGAAAACAAGAAAATAAAAAAGAGTTTTCTTTGTTTTTACATTTTTTTATTTGATTTGCTTCACTTTCTTTTGTACCCATACGAAGTTAGCTTAATTAAATACAAATCATTGAAATAAAATTTGAAATCAAATTCAAAGGAAAGGTAAAGAAAATAAAAAAAATAAATAAGTAATAAAAATAATAAGAAAGTAAAAAATTAAAAGAACTATGTTTATTTTGAGAAAAATTTAAATAAAAAAAAAGAAGGAAAGTGAAAAAAAAAATTGGGTGTATTTGAGAATAGTAATACAAGAAAAAATAAGATGACAAGAAATAATTAAAAAATTACGTGTACTTGTGAAAATATTAAATACAAGGCAAAGAGAAATAAAAAAAAGTACATGTATTTGAGGAAGTTTTAAATACAAGGCAAAGAATGATAAAGAAATTTATGTATATTGAATTATTTTAAGTATAAAACAAAGAAACTAAGAATAAATAACTAATTTTTTTTTTAAAAATATTTATATGCATGGGGACGCGTGTATAGATAGCACCACAATTAATTGAGTTGGGTGTTTTTGCCACGCCAGTCTTGAAGAACGTATTTATTACACTTTTAAATGGTTCAGGAGGGATAACAGGACCTCCTTTAAGTTGGCTGTGTCTCAACTAGGGCTAAACATATTTTGGTTTAAACCGAAAAAATCAAAAAACTGAACCGAAATTTAATTTTGGTTTGTTTTTTTATTTTTTCGGATTGGTTTCGATTTTAAATTTTAGAAATTCGGTTAAATGGCTTGATTTTTGAATTTTCAAAAAAATAAATTGGATAAACCGAAAATCTAAAATTATATAAATAATATATTATATATTTTTTTTATATATATATATATATATATTATATGTAAATATACTAAAAATATAATATAATCTGATATAACATATAAATATATAGATTATAATCATTTAGTAACCCTAAGTTCTAATATACTGCTTTGCTTTAGAGCCTAACATTAACGTGAATGCTGTAGTTAGGGGTGGGCATTCGGTATTCGGTTCGGTATTTTCAAATTCCGAGTTCGGTAATTCGGTAATCGGTATTTGAACATAGATATCACATACCATACTTATAAACATCGGTTCGGTATTTCGTTAATCGGTAAATTAAACTTCGGTTCGGTACGATATTTGGTAATACCATATTAAGGTGGAGATGTGCAAATGTACATTTAAAACTTCAAAGAGTATATTTAATAGAAACCCTATTTAGTATTCTTTTTGTTTCTATATTATGAATATATTACCAAGGTCCAAGAGATTCTTTGAGATGACTATTGGGTTGGGTTAGACATATATATATACCAAACCGTATTAATATCTTGTACCAAACCCAATCCCAAATATTAAAATATTAAAATTTTACTCCCAAATACCATACCAAATACCGAATTACCGAATACCAAATTTTTCAGTTCGGTAATTCAATTTTTGGTATTTTATGCCCAGCCCTAGCTGCAGTGGTGCTCAGTCATCCTCAGTTCGTCAGTTCATTTGAAATTTCAACATTCCCAAAGGCAGTCGGTAGTCGTTTGCTCAGTTCGTCACTGCCGTTGGCAGTCGCTACCGAGTGTGGCCACTGCCGTCAAGCCAACGACGACGACTCAACGAGGTCGATATTTATGATTTTTTCATGCGTGTTGAATTAATTATATTTGGGAATAAAAAATAGGTTTGAACAAATAGATTATTTTTCTAGAAAATCACTACTTTTAAATGCTCACTACTTTAATCTTTAAAATAAAAATAAAAATCTGAAATACCTGAACCAAATTTGTAAAAACCAAACCAAAACGAAATAATTTTTGTTTGGTTATAGTTTTCATTTTCGTCAATTCAAAAACCAAAAAACCAAATCGATATTCAACAATCAAACCGAACAAACCGAATGCCCACCCCTAGTCTCAAAAACTTTCGTTATAGTTTAAGGGGTAACAATGGCTTTTCTCTATAAATTAATCAAAATTATAAAACCAAATCTTTTAGAAATATATTTAGAATACATGTCAAAATTATAAAGCACATCTTTTAGAAATATATTTAGAATACATATTAGTGTATGAAAATAATGTAAATTGAGATAAGAGAGATATATTTCTAAAAGTATGATTATTTCAAATTTGATATAATATTTATACACAACAAAATATCACTAAACACTTTTTAAAAAGACATTTTTTTATAATTGACTTAACAACTTTCTTGACTTTCTTGTTGTTAGACTTTTTGATAATATTTTTGATCTTTTGATACATTGGACTTCGATCTTGTTACTCGGAAAAGTTCACCTTTTTTATTCTTACCTTTTTTTTATTTATAATAAGGGATTTCTTCTACGAAATCTAAATTTGAATTTTTCTCATCCACAGTATTTTTCTCTCATTTTACTTCTTAAAAGAAGACTTTTGTGAAAGATCACTTTTCTTCAATGACATCTCCCTTTTCATGTTCAAAATTGTCTTCTTCACTGGTGATGGTGAAAGAATTCAAAAAATTCGATAAGAAAATTTTCTCCATTTGCGGACGCCCGAACATGTGTGGATGCATGTTACAACTTATTCCAAAGGGACGCGATCCTTTGAGACATTGTTTCAAAATGAGAAGGTGACCTGCATGCGCACCTGGCCGCCTGCGGATGCTAGCATATGTCAACACAGGTCACCCTACACATACTATTTTGTGCAAAATACTGACATGCGGGTGCATGTCATGACCTGCGGCCGTAGATGGGGTCCGCAGGTCATTCCGATGTTTTAAAAAGTTTTAACTTTTCATGAACTATTATTTCTTTTTCGAAGCAACACCTTTTAGCTATAATTGCCTAATATTTTCTAGGTATCGGTATAAAATTTTGAAGTTAAAAGTTCCACTTCTTCCTAAAAACTCAAGTGTGATTTACGAATCATTGAGTGTGTTCGAAGTTCAATAAATTTGAGGTACCACTATTTGCTGAAGTGAATCATTTTATTCTTATAGGGTGTATTCCAATAACCTTGGATACTTGAGAAAAATAAGTTTCTTAAGGACACACCATGAATTCGGTGGACTTGATTCTTTCTTTCTTTCTTTCTTCATATTTTTCTAAACGTTGATTTTTTTATTTTTTCAAAAGCTAGTTTGAACTTTATTATGATTGTTCATTAGTTGTTTGAACCTGTGTTTGAAGTTTTGATTGTGAATATAGATTTTGTACCCATAAATAATCTTAAGGAATTTATTATAATTTGTATTTTGATTTCTGGATATTAAAACTTTTTAGTTTCTACTTCGTTTGAACTTGATAGTGATTTAAAGATGTAAAAACTTCATCACGAGTCAAAGATTCATATGATTGACGATTACAAAAACACAAAAACTTCATCGTTAAACTAGAAAAAAGTTGTTTAAAGTTTAAGACTTTATTGTTAGTATTCTGAATTACTAAGTTCTTTGTCTTATTGTGACAGAAAAATAACTAATGAAAATCAGATCAATGATGAAATAGGAAATGTTGTAGCAACAAAAATTGCTACTTTGAGTCGTTCGAATGTTGCTCTTGCTATGACACCAACGACAAAAATGAATATTTTTCTTGTGTAAATTTCAAAAGGTGACAGCAGAAGATGTTCTTTTACTTGACTATCTTGAGTCTATAAAGGTTCATCATGAAAAACTTCTGGAGTTGTCAGAAGAAACACCAAAAAAAGAACGTTTCTTAGTAACTAAAGCTTAAAAGTCCTTGAATTTCTTATGTAAGAATTATATTCTGTGTGGCCTACGCGATTACCTGTACAATGTGTACAACAACATGAAGTCCTCGAAGGAACTCTAGGATGCTTTAAAAAATAAGTACAAAATAGAAAATGTTGGGATGAAGAAATTTATTATTGTAAAATTTTTGAACTTCAAGATGGTAGACGATAAAGTTATAGTTATCTAAGTCTAAGAGTTGCAAATCATAATCCATGATCTCCTTCCAGAAGCTATAAAATTAGATAATATCTTTATTGAACACACTAAATTTTTTATTGATACTCACATAACCTTTGATATACGTTTGATTGTGAACAATGCTTTTTAAATAGCTTCAATAATTAAGAAGTTATTGCTTTTATGGAAGGATTTCAAGAACTAATTAAAGTATAATGCAAAAAGATGTCTGTTGAAGATCTCATTATGAGGTTAAGGATTGAAGAGGGCAATAAGGAAGCAGAAAATAGGTTTCGTGGAAATTCTGTAATGAATGGAGCAAATATCGTGGAAGATGATCCCACTAAATCAAAGAAAAGAAAAAAAGCATCAGGAAAACAATGCAATTTTTCTACGAAAAAATTCAAAGAAAATTTCTTCAATTGTAGTAAAGTTAGTCACAAGTCTGCTGATTATCGAGCTTTGAAGAAGAGCAAGAAAAAAGATCAAACAAACATGGCTGAATTCAAAGACAAAATGGATAATCTTTGTGCTATGCTTTTGAAATGCAGTCTAGATGAAAATCCTAGAGAGTGGTGAATTGTTTCAGGTGTCACCCGCCATATATGTGCCAATAAAGAACTATTTACATGATATGTTCTGGCTCAAGATGATGAAATGATGTTCATGGCGAACTCCGCTATAGCAAAGGTTGAAGGAACAAGCAAAATTTGCTTAAAGATGATATCGGGCAAGGTGGTGAAAGTTGTGAAAGAACTTAGTTTCCACTTCACTCCTGACTAAGAATGGATTTAAATGTGTATTTATTTTTGACAATATTGTAATAAGTAGGGGTAAAGTATATGTAGGTAAAGGTTACCTCACTGAGGACCTTTCAAAGATCAATGTAACGACAATTTATATGAATAAAAGTTCTGTTTCTTCTTACTTACTTGAGTCAAGTAATTTATGGCTTGAATGTTTAGGACATTTCAATTATAAAATCTTGCGAAAATTGATTAGTTTAAATTTTTTATCTAATTTTGAGTGCAGTAAATCAAAGTGTCAAACATGTATTGAATCAAGGTATGCTAAGCATCCGTATAAGTCTTTTAAAAGGAATTTCAGTCCCTTAGACTTAATTCACATAGACATTTGTGGTATGAAGTCATCACATCTCGCGATGAGAAAAAGTATTTCATAATTTGTATTGACGATTGTACTAGATATTGTTATGTTTATCTGCTGAATAATAAGAATGAATCAATGGAAGCATTTAGGCAATAAAAAATAAAGTTGAAAATCAGTTGTATAAAAAGATTAAAATGATGAAAAGTGATAGGGGTTGAAAATATGTTTGAAATGAAATTGTCTATCAATCTACTATTCCGTACTCACCTCAATCAAATAGAATCATAGAAAGAAAAAATCGAATATTGAAGGAAATGATGCATGCCTTACTTATTAGTTCAGGTTTACAACAAAACTTGGGGGGGGGGGAGGGGGATATCCTTACACCAAATCAAATACTCAATAGAATGCCCTATAGCAAGACACAATCTATTTCATATGAGAAATATAAATAAAGAAAACCCAACTTGAAATATTTTGAAGTGTGGGGGTGGTGTCTAGCCAAAGTCCAAATTTTTATACTCAAAAGGGTGAAAATTGGGCCAAAGTCTGCGGACTATATTTTTATCAAATATGCTACAAATAGTAAAACATATTAATTTTTGGTTCATAAATCTGAACATCCGGTTATCCATGAATACAAAACTTAATCAGATAATGTTGAGTTCTTTGAACACATTTATCTTTATAGAATAAACATAAAATGTCTAGTGAAAGGTCAAAACGACTTCGAGATAAATTAAGGGAGAATGTAGTTGATGAAGAGAATCTAAGGCATAGTAAATGTCAAAGGAAGTCAACTTTCTTCGGATAAGATTTTGTAATATTTCTTCTAAAAGATGTGCCTCAATCATTCAAAGAAACGATGTCTACTGCGGACTCATCCTTTTGAAAAGAGGCTGTCAATAATGAGAATGATTCAATCATGAGCAACCATACATGGGAGTTGGTTGATTTTCCTCCAGAAAATAACCTTTAGGTTTTAAATGAATCTTCAAAAGAAAAATTAAAGCTAATAATACTATTGACAAATACAAGACACGACTTGTTGTAAAAATCCTTAGACCAAAAAAAGGTCTTGATTATTTTGACACATACTCACCAGTAATAAGGATAACGTCCATTCAGATGTTTGTTGCATTAGTAGCGGTATATGATCTTGAAATCCATCGAATGGATATGAAAACAACTTTCTTAAATGGAGAATTGGAGAAAGAAATTTACATGAAACAATTCGAGGATTTTGTGGTTCCTAGTAAAGAAAGAAAACGTGTAAATTTATTCAGCCACTTTATGGACTAAAACAAGTATCCAAACAGTAGCATACAAAGTTTGATCAGATCATGTTGGCAAACGAATTCAAGATAAATAAATGTGATATACATTTTTACATTAAAAATACTCCAAATCACAAAGTCATTATTTGTTTGTATATGAATGACATGTTGATTATCAGTAGAAATATTTCTGACATAAATGCTACTAAACGAATGTTAGAAAACAATTTTGATATGAAAGATATTGGAGCTGCTGATGTGATCTTAGGGATAAAAGTTCATAGAACTCTACAAGGATTGATATTGTAACAGTCTCGTTACATTGAAAAGCTACTTGACAAGTTCAAGTATTTGAATTTCAATATTGTCAAGACTTCATTAGACGTGAGCTTTGACTTTAAAAAGAATAGAGATAAAAGTGACTCACAATTGGACTACACAAGAGTGTTGAAAAGTTTAATGTATATCATGAATTATACGCGATCAGATAAACATGCGTTATTAGTAAATTGAATCGGTAAACGAGTGATGTAAAATGGGATACAAGATAAGGAGATTGAATGAATAGTCAAGAAATAAATGAAAGGTAGAGAAGAAAGAAAGAAATAATCCCACAATTGTAGTAAACTAGAGATGAACAAATGTAGATTTGTGATTCTCTAATTTTAACAAACAATTACATGATTAATTCAAGGGAGGAGAGAATTGAACTCATACATGAATAATCTTACCAAAAGATATTCAAGAGAGATCCAATATAGAGACAAAGGGATAAGCCCATAAACTCACCAAAGAATGTTCAATCTAAAAATATTGTCTAACTAAAATAATGTTCATCCTATTCTATTTATACTGCTAGGGTTAGCTAAGATAGAAAATGGCATAAATTCCCTTAGTTACATGTGCATCATATATGATAAAAAAGTACCCTAAAATATAATGTAAATATTTTCTAGTATTAATTTTATGATTTTCACACTCTCTTGAAACACCTCAAACTTTCGATGTCAAGTTTAAATCCTTCCATGAAATTATCCCTTCCCGAACTTGCATCATTCTCCTCTAGTTGAAAAGAATTCGACCTCGAATTTGAACCTTGCAAATCACAGAGTGAAGTTAGAACCCAAGCCAAAGAGTTATCTTTCAAATAAGTAACATACCACTCCCAAAAATACATACTTTTGTGATAGAGCCAAGAATCATGAAATTTAATAAAAATTAACTTTTCAAACATAGTATCAAGAACTTTGCTCAAAAGTATACCACAATCATAAAAAAGATTAAAGAAACTAATAATTCTACATATTTGAACTTACAAGTCAAAACTAGTTTCTTCAACAACTTGGATCAAATAGTTTCTTAATTCACAATTAAATTGTACTCTTCTAACCACATAATTAAGAGAACTAACAATATCATCCACAAACCTTAAATACAAGTATGGATTTTCGAAATCAGACACAAACATCAAACCCAAAACTTTCTTGAATTTCTCACTTACTAACCCATAATATGAATCTAAGAGCAACATTAAAGAATTCTCACTAATCACAACAAAGCTGCTACTATAAAGGTCAAAGGCATAGAAACTTACCTTCATGGCTTAAGAAAGTCCAAAAATAAGCACTAGCCATTCAAACAAATCATTCTTGAATTTAGATGGAAAAGATATCTCAGATTTTTTTGTAGCCCAAGAAGATGCTCTCAAGTATCTTACCTCATTGTAGATCCTATCTTGATGGTGTTTCACAAATAGATTAACAAGGTTAGCAAACTCATCAAAAAAAGAATTATCACATTTATGTCCATAGATATTTAGCAATGCTTCAAATAGATCATATTTACATTTCCTTCTAAAAGCATTCAAAAATTTATCCCAAATTATATCCTCAAAGGCAAGATTAGAGTTAGTCAATAAATTGACAAGAAAACTAGCATCTATCACTCTACTACTCCAATCACTTGTGCCTCTCCCATTCTTTAAAAGATTTTCTTCTATTTTCGAGGACTTTTCAACACAAGAAGTACTTTCAATAAATAATTTGGGAGTTAGCTTGCTAACATCCAAACAATTAACACCCTCAGACAAGTCACAAGAATTATTTTCACAAATCATGCACTCTTTAAATTTTGAATCATAAACTTTCATCAAGTGCATATGAGTCAACAAGGAATGAATCATTCAATTGAAAATCATCAAAAAGAGGATTGTCAATTTTTTTAAAAATTTGGCATTCTTTAAGCTCAAAAAGACTATGACCACACTTCTCATGCTCCATTTCAAGAGTACTACCACCAAGAACATTAGTGGCCTTACAAGATATAGAATTGTTACAGTAAAATTCACTTGTAAAGAGACAATCATCATCAATCACATTTTTAGTGTTCCAAATAGCTAAAGAAGAAGTACATTCATCTTCATCACAAGAATTCAAGGAAACACCATGTGTTTTTATATTTGACATAACACTAGCTTGAAACATTTTAAGCTCACAATTAATAAAATTTTTAGCTCCATAATCATATTCAACTAGTGTATGGTCATCATTCATTTATCTATTGACACAAAGTAAAGAATCATCAAACTCACCAAAAGATGGTCTAACATTCACACTCAAGTCACTATCAAGTTCATTTGACGCAACTAAAGAGTTAGGATTAGTCTTTTTACCTTGATGAACACTTAACGAATCTTCTTTACCTTGATTTTCTAAAATTAAGTTCACTTGCTTACTTGAAGTAGTTCCAACTTGACTTGCTTCTTTCAATTCTTGAATTTTTTTTCCACGGTGAATCGTTCTTTTTGTGCTCTTCTTCAAGAATACCTATAAAAGAAGTGAAAATATTAGAAGAACAAGAATTTAAAGGGTTAGAATTAGAATAAGAAAATCTCTCTTACTCACATTCTCTTATTTTTCTATTATCTCATCTTTTTTTTTCTCACTTTCTTCACTTTTCTTCTTTTGACAATTCATTCTGATTTTTCAACTCTCTTTTCTTTTGTGCTGGTAGCCACTCACTCACTTCATTTTAAATATCCATTCTTTTTTTTTCTTTCAAATTGTCACTATTCACTCTCTCACTCCTCTTTTTCTTTTCTCGCTTACTTATTTCATTAGGAGTTCAATAGGCTCCAAAGATCCCTTTTGAGTCACTGGGATGACTCTTCACATCAACTTTCAACTTAACATCACTAGAAGCTCCAAAGACTCTACTTGAATTATTGAAATGACCTTGTAGTCTTGTACATCAAATTTCAAGTTAGTAGCCTTTACTTTTACTTTCTTGACTTCCTCACTTTTACTTTTACTTAATGACTATAGGAGTTAAGACATGCTTTCGTTCCATCGAATCTATAATAACAAACTTTTCCAACTCTTTATCAAATCAAAGTTCATTACGGTTGAACCAAGGAGCTCCTAAACATACCAAACAAGTAACAAAGGGTAGACATCACACCAAATACCTCCTTGATAGCTTCCATGATAAACAATGATCTTCACCTCTTTGTCAATCAACCTTTCACCAAATTTATATGGTGAACTTTTTATATGACAAGATATATCCAACCACTCAATCAAAGAAGGATCAATGAAGTTGGTATAACACAATTTGTTTATACTTAAGGTGCAATCAAATGTATAACCACCCTTATGTCCCTCCACAATGACTTCAAATTTAGTCAATCCTTCATTAAGATCATGCTCTCATTTTCTTCTAGAAGCACCACTATAATCATGAAAAACTTCACAATAACTCTTACTAGAAGTAAAATTATAAGATGAAATTCTCCTTTCGTTATTGACATTCAAACCTTCATTGTAACTCCTTGAACCTATATAAGACATAGTTAGGACAATAAAAGTGGTTAGTAAAATAATGGACCTCACAAGTCACTCCCTCACGTGTATAACTCAAATGATGGAACTTAATTTTCTTTTTAATCGTGTATACACTCAAAGGTCGTAGAATTTTAGGACCACACTCAAATGATCTCACCACTCAAGCCTTTTACCACTCAAAGGTATTCCTTAATCTCTTCACGGTTCCACAATCTCAAAGTAAGCTTTCAAGTATCGATTCAGAGTAAAGTTTATGTCAACAATAAAAAAGGACAAAACGCACTAACGGACAAGGAATGAATTAAACACACAATAAAACTAAAGAGATAAAAGCACAAAAGAAATTGATACGAACAAAAAGATAACTAAATAACACAAGTAGAACTAATACCTCAATGTAATCTAGCTCAAGAAATTTACATACAATATGATTTACCCATAAATCAATCAACTCAAATTTTAGATTTTGAGAAAAAGATGACCCAACTCAAATCAAGTTTACCCAATCAATATGAGACACTTTTAAGCATCATCCAATAGTTTTTGAAGTAAGAATCAACTCAAAATTCAGAATTTTACTAAAATTCGCACAAATAAAAATGCCCAATTTTTGAACTCACAATTGACCTCAAATTCATCCTTAGATCCCAAAATTGGAACCTAGTATAGTTACCCATGATGGAATAACTTAGATCCAAAAGATGAGGAAAGAATTCACATAAAATAGCTCCAAAACTCAATTTTTTTGCACTTTAAATGGAGCAGATTCTTTTATGCAAAAATGGGAGAAAAATGGACAAAATTAACTCCAAATGACCTTCAAATGCCCCCAAATTTGATATTGAAGTATTTTGGACTATTTTAAACAAAATTTAATAATATCCACTTGAAAATTTTACCAATTTTTGGATCCGATTTTTTTTTTGATTTTTTTTTGAGATTATCAATAGATGCAAGCCAATGATTAAGAATTGTAGGAACAATTCTTTAGCCTTGCTCTGATACCAATTGATGTAAAATGAAATATAAGATAAAAAGATTGAATGAATAATCAAGAAATAGATGAAAGATAGAGAAGAAATAAATAAATAATCCCACAATTGTAGTAAATTAGAGATGAACAAATGTAGATTTGTGATTCTCTAATTTAACAAACAATTAAATGATTATTTCAAGGAATGAGAGAACTGAACTCATACATGAATAATCTTACCAAAAGATATTCAAGAGAAATCCAATGTAGAGACAAAGGAATAAACCCATAAACTCACCAAAGAGTGTTCAATCTAAAAATATTGTCTAACTAAAATCATATTCATCCTATTTTATTTATAGTGCTAGGGTTAGCTAAGATAGAAAATGACATAAATGCCCTTAGTTACATGTGCATCATATATGACCAAAAAATACCCTAAAATATAATGTAAATATTTTCTTGTATTAATTTTTTGATTTCCACACTCTCTTGAAACACCTTAAACTTTCAATGTCAAGTTGAAAACCTTCCATGCAATTAGCTCTTCCTGAACTTGCATCAACGAGTAATCTCAATCAAACTCATTGGATGGAAATGAAAAGAGTTTTGGAGTATCTAAAACATAATCAGGACTATGTTTTGCATTATAACAAATATCCAGCGATAATTGAAGGATATAGTGATGCAAATTGGATCACCGGATCGGACGAAGTAAAATTCACGAGTGAATATATATTTACTCTTGATGGAGGAGCAGTCTTTTGAAAACTATCCAAACAGAAATGAATTGCCCACTCTACAATGAAATCTGAATTTTTCTTAGATAAAGCTTGTGAAGAAACTAAATGGCTTCAAAATTTCTTGAAAGATATTCCTTATTAGCCCAAATCTTTGACACTAATATACATACACTGTGATAGTCAAGCGGCAATAGGTAAGATTGAGAGCATGATGTATGACGGTAAATCTTGTCATATAAGAAGGAGATATAATATCATTAGAGAACTATTCTCTAGTAGAATTATCACGATTGACTATGTGAAGTCGAATGATAATGTGTCAGGTCCACTTATAAAAGGCCTATCTAGAGAAGAAATTGAGAGATCATCAAAGAGAATGGGTTTACGACCTAGAATAAGTTATCATGGTGGTAACTCTACGTAGTGGACAAGAGATCCCAAGATCTAGGTTTAAGAAGATCAAACAAAGGTGTGACTGACGGTTCAACATTGTCAATTAACTCAACTCGTTCTCATGATGAAGGCAATGTTCAGAAAATAAGGATAAGACTTATGGTTAAAACTTTTTAAGGATTTCTAATTGGAAAATTTGACCAAATAGTTTGATATATAGGATTAAACGCTTAGGAATCACCTATGTGAGTATGCAGTGGATGTTGCTTCAAGGAAAATGACAGTAAAGGCCTATCCTCTAAGATCTCATAAAATCAGGAAGTGTTCATGGCTGAAACGAACAAAATGGTTGAAAATCATAAACGGTAAAAAACTGGTTATGTGACTTGTGTTGACTAAATGTACACAAAAGTTCAACGGTTTAAAGATATCTCATTTATCAATTGACCGAGTGCACTTGATGCAAGTTTACTATAATTTTTTTTTAAAAACTACTTATCCAGATGCAATTAGTCTTTGCTGATAGATCACACACTTGTCCGTATATTTTTTGATGAAATAGCTATTTTTCATTAATGTGGTGTGATGAAAGTGAATGAAAAATGGAGGGAAGAAAAATGAAGGAAAAGTGAAAATGTGTATTCACTTTATAGAAGATTGTTCCTCCCACATTGGTGGGTCTTATGCTTAAATTAAGACGTGTTCCTTCATGCGGATAGTGAGGCAAGAAGAAGACAAGGCTCGCGTCATCGTTGTCGTCGGTCGCTCGGCTTGACTTCGACTTCAGCTTCACCTTCGAATTTGAATTTGTCAAATGATCGAGAGATATCATTTTGGATAAAATTTATTTGAAACTTTAGAATTAGCGATATTTTAATCCAAAAAATCTAAATAAGAATTTTTTCTCTGTTTACGGACACACACGGGCATATGGGCCGCATGCCACAACACACCTCGAAGGGATGCAACCCTTTAAGGCACTATTTCGAAATGGGAAGGTGACTTACGCTCGCATCTGGCCATCTGCGAACGCAGGTGCCAGCGTATGTGCCAATGCGGGTCAATCGACTCATACTATTTTATGCAAAATGCTGACATGCAGACTCATGTCATGACCTATGGTCGCAGATGGTGTCTGCTAGTCGTCCCGACGTTTCAAAATATTGCAACTTTTCATGAAAAATTTCTTTTCAAAAGAAACACTTTTTGACTATAAATATATAATTTATCCTCAAGTATTTGGTACAAAATTCTGAAGTGAAAAACATCTTCTTCTTCCTAAAAACTCAAGTATGATTTACGAATCGTTGAGTGTGTTCGAAGTTCAACAAATTCAGTAGTTGGGTTTGTTCCCGGAGTATTTGATTACGAGAAACCTAACTTTGTTGAAAACAGATCAAAAAATCGTAACGACCCCATCAAGATGAAAAAGATTATTAATTGATGCTTATTATTATGTCTTAAGATTAGTTTGGAGGATAAATAATTAATGTTAAGGGGAAAATAGGAAAAAAAGAGTTGTATTTTCTTGATATGTAAAAAATGACAAGTAAAAAATAAATCTAATTAGAAAATAAGTGATAAGTAATTTTGAATGGACGGAGTAGATAACGACTAAATTTATTTTTGTACATGCATAAAACTTTTACACTGAAAAACAAAATAATTTATGCTACCTAGTCATCATAGATTACGCTGCCTAATTAGATAGAAGTCTGTACTTTTTAATGTTATAGAAGAATCAATTAAAGAGCACAAGTTTCATAATTGTTTTGGCATCTACAACTGTGAATGCGGCTAACAGGTAGTAGTTGAAGTTATATACTTAAAAGCGCATCAATATTGCGACAACAAGAATGTGAAGTGCCCTGTGCCCCCACTAGAAGACAAGCGTGTGTGTGTATATATAGCCCTGTACCTCTTAGTGCCAAGACAGTGACTTTAAAATAGAGAAGGAAAAAAAGAACTTGTTCACGGAAATTCACATCACATGAATTCCCTGAAGATGATAGGCAGGGGAATGAGGATAGGAGTGTTAGCATTGCTTTGGCTTTATGTCCTAGGGGGGAGTTTGGTTGTTGCTAGAGATTTGAAAAATGAGGATGAAAAGTTTTTTTGGATGGGTAAAGGTGGTGGATTTGGTGCAGGGTACGGTATTGGGGTTGGAATAGGTGGAGGCGTGGGTAAGGGTGGTGGAGTTGGCAGTGTGTTTGGCAAAGGAGGTGGAGTTGGTGGTGGCTTTGGGAAGGGTGGCGGCTTTGGAGGTGGATATGGAAAAGGTGGAGGCATTGGAGGTGGCATTGCAGGAGGATTTGGAATGGGTGGTGGCTTTGGAGGAGGATTTGGAATGGGTGGTGGCTTTGGAGGAGGATTTGGAAAGGGTGGTGGCTTTGGAGGAGGATTTGGAAAAGGTGGGGGCTTTGGAGGAGGATTTGGAACAGGTTACGGAATTGGTAGCGGCGTTGGAGGAGGATTTGGAAAGGGTGGAGGCATTGGTAGTGGCATTGGAGGAGGATTCGGAAAGGGTGGTGGCTTTGGAAAAGGTTATGGTGTTGGAGGAGGATTTGGAAAGGGTGGTGGCTTTGGAGAAGGTTATGGTGTTGGAGGAGGATTTGGAAAGGGTGGTGGCATTGAAGGAGGATTTGGAATAGGTGGCGGCATTGGTGGTGGGTTTGGAGGAGGATTTGGAAAGAGTACTGCTTGGATTGGTGGAGGAGGATATACAAAGGGTGGAGATTTCATTAGCAAAGGTGAGAGGATTGGTGATAGCATAGGTGAGGGATTTGGTAAGGGTGGTGGTATTGACAAAGAGGGTGGCATTGGTGGAGGATTTGGCAAAGGAGGCGGCGTCGAGGGAGGAGTAGTTGGCGGAGGCTTTGGCAAAGTTGGTGGATTTGGAGGTGGAATAATTGGTAGACATCACTAGTTGACGTCTTAAATTTTGCATGAACTCAAAACATGTAGGACTTGCATATTCTTAAGAAAAAGATTGTTTTTTTATCATGAATTTTCACCTGTGTTATGTAGGAGTATTAGTATTTGTTATTTTCTAAGTTATCAATGATACTTCTTGAGCTACTCACTCGCCCATTAATTCCTTAGCATCTTCCATGCAAATATCTCTCTATCTTATGTGTCATAATTTCGATCCTCTTTTAATTTATTTCTAAACTAATTTCATACTTTTTTATTTAAAAATATTTAATTTTAGATTTTCATTTATTTTTAATTAGATGATTTACCATAAATTTCTATGACTTGCTAATTAATTATAAATTTTAGAAATTTTCTTTCATTTGTTAAACTCCATACATACATTTGTGCAAACATCACCCCATAAATTAAGATAGAGAAAATATTACACACTCCATTTGTTTTTTTTTTTTAAAAAGACCTAATTTAACTTACATAGAGTTTAAGAAAATAAATAAGACATCTGAATCTTTTGGGCTCATATTAAAGTTATGTCAAATACATCAAAATATTATTTAATTTTGTGATCTAAAATATATCGCATAAAAAATTAAAAATTAAATTATTACTAAATATTTTTTTTTTAAAACAGATTAAAAAGAGAAATAATTTATTTTCTTTTAAACGAGGGGAGGAGTACATAATACATGCAATGTTTGACTTTCTGATAAAACTTTTATCATGCACGTATTGAAGGTGAAAGATTTGACACTTGACGGTACATTACCTCTGCTTCATCATGTGCAAGGAAAATCCAAAAATTTTCTTTTTGCGTCCTGTAACCCAATATCATTATTAACATTTCGTTTCTACTTAATTACTTCCATCATTCTATTTTATGTATCGTTATTTAATCGGATATAAAATTTAAGAAATAAAAAATAATTAGTAATATTTATCAAATTATTCTTTATTAAAAAAATATGTCACTATTTTTTTTTAATTAAATGAAACCAATAAGGATAATAGTAAAATTGTATCTTTAAATAATTATCAAATAAGAAAAAATGACATTCTGTTTGAGACAGACCAAAAAGAAAATAATGTGACGGAGGGAGTAATTCTTTTTCTTGTCTGGTCCAAATCAGGAGTGAAGCTCCATTTTTTTGGGAATTTTTTACTATGAGTCTCATACAACCAACAAAAATAACAAAAATTGTATGAGACCTTTTTATTTTACTAAAAATTACACAAGTCCACAACTTATGTTTCATTTATTTATTACAAAAAATTTCAACTCCCTAAATATATTACATTAATCCCACTTTTTAACTTTCTCTCTCCGAAAATTCATATACATAGAATTTCCTTTTACTCTCACCGTTTCTACCCTAAAAAAGGCCAGAATCAAGAAACAATTTTTATGTTTGAAATCAATCGTGTTTGAGTCCAACTGCTAGTCAACGGTATTCAATTTCAACTTAATCTTTTTTTAACAATCTCAATTTTTAAGATCTGAGGATTTTTAAAATTTTTATTTTCATTATCTAGTCGGAATTTTTGAGAAATATGAAAAAAGAAATTGTTGCATGTTTTGATTAAGTAATTTTTTGGGTTTCTACTTTATCAAATCATAGTTTGAATATCTCCATTATCCTTTTTTCTTTTCAAAATCGTCTATTTCAAGTACTAAATTAACAACTTAGTACTTAGTTAATGGATGATTCTCCTTCGTTTAGTTTAGGATTAACTCAGTTAGAGCATACCGAAATAAAAAATTCGATAGTTGGGTTTGTTCCCGGAGTATTTGATTACGGGAAACCTAACTTTGTTGAAAATAGATCAAAAAATCGTAACGACCCCATCAAGATGAAAAAGATTAACAAAACTGCATCTTCAAAGTCGAAAAAAAATTGAAGAATTCTCAATAAAATCCAAAAAAGATGATAATGGACGGCCACGTTTACCAAAGGTATTTTCGATTTTTCAATTTTGATTTTTTTCGTTATGGATTTATTGTGTTTTAAAAGTAATTTGGGGTTTTAAAATTGTTAATTAATTGTTTGTGGTTGTTTGTTCTTATGGAGTTGTTGGAATTTTTCAAAAGTTTGAAGTTATGTTAGAAAGTGACTGTGCAGATATAAAATAACTCTTGGTATATTTTCTGTATATACATATTTGTTGATGCGTTTGGTTGAAATATGTTGATATTTGTAGTTCATATATATATGTGGTTACTGGGTGTATATATATAGTAAGTATGTATGTGTTGTACACATACATTATTCATTATATGTTGTTAAACATATACATACCTTCTATTTTGAGTTTTGTTGTTTAATGTGTGTTTGAGGCAATGGATATTATATATGTATATGTAAAACATATACATAAGTTGCACATGTTATTAAACCTGTAATGAATTTTCTAGTTCATATAATCAGATTTTTTATGTCTATGTTTTTAGTTTTCTTATGTGACTAAGGCTATGAACATTACCTATGTATATGTCTAACATACATACATAACTTACAATATGTTGTTAGATGTGTATTGAAATGCCTTGTTTATATACATCATTTTTTTTATGTATTGTCCATTTATGAGCCTAGGTGTTAGATGTAGTTAGATGTGTATTGAAATGACTAGTTGTTATGTACAATATATGTTTTGACCATAAAGGCTCACATATGATGTCTTTTTCATTTTCAATAGGGTGTGAAATACAGGATAAAAAATATCCCTGCGCATTCATTGCATTTCGATAGTTATTGCAACCGCGAATTTGGATCAGATATAAAGAATTATGCTGGTGAAGAAGTTCACAATCTTTTTCATCAAAAAATATTTGGTTCCTTTCTAGACATGCCCCAGTGTAATTTTCAGGGTTCGATTTTCAAGTGTTTACTTATGCTTAAGATAGAGCAAGATAATTCAGATGAAATTCACATTTACGTGTAGGGTACTATTCTCAAGTTTTCTATTACTGAGTTTGCTATAATATCAAGACTTAAATGTACAGAAAACATAGAGGAACACCTGTATACTGAATCATTTAAGTCCGTATCAATGGCGAAGTATTTCCCAAATTCAAAAAATTCTATCAAAAAGTGTATTTTTGTACAACGATTCAAGGTGAAAAACTTCGACAACAATACTGATGCTTTGAACATATCCATCCTTTACTTTATTCATACTTTTGTGTATTCACAAATACGTGATGCTACTATTAGCAGATCAGACTTTGTGATAATAGAGGATGAAAGGTACGAACAATTCTCATGGGGAAAGACTTCGTTTCAAAAGCTGATTGCAACTTGGAGACAAGATTTCTTTGTTGAAAAACAGCTATATCAGATCAAGATAATACCTTATGTGTTGAATGTTTGGATGTATGAATGTTGTTTTGAGATAGAAAGTACGATAGCTAAGCGAATGGGGAATGTAATTTCAAAAAATTTTAACTGAAAGGTTGTTGGGATTAAAGTCAAGTATGAGAAGTTCATGGGTGGTATGTTCAGAAAGGTAAGTATTTAATACATTATTTCGCGTTAATGCTTTTATTTCACTCTGCTGAATTTAATAGAATATTAATATTGTCATTTTTTATTGCTTAACAGTTTGTATACAATAATTTACGACCTACTCGTGAAGAAGTGCAAAGACTTGATTTGTCAATGATTGAGGGCATTGAATTAAATGACGTTGAGTCTGCCTTCTCACATGTTACTTCTCCCGATCGTAGTGGTAAAAGGCCTGTTGTTAACATACATAATCATTTGGACTCCGAACATCAAAGGTTTTGAGGATTTCAGTATAGTCTCACCACCAAAAATCCTAAGAAAGGAGGCCTGCGTACTGATGCATCAGCATCACAACCTACGAAGAGAAGGAGGACAATCCATTTTGATACTAAAACTGTTGATATGTCAGATCGTGAGAAAACACCATCTCCTATTTCAAGAAGAAATATGCTAACAGATCAAACACAGACTTCTGATTCACAGCGTATTGATGCACCAAATACAACTCCATCATCATCCATCAAGTCTGCTCATCAGACAACTTTTGATGAATAGTGGCACGAGATAAAGTCGTTCTTACAGTCTTATGTAAGTTTATCGATATGGTAAACAATATGTATAACCAAATTGTGAAACCATTAAGATGTTTATTGTCTTTTTATAAGCAGGTTGACCAAAAATTCACCTTTCTTCAAGAACTAATGGTTAAACAACATGAAGACTCAAACGACAAAATGGATAAACAACACATTGAACTCATAAACATGTTGAAACACAACAAACACACCGCTGAAAAGGTAAACTAAATTGGTTTTACGATATATAATCAACGAATTTTGTATTTCTATTTGAATTATATTTTTGTCTTTATCATTTTTCTGGTTCATAGTATATTTTAAAAAAATTATTGTATAAGGTTGATATGCATCATAAATTGTCGTATGTATTTTTGGTTTTAATTCATTAACAATTGCTTACATGTGTAGACTACTTAAATATACAAGAAATATTTTGTGTATAATCAAACTTCATAGGTATATTGTTAATTATTCATAATCTGTGTTATGTACATTAATCAATATACACAATACAATTATGTATATTGATTAATATACATAACTGTGTTATGTATATTTGAGAATATACATGACTGTGTTGTGTATAGTAGACAACATACATAACTGTGTTATGTATATTGTATAATTATGTATGCATAATAACTAATTTATTTTCGATGCAACTAAAATTTTATTTATTAAATTACGAAGGTAAAGAATCAAATATTTGGACAAAAAAAAACATTCAATGCAAGTTTACGGTTGAAGCAGTTAAAGGTTATTTATGATAATTTCTTTGTTGAAATTGATTTTTTAAAATTAATTCTTATATATATTTCATAACAAAATCAACAGGATTATGATGTGGAATGTTCAAAAAAGGAAGATGTACCATCAAAAGAGCAGGTTGACGAGATGAATTTCTTTCCAATAGTGGAAGACAAAGAAAAACATATACTTTTTATAAATATGCCTTTTTTGTTATCCTACATTGACGTTATCAAAATTATTCTTAAACATATGTAATACTAATGTCATCAGGATGATGAAGTAGGAGGTTTTACAACGGGAGATGCACCATCACTAGACAATGTCGAAGAGATGGATATCGTCACAAGATTTAAAGAGAAAGAAAAAAAGGTACTTGTTCCAAAATAATAGTTACACATAGGTAGTTTCATATATGATATTATCTTAATTTTTTTAATTTTTTTTTTATGATATATTTTTAGCGTAGTGTGTTGTGTATTTTGACTGATGTGCCTGATAGTTTTATTGTTATTACGGTGTATATGTGATATGTGATATGTATATTTTTATAATATAAATATATAATACATCAAAATGAGAACGTTATCATAAAAAATGCAATGCACATTTTAAACTTTTAGATTATTGGTGATAATGATAAATTATTAGATAAAGTGTTTGGTGATGATATAAGGGAGGATACTATTGTTGATGGGAACCACAGTCATGTACAAAATAAATTCGAGGTTATATGTCACATATTTTGAAAATTATAATTAAAACAATAAATTGATTTAGTTTTGTATATGTTTTATATTATCTATAAGAGGATTTTGAAGGTTTTAGTTCGAATGTTGAAACTTTCACATTAAATGCTCTTGTCGAAGAAGTGGTAAATCAGAAATCGGAGGATATTGAAACTGTCATATTAGATGCTCTTGTCAATTCATTGGTAAATCAGAAATCGGATTACTCCAAAGTTAAAACATCTATGATAGAGAATATCCTTAAAGATCATACGATAAATACATAAAGTGCATTTTTTTTTCTAATTTAAGTGTCAAATTTTATACACATCACACTATTTTTACTAACGTATTTAAACAAAACTAACATTTTATACATAAAATTTTACTTTTAACATATTTACTTGAGTACCATTCTAGAATCTGCTCAAGTCGAGATAGATGCCACAATGGAAGGTCTAGAAACACCGGTGAATTATATTCCTCTAGAAGTTGTTAAACCGGTAGAAAAAATTGTTAACCCACATTTCATACCTGATAGTTAGATTCCTCCAATTTTTTCTGATGCAGTTGTTGCGGCTCATCAAGCTGTAAAACCCCCTGCTAAGAGGACTAGGACTAAATCTAAAGTTTTCAAGTCACCATACCCGACAGAGTATGCTTCTGATTCAAAGGCCCTTGAGGATGAAACCACAGGTTTGAAACAAAAATTTGTATTTGAAGATTTCACAATATCTAATGATATGCCGATGGGTATCATTGAAGAGTACAAGAAATGAGTTGATGAAGGTCTATTGAAGTTTCATTCCAAAAAGTAAGTTTTAACATTATTAAACTGAATTTTTTTTGTCAATATGCATATACAATTTATATTTTTTTCTTACTAACAAAATTTAACATTTTATAGGAAAATGAATGATGACCACTACAAAGCAAAATCATCTTCTCTTGGAGTTAATGAAGTCGACTTTGTTGTTGCTCATGATTGGTCTAAAAATTGATTTTACTTGATGTCTCAAATAACTTCATGCTGGAACGATGAGGTATTTTTAATTTGAATTTTTTTTAAAAAAACTTTCATATTTACATACATATACGAAAGCTTATTCAACTTACTTGTACAACGATCTGTTATGTATGCACATAAATTTTATGTATATATGTTCCTGTTAAGCATGATATTAACCAGTACATGTATATTTATGCCTTACTGGATAAGTTGTTAGTGATTGATAGTGAAAGTACAATATGTTATTCTTGTTGAGTTAACAACTCAAATGGTCACTCAACT
The DNA here is from genome assembly GCA_030864215.1 of Capsicum pubescens. Taxonomy (NCBI): domain Eukaryota; kingdom Viridiplantae; phylum Streptophyta; class Magnoliopsida; order Solanales; family Solanaceae; genus Capsicum; species Capsicum pubescens. The sequence goes on from CM061543.1 coordinate 110,493,206, forward strand.
TTGAATTTTTATCCCAGAAAGTCACGGAACTTTGATCTTTACTTTAAAAGTCACTCAACTTTCACATTTTTACTCAGAAAGTCACTCAAACTATTTAATCATTATTTTAAAATAACATTTTCTTATGTGAAATTGTTATTTAAATGCAAAATTCAGAAAATAAAAAAATTATCTCTTAATGACCCTTTAATCCTTATTCCCATAAATTAATTTTCCTTTGTCATTTTTGTTCTTCTTCTTCTCACATATTGTAATTGATTTAACATTAAATATGCCTAATAAAATATTAAAAGTTTAAATTAAATTTAACAATAATCGAAGAATAAAAAATTATTAATATAAAATATATTAATAAGATGAAATATAACTAAATGATACATAATTTAACTCATTTATTATTAAAAGTCATGTTTATGCAGTTATTACATACATATAGTGATTTCCTATAACGTAGGTATATTACTTATAATATTTAGTTATGGGTATAAAATCCCTAATTCATCATACATATACATATAATTTGTGGTCATTTTTTTTTTTAAAATTAAGTTTTAAAATATATATAAAAATATATAAATACATTTATTGTATTGAAGTCTAGTGAAGCCGTGTTTGATTCACTAGCATTATTGTTATCTTCTTGTTTGATTCACTAGCATTATTGTTATCTTCTTGTTATTGTTCATATTGAAGTCTAGTGAAGCCATGTGTGGCCTTGTGCGATTCACTAGCATTGTTGTTGATTGTTTCTTAAATATGATTTTATTTTGATACATAGTCACTTGAAAATGGTTAAGTGCAGGGACTTTAAAGGGGATTTTGTGTTTTGAATGTGGTTTGGTAGGTGACATAGTCGCTTGAAAATGGATAAGTCTAGGGACCTTAAATGAGATTTTTTTGTTTTGAATGTGGTTTGTTAGGTTACTTAGTTGCTTAAAAATGATTAAGCCTAGGGACTTTAAAGGGTATTTTTGTGTGTTTGAATGTGGTTTGTTTTGATACTTAGTTGCTTGAAAATGGTTAAGTATAGGGACTTTGAAAGAGATTTTTGTGTTTTGAATGTGATTTGGTAAGTGGCATAGTCACTTGAAAATCGTTAAGTATAGGGACTTTGAATGGGATTTTATTTTTTTGAATGTGGTTTGTTAGGTGAATTAGTCGCTTGAAAATGGTTAAGTGTAGGGACTTTGAATGGGATTTTGTTGTTTTGAATGTGGTTGGTTAGGTGACATAGTCGCTTGAAAATGGTTAAGTTCAGAGACTTTGAATGGGATTTTATTATTTTGAATGTGGTTTGTTAGGAGACTTAGTCGCTTGAAAATGGTTAAGTCTAGGGACTTTGAATGAGATTTTGTTATTTTGAATGTGTTTTGTTTGGTGACTTAGTCGCTTGAAAATGGTTAAGTCTAGGCACTTTGAATGAGATTTTATTATTTGAATGTGGTTGGTTAGGTGACTTAGTCGCTTGAAAATGGTTAAGTCTAGGGACTTTGAATGAGATTTTATTGTTGTGAATGTGGTTTGTTAGGAGACTTAGTCGCTTGAAAATGGTTAAGTCTAGGGACTTTGAATGAGATTTTATAATTTTGAATGTGGTTTGTTAGGTGACTTATTCGCTTGAAAATAGTTAAGTCTAGGGACTTTGAATGAGATTTTGTTGTTTTGAATGTGGTTTGTTAGGTGACCTAGTCGCTTGAAAATGGTTAAGTGTAGGGACTTTGAATGAGATTTTGTTATTTTGAACGTGGTTTGTTAGGTGACTTAGTCGCTTGAAAATGGTTAAGTCTAGGGACTTTCAATGGGATTTTATTATTTTGAATATGGTTTGTTAGGTGACTTAGTCGCTTGAAAATGGTTAAGTCTATAGACTTTGAATGAGATTTTGTTGTTTTGAATGTGGTTGGTTAGGTGACTTAATCGCTTGAAAATGGTTAAGTCTAGGGACTTTGAATGGAATTTTGTTATTTTGAATGTGGTTTATTAGGTGACTTAGTCGCTTGAAAATGGTTAAGTATAGGGACTTTGAATGGAATTTTGTTGTTTTGAATATGATTTGTTAGGTAACTTAGTTGCTTGAAAATGGTTAGGTCTAGGGACTTTGAATGAGATTTTGTTGTTTTGAATGTGGTTTGTAGGTGACTTAGTCGCTTGAAAATGGTTAAGTCTAGGGACTTTGATTGGAATTTTATTGTTTAGAATATGGTTTGTCAGGTGACTTAGTCGCTTAAAAATGGTTATGTCTAGGGACTTTGAATGGGATTTTGTTATTTTGAATGTGGTTTGTTAGGTAACTTAGTCGCTTGAAAATGGTTAAGTCTAGGGACTTTGAATGACATTTTGTTGTTTTGAATGTGGTTTGTTAGGTGACATAGTCTCTTGAAAATGGTTAAGTCTAAGGACTTTGAATGAAATTTTGTTGTTTTGAATGTGGTTTGTTAGGTAACTTAGTCGCTTGAAAATGGTTAAGTCTAGGGACTTTGAATGGGATTATGTTGTTTTGAATGTGGTTTATTAGGTGACTTAGTCGCTTAAAAATGATTAAGTCTAGGAACATTGAATGGGATTTTGTTGTTTTGAATATATTTGGTTAGGTGACTTAGCCTCTTGAAAATGGTTAAGTCTAGGGACTTTAAATGAAATATTGTTATTTTGAATGTGGTTTGTTAGGTGACTTAGTCGCTTGAAAATGGTTAAGTCTAGTGACTTTGAATGGGATTTTGTTGTTATGAATGTGGTTTGTTTGGTGACTTAGTCGCTTGAAAATGGTTAAGTCTAGGGACTTTGAATGAGATTTTGTTGTTTTAAATGTTCTTTGTTATGTGATTTAGTCACTTGAAAATGATTAAGTCTAGGGACTTTGTATGAGATTTTGTTGTTTTGAATGTGGTTGGTTAGGTGACTTAGTCGCTTGAAAATGGTTAAGTCTAGGGACTTTGAATGGGATTTTGTTGTTTTGAATGTGGTTTGTTAGGTGGTTTAGTCGCTTTAAAATGGTAAAGTGTAGGGACTTTGAATGGGATTTTTTTATTTTGATTGTGGTTTGTTGGGTGACTTAGTCTCTTGAAAATGGTTAAGTCTATGGACTTTGAATGGGATTTTATTGTTTTGAATGTGGTTTGTTGGGTGACTTAGTCTCTTGAAAATGGTTATGTCTAGGAACATTGAATGGTATTTTGTTGTTTTGAATGTGGTTTGTTAGGTGACTTAGTCTCTTGAAAATGGTTAAGCCTAGGGACTTTGAATGAGATTTTGTTGTTTTGAATGTGGTTTGTTAGGTGACTTAGTCTCTTGAAAATGGTTAAGTCTAGGGACATTGAATGAGATTTTGTTGTTTTGAATGTGTTTTGTTACGTGACTTAGTCGCTTGAAAATGGTTAAGTCTAGGGACTTTGAATGAGATTTTGTTGTTTTGAATGTGGTTGGTTAGGTGACTTAGTCGCTTAAAAATGGTTAAGTCTAGGGACTTTGAATGGGATTTTGTTGTTTTGAATGTGGTTTGTTAGGTGACTTAGTCGCTTGAAAATGGTTAAGTCTAGGGACTTTGAATGTGATTTTGTTGTTTTGAATGTGGTTGGTTAGGTGACTTAGTCGTTTGAAAATGGTTAAGTCTAGGGACTTTGAATGGAATTTTGTTGTTTTGAATGTGGTTTGTTAGGTGACTTAGTTTCTTGAAAATGGTTAAGTCTAGGCACTTTGAATGGGATTTTATAGTTTTGAATGTGGTTTGTTAGGTGACTTAGTCGCTTAAAAATGGTTAAGTCTAGGGACTTTGAATGAGATTTTGTTGTTTTGAATGTGGTTGGTTAGGTGACTTAGTCGCTTAAAAATGGTTAAGTCTAGGGAATTTGAATGGGATTTTGTAGTTTTGAATGTGGTTTGTTAGGTGACTTAGTCGCTTGAAAATGGTTAAGTCAAGGGACTTTGAATGTGATTTTGTTGTTTTGAATGTGGTTGGTTAGGTGACTTAGTCGCTTGAAAATGGTTAAGTCTAGGGACTTTGAATGGAATTTTGGTATTTTGAATGTGGTTTGTTAGGTGACTTAGTCGCTTGAAAATAGTTAAGTCTAGGGACTTTGAATGGGATTTTATTGTTTTGAATGTGGTTTGTTAGGTGACTTAGTCGCTTAAAAATGGTTAAGTCTAGGGACTTTGAATGAGATTTTGTTGTTTTTGAATGTGGTTGGTTAGGTGGCTTAGTCGGTTTAAAATGGTTAAGTGTAGGGACTTTGAATGGGATTTTGTTATTTTGATTGTGGTTTGTTGGGTGACTTAGTCTCTTGAAAATGGTTAAGTCTATGGACTTTGAATGGGATTTTATTATTTTGAATGTGGTTTGTTGGGTGACTTAGTCTCTTGAAAATGGTTAAGTCTAGGAACTTTGAATGGTATTTTGTTGTTTTGAATGTGGTTTGTTAGGTGACTTAGTCTCTTGAAAATGGCTAAGTCTAGGGACTTTGAATGAGATTTTGTTGTTTTGAATGTGGTTTGTTAGGTGACTTAGTCTCTTCAAAATGGTTAAGTCTAGGGACTTTGAATGAGATTTTGTTGTTTTGAATGTGTTTTGTTACGTGACTTAGTCGCTTGAAAATCGTTAAGTCTAGGGACTTTGAATGAGATTTTGTTGTTTTGAATGTGGTTGGTTAGGTGACTTAGTCGCTTAAATATGGTTAAGTCTAGGGACTTTGAATGGGATTTTGTTGTTTTGAATGTGGTTTGTTAGGTGACTTAGTCTCTTTAAAATGGTTAAGTCTAGGGACTTTGAATGAGATTTTGTTGTTTTGAATGTGTTTTGTTACGTGACTTAGTCGCTTGAAAATTGTTAAGTCTAGGGACTTTGAATAAGATTTTGTTGTTTTGAATGTGGTTGGTTAGGTGACTTAGTCGCTTAAAAATGGTTAAGTCTAGGGACTTTGAATGGGATTTTATTGTTTTGAATGTGGTTTGTTAGGTGACTTAGTCGCTTGAAAATGGTTAAGTCTTGGGACTTTGAATGGGATTTTGTTATTTTGAATGTGGTTTGTTTGGTGACTTAGTCGCTTGAAAATGGTTAAGTCTAGGGACTTTGAATGAGATTTTGTTGTTTTAAATGTGCTTTGTTAGGTGATTTAGTCGCTAGAAAATGATTAAGTCTAAGGACTTTGTATGAGATTTTGTTGTTTTGAATGTGGTTGGTTAGGTGACCTAGTCGCTTGAAAATGGTTAAATCTAGGGACTTTGAATGGGATTTTGTTGTTGTGAATGTGGTTTGTTAGGTGACTTAGTCGCTTGAAAATGGTTAATTCTAGGGACTTTGAATGACATTTTGTTGTTTTGAATGTGGTTGGTAAGGTGACATAGTCACTTGAAAATAGTTAAGTCTAGGGACTTTGAATGGGATTTTGTTATTTTAAATGTGGTTTGTTAGGTGACTTAGTCACTTGAAAATGGTTAAGTGTAGGGACTTTGAATGAGATTTTGTTGTTTTAAATGTGCTTTGTTAGGTGATTTAGTCGCTTGAAAATGATTAAGTCTAGGGACTTTGTATGAGATTTTGTTGTTTTGAATGTGGTTGGTTAGGTGACCTAGTCGCTTGAAAATTGTTAAGTCTAGGGACTTTGAATAGAATTTTGTTGTTGTGAATGTGGTTTGTTAGGTGACTTAGTCGCTTGAAAATGGTTAAGTTGAGGAACTTTGAATGGGATTTTGTTGTTTTGAATGTGGTTTGTTAGGTGACTTAGTCGCTTGTAAATGGTTAAGTCAAGGGACTTTGAATGAGATTTTGTTGTTTTGAATGTAGTTGGTTAGGTGACTTAGTCGCTTGAAAATGGTTAAGAGTAGGGACTTTGAATGGGATTTTGTTGTTTTGAATGTGGTTTGTTAGGTGACTTAGTCGCTTGATAATGGTTAATTCTAGGGACTTTGAATGACATTTTGTTGTTTTGAATGTGGTTGGTTAGGTGACTTAGTCACTTGAAAATAGTTAAGTCTAGGGACTTTGAATGGGATTTTGTTATTTTAAATGTGGTTTGTTAGGTGACTTAGTCACTCGAAAATGGTTAAGTGTAGGGACTTTGAATGTGATTTTGTTGTTTTGAATGTGGTTTGTTAAGTGACTTAGTCGATTGAAAATGGTTAAGTCTAGGGACTTTGAATGGGATTTTGGTTAATGTGGTTTGTTAGGTGACTTAGTCGCTTGAAAATGATTTAGTCTAGGGACTTTGAATGAGATTTTGTTGTTTTGAATGTGGTTGGTTAGGTGACTTAGTTGCTTGAAAATGGTTAAGTCTAGGGACTTTGAATGAGATTTTGTTGTTTTGAATGTGTTTTGTTACGTGACTTAGTCGCTTGAAAATGGTTAAGTCTAGGGACTTTGAATGAGATTTTGTTGTTTTGAATGTGGTTGGTTAGGTGACTTAGTCGCTTAAAAATGGTTAAGTCTAGGGAATTTGAATGGGATTTTGTAGTTTTGAATGTGGTTTGTTAGGTGACTTAGTCGCTTGAAAATGGTTAAGTCAAGGGACTTTGAATGTGATTTTGTTGTTTTGAATGTGGTTGGTTAGGTGACTTAGTCGCTTGAAAATGGTTAAGTCTAGGGACTTTGAATGGAATTTTGGTATTTTGAATGTGGTTTGTTAGGTGACTTAGTTTCTTGAAAATGGTTAAGTCTAGGCACTTTGAATGGGATTTTATTGTTTTGAATGTGGTTTGTTAGGTGACTTAGTCGCTTAAAAATGGTTAAGTCTAGGGACTTTGAATGAGATTTTGTTGTTTTTGAATGTGGTTGGTTAGGTGGCTTAGTCGCTATAAAATGGTTAAGTGTAGGGACTTTGAATGGGATTTTGTTGGTTTGATTGTGGTTTGTTGGGTGACTTAGTCTCTTGAAAATGGTTAAGTCTATGGACTTTGAATGGGATTTTATTGTTTTGAATGTGGTTTCTTGGGTGACTTAGTCTCTTGAAAATGGTTAAGTCTAGGAACTTTGAATGGTATTTTGTTGTTTTGAATGTGGTTTGTTAGGTGACTTAGTCTCTTGAAAATGGTTAAGTCTAGGGACTTTGAATGAGATTTTGTTGTTTTGAATGTGGTTTGTTAGGTGACTTAGTCTCTTGAAAATGGTTAAGTCTAGGGACTTTGAATGAGATTTTGTTGTTTTGAATGTGTTTTGTTACGTGACTTAGTCGCTTGAAAATGGTTAAGTCTAGGGACTTTGAATGAGATTTTATTGTTTTGAATGTGGTTGGTTAGGTGACTTAGTCGCTTAAAAATGGTTAAGTCTAGGGACTTTGAATGGGATTTTGTTGTTTTGAATGTGGTTTGTTAGGTGACTTAGTCGCTTGAAAATGGTTAAGTCTAGGGACTTTGAATGTGATTTTGTTGTTTTGAATGAGGTTGGTTAGGTGACTTAGTCGCTTGAAAATGGTTAAGTCTAGGGACTTTGAATGTGATTTTGTTGTTTTGAATGAGGTTGGTTAGGTGACTTAGTCGCTTGAAAATGGTTAAGTCTAGGAACTTTGAATGGAATTTTGTTGTTTTGATTGTGGTTTGTTAGGTGACTTAGTTTCTTGAAATTGGTTAAGTCTAGGCACTTTGAATGGGATTTTGTTGTTTTGAATGTGGTTTGTTAGGTGACTTAGTCGCTTGAAAATAGTTAAGTCTAGGGACTTTGAATGGGATTTTATTGTTTTGAATGTGGTTTGTTAGGTGACTTAGTCGCATAAAAATGGTTAAGTCTAGGGATTTTGAATGAGATTTTGTTGTTTTTGAATGTGGTTGGTTAGGTGGCTTAGTCGCTTTAAAATGGTTAAGTGTAGGGACTTTGAATTGGATTTTGTTGTTTTGAATGTGGTTTGTTGGGTGACTTAGTCTCTTGAAAATGGTTAAGTCTAGTAACTTTGACTGGTATTTTGTTGTTTTGAATGTGGTTTGTTAGGTGACTTAGTCGCTTGTAAATTGTTAAGTCAAGGGACTTTGAATGAGATTTTGTTGTTTTGAATGTAGTTGGTTAGGTGACTTAGTCGCTTGAAAATGGTTAAGAGTCGGGACTTTGAATGGGATTTTGTTGTTTTGAATGTGGTTTGTTAGGTGACTTAGTCGCTTGAAAATGGTTAATTCTAGGGACTTTGAATGACATTTTGTTGTTTTGAATGTGGTTGGTTAGGTGACTTAGTCACTTGAAAATAGTTAAGTCTAGGGACTTTCAATGGGATTTTGTTATTTTAAATGTGGTTTGTTAGGTGACTTAGTCACTTGAAAATGGTTAAGTGTAGGGACTTTGAATGTGATTTTGTTGTTTTGAATGTGGTTTGTTAAGTGACTTAGTCGTTTGAAAATGGTTAAGTCTAGGGACTTTGAATGGGATTTTGGTTAATGTGGTTTGTTAGGTGACTTAGTCGCTTGAAAATGATTTAGTCTAGGGACTTTGAATGAGATTTTGTTGTTTTGAATGTGGTTGGTTAGGTGACTTAGTTGCTTGAAAATGGTTAAGTCTAGGGACTTTGAATGAGATTTTGTTGTTTTGAATGTGTTTTGTTACGTGACTTAGTCGCTTAAAAATGGTTAAGTCTAGGGACTTTGAATGAGATTTTGTTGGTTTGAATGTGGTTGGTTAGGTGACTTAGTCGCTTAAAAATGGTTAAGTCTAGGGAATTTGAATGGGATTTTGTTGTTTTGAATGTGGTTTGTTAGGTGACTTAGTCGCTTGAAAATGGTTAAGTCAAGGGACTTTGAATGTGATTTTGTTGTTTTGAATGTGGTTGGTTAGGTGACTTAGTCGCTTGAAAATGGTTAAGTCTAGGGACTTTGAATGGAATTTTGGTATTTTGAATGTGGTTTGTTAGGTGACTTAGTTTCTTGAAAATGGTTAAGTCTAGGCACTTTGAATGGGATTTTATTGTTTTGAATGTGGTTTGTTAGGTGACTTAGTCGCTTAAAAATGGTTAAGTCTAGGGACTTTGAATGAGATTTTATTGTTTTTGAATGTGGTTGGTTAGGTGGCTTAGTCGCTATAAAATGGTTAAGTGTAGGGACTTTGAATGGGATTTTGTTGGTTTGATTGTGGTTTGTTGGGTGACTTAGTCTCTTGAAAATGTTTAAGTCTATGGACTTTGAATGGGATTTTATTGTTTTGAATGTGGTTTCTTGGGTGACTTAGTCTCTTGAAAATGGTTAAGTCTAGGAACTTTGAATGGTATTTTGTTGTTTTGAATGTGGTTTGTTAGGTGACTTAGTCTCTTGAAAATGGTTAAGTCTAGGGACTTTGAATGAGATTTTGTTGTTTTGAATGTGGTTTGTTAGGTGACTTAGTCTCTTGAAAATGGTTAAGTCTAGGGACTTTGAATGAGATTTTGTTGTTTTGAATGTGTTTTGTTACGTGACTTAGTCGCTTGAAAATGGTTAAGTCTAGGGACTTTGAATGAGATTTTATTGTTTTGAATGTGGTTAGTTAGGTGACTTAGTCGCTTAAAAATGGTTAAGTCTAGGGACTTTGAATGGGATTTTGTTGTTTTGAATGTGGTTTGTTAGGTGACTTAGTCGCTTGAAAATGGTTAAGTCTAGGGACTTTGAATGTGATTTTGTTGTTTTGAATGAGGTTGGTTAGGTGACTTAGTCGCTTGAAAATGGTTAAGTCTAGGAACTTTGAATAGAATTTTGTTGTTTTGATTGTGGTTTGTTAGGTGACTTAGTTTCTTGAAAATGGTTAAGTCTAGGCACTTTGAATGGGATTTTGTTGTTTTGAATGTGGTTTGTTAGGTGACTTAGTCGCTTGAAAATAGTTAAGTCTAGGGACTTTGAATGGGATTTTATTGTTTTGAATGTGGTTTGTTAGGTGACTTAGTCGCATAAAAATGGTTAAGTCTAGGGATTTTGAATGAGATTTTGTTGTTTTTGAATGTGGTTGGTTAGGTGGCTTAGTCGCTTTAAAATGGTTAAGTGTAGGGACTTTGAATGGGATTTTGTTGTTTTGATTGTGGTCTGTTGGGTGACTTAGTCTCTTGAAAATGGTTAAGTCTATGGACTTTGAATGGGATTTTATTGTTTTGAATGTGGTTTGTTGGGTGACTTAGTCTTTTGAAAATGGTTAAGTCTAGTAACTTTGAATGGTATTTTGTTGTTTTGAATGTGGTTTGTTAGGTGACTTAGTCGCTTGTAAATTGTTAAGTCAAGGGACTTTGAATGAGATTTTGTTGTTTTGAATGTAGTTGGTTAGGTGACTTAGTCGCTTGAAAATGGTTAAGAGTAGGGACTTTGAATGGGATTTTGTTTTTTTGAATGTGGTTTGTTAGGTGACTTAGTCGCTTGAAAATGGTTAATTCTAGGGACTTTGAATGACATTTTGTTGTTTTGAATGTGGTTGGTTAGGTGACTTAGTCACTTGAAAATAGTTAAGTCTAGGGACTTTCAATGGGATTTTGTTATTTTAAATGTGGTTTGTTAGGTGACTTAGTCACTTGAAAATGGTTAAGTGTAGGGACTTTGAATGTGATTTTGTTGTTTTGAATGTGGTTTGTTAAGTGACTTAGTCGTTTGAAAATGGTTAAGTCTAGGGACTTTGAATGGGATTTTGGTTAATGTGGTTTGTTAGGTGACTTAGTCGCTTGAAAATGATTTAGTCTAGGGACTTTGAATGAGATTTTGTTGTTTTGAATGTGGTTGGTTAGGTGACTTAGTTGCTTGAAAATGGTTAAGTCTAGGGACTTTGAATGAGATTTTGTTGTTTTGAATGTGTTTTGTTACGTGACTTAGTCGCTTAAAAATGGTTAAGTCTAGGGACTTTGAATGAGATTTTGTTAGTTTGAATGTGGTTGGTTAGGTGACTTAGTCGCTTAAAAATGGTTAAGTCTAGGGAATTTGAATGGGATTTTGTTGTTTTGAATGTGGTTTGTTAGGTGACTTAGTCGCTTGAAAATGGTTAAGTCAAGGGACTTTGAATGTGATTTTGTTGTTTTGAATGTGGTTGGTTAGGTGACTTAGTCGCTTGAAAATGGTTAAGTCTAGGGACTTTGAATGGAATTTGGTATTTTGAATGTGGTTTGTTAGGTGACTTAGTTTCTTGAAAATGGTTAAGTCTAGGCACTTTGAATGGGATTTTATTGTTTTGAATGTGGTTTGTTAGGTGACTTAGTCGCTTAAAAATGGTTAAGTCTAGGGACTTTGAATGAGATTTTATTGTTTTTGAATGTGGTTGGTTAGGTGGCTTAGTCGCTATAAAATGGTTAAGTGTTGGGACTTTGAATGGGACTTTGTTGGTTTGATTGTGGTTTGTTGGGTGACTTAGTCTCTTGAAAATGGTTAAGTCTATGGACTTTGAATGGGATTTTATTGTTTTGAATGTGGTTTCTTGGGTGACTTAGTCTCTTGAAAATGGTTAAGTCTAGGAACTTTGAATGGTATTTTGTTGTTTTGAATGTGGTTTGTTAGGTGACTTAGTCTCTTGAAAATGGTTAAGTCTAGGGACTTTGAATGAGATTTTGTTGTTTTGAATGTGGTTTGTTAGGTGACTTAGTCTCTTGAAAATGGTTAAGTCTAGGGACTTTGAATGAGATTTTGTTGTTTTGAATGTGTTTTGTTACGTGACTTAGTCGCTTGAAAATGGTTAAGTCTAGGGACTTTGAATGAGATTTTATTGTTTTGAATGTGGTTGGTTAGGTGACTTAGTCGCTTAAAAATGGTTAAGTCTAGGGACTTTGAATGGGATTTTGTTGTTTTGAATGTGGTTTGTTAGGTGACTTAGTCGCTTGAAAATGGTTAAGTCTAGGGACTTTGAATGTGATTTTGTTGTTTTGAATGAGGTTGGTTAGGTGACTTAGTCGCTTGAAAATGGTTAAGTTTAGGAACTTTGAATGGAATTTTGTTGTTTTGATTGTGGTTTGTTAGGTGACTTAGTTTCTTGAAAATGGTTAAGTCTAGGCACTTTGAATGGGATTTTGTTGTTTTGAATGTGGTTTGTTAGGTGACTTAGTCGCTTGAAAATAGTTAAGTCTAGGGACTTTGAATGGGATTTTATTGTTTTGAATGTGGTTTGTTAGGTGACTTAGTCGCATAAAAATGGTTAAGTCTAGGGACTTTGAATGAGATTTTGTTGTTTTTGAATGTGGTTGGTTAGGTGGCTTAGTCGCTTTAAAATGGTTAAGTGTAGGGACTTTGAATGGGATTTTGTTGTTTTGATTGTGGTCTGTTGGGTGACTTAGTCTCTTGAAAATGGTTAAGTCTATGAACTTTGAATGGGATTTTATTGTTTTGAATGTGGTTTGTTGGGTGACTTAGTCTCTTGAAAATGGTTAAGTCTAGTAACTTTGAATGGTATTTTTATGTTTTGAATGTGGTTTGTTAGGTGACTTAGTCGCTTGTAAATTGTTAAGTCAAGGTACTTTGAATGAGATTTTGTTGTTTTGAATGTAGTTGGTTAGGTGACTTAGTCGCTTGAAAATGGTTAAGAGTATGGACTTTGAATGGGATTTTGTTGTTTTGAATGTGGTTTGTTAGGTGACTTAGTCGCTTGAAAATGGTTAATTCTAGGGACTTTGAGTGACATTTTGTTGTTTTGAATGTGGTTGGTTAGGTGACTTAGTCACTTGAAAATAGTTAAGTCTAGGGACTTTCAATGGGATTTTGTTATTTTAAATGTGGTTTGTTAGGTGACTTAGTCACTTGAAAATGGTTAAGTGTAAGGACTTTGAATGTGATTTTGTTGTTTTGAATGTGGTTTGTTAAGTGACTTAGTCGTTTGAAAATGGTTAAGTCTAGGGACTTTGAATGGGATTTTGGTTAATGTGGTTTGTTAGGTGACTTAGTCGCTTGAAAATGATTTAGTCTAGGGACTTTGAATCAGATTTTGTTGTTTTGAATGTGGTTGGTTAGGTGACTTAGTTGCTTGAAAATGGTTAAGTCTAGGGACTTTGAATGAGATTTTGTTGTTTTGAATGTGTTTTGTTACGTGACTTAGTCGCTTGAAAATGGTTAAGTCTAGGGACTTTGAATGAGATTTTGTTGGTTTGAATGTGGTTGGTTAGGTGACTTAGTCGCTTAAAAATGGTTAAGTCTAGGGAATTTGAATGGGATTTTGTTGTTTTGAATGTGGTTTGATAGGTGACTTAGTCGCTTGAAAATGGTTAAGTCATGGGACTTTGAATGTGATTTTGTTGTTTTGAATGTGGTTGGTTAGGTGACTTAGTCGCTTGAAAATGGTTAAGTCTAGGGACTTTGAATGGAATTTTGGTATTTTGAATGTGGTTTGTTAGGTGACTTAGTTTCTTGAAAATGGTTAAGTCTAGGCACTTTGAATGGGATTTTATTGTTTTGAATGTGGTTTGTTAGGTGACTTAGTCGCTTAAAAATGGTTAAGTCTAGGGACTTTGAATGAGATTTTATTGTTTTTGAATGTGGTTGGTTAGGTGGCTTAGTCGCTATAAAATGGTTAAGTGTAGGGACTTTGAATGGGATTTTGTTGGTTTGATTGTGGTTTGTTGGGTGACTTAGTCTCTTGAAAATGTTTAAGTCTATGGACTTTGAATGGGATTTTATTGTTTTGAATGTGGTTTCTTGGGTGACTTAGTCTCTTGAAAATGGTTAAGTCTAGGAACTTTGAATGGTATTTTGTTGTTTTGAATGTGGTTTGTTAGGTGACTTAGTCTCTTGAAAATGGTTAAGTCTAGGGACTTTGAATGAGATTTTGTTGTTTTGAATGTGGTTTGTTAGGTGACTTAGTCTCTTGAAAATGGTTAAGTCTAGGGACTTTGAATGAGATTTTGTTGTTTTGAATGTGTTTTGTTACGTGACTTAGTCGCTTGAAAATGGTTAAGTCTAGGGACTTTGAATGAGATTTTATTGTTTTGAATGTGGTTAGTTAGGTGACTTAGTCGCTTAAAAATGGTTAAGTCTAGGGACTTTGAATGGGATTTTGTTGTTTTGAATGTGGTTTGTTAGGTGACTTAGTCGCTTGAAAATGGTTAAGTCTAGGGACTTTGAATGTGATTTTGTTGTTTTGAATGAGGTTGGTTAGGTGACTTAGTCGCTTGAAAATGGTTAAGTCTAGGAACTTTGAATAGAATTTTGTTGTTTTGATTGTGGTTTGTTAGGTGACTTAGTTTCTTGAAAATGGTTAAGTCTAGGCACTTTGAATGGGATTTTGTTGTTTTGAATGTGGTTTGTTAGGTGACTTAGTCGCTTGAAAATAGTTAAGTCTAGGGACTTTGAATGGGATTTTATTGTTTTGAATGTGGTTTGTTAGGTGACTTAGTCGCATAAAAATGGTTAAGTCTAGGGATTTTGAATGAGATTTTGTTGTTTTTGAATGTGGTTGGTTAGGTGGCTTAGTCGCTTTAAAATGGTTAAGTGTAGGGACTTTGAATGGGATTTTGTTGTTTTGATTGTGGTCTGTTGGGTGACTTAGTCTCTTGAAAATGGTTAAGTCTATGGACTTTGAATGGGATTTTATTGTTTTGAATGTGGTTTGTTGGGTGACTTAGTCTTTTGAAAATGGTTAAGTCTAGTAACTTTGAATGGTATTTTGTTGTTTTGAATGTGGTTTGTTAGGTGACTTAGTCGCTTGTAAATTGTTAAGTCAAGGGACTTTGAATGAGATTTTGTTGTTTTGAATGTAGTTGGTTAGGTGACTTAGTCGCTTGAAAATGGTTAAGAGTAGGGACTTTGAATGGGATTTTGTTTTTTTGAATGTGGTTTGTTAGGTGACTTAGTCGCTTGAAAATGGTTAATTCTAGGGACTTTGAATGACATTTTGTTGTTTTGAATGTGGTTGGTTAGGTGACTTAGTCACTTGAAAATAGTTAAGTCTAGGGACTTTCAATGGGATTTTGTTATTTTAAATGTGGTTTGTTAGGTGACTTAGTCACTTGAAAATGGTTAAGTGTAGGGACTTTGAATGTGATTTTGTTGTTTTGAATGTGGTTTGTTAAGTGACTTAGTCGTTTGAAAATGGTTAAGTCTAGGGACTTTGAATGGGATTTTGGTTAATGTGGTTTGTTAGGTGACTTAGTCGCTTGAAAATGATTTAGTCTAGGGACTTTGAATGAGATTTTGTTGTTTTGAATGTGGTTGGTTAGGTGACTTAGTTGCTTGAAAATGGTTAAGTCTAGGGACTTTGAATGAGATTTTGTTGTTTTGAATGTGTTTTGTTACGTGACTTAGTCGCTTAAAAATGGTTAAGTCTAGGGACTTTGAATGAGATTTTGTTAGTTTGAATGTGGTTGGTTAGGTGACTTAGTCGCTTAAAAATGGTTAAGTCTAGGGAATTTGAATGGGATTTTGTTGTTTTGAATGTGGTTTGTTAGGTGACTTAGTCGCTTGAAAATGGTTAAGTCAAGGGACTTTGAATGTGATTTTGTTGTTTTGAATGTGGTTGGTTAGGTGACTTAGTCGCTTGAAAATGGTTAAGTCTAGGGACTTTGAATGGAATTTGGTATTTTGAATGTGGTTTGTTAGGTGACTTAGTTTCTTGAAAATGGTTAAGTCTAGGCACTTTGAATGGGATTTTATTGTTTTGAATGTGGTTTGTTAGGTGACTTAGTCGCTTAAAAATGGTTAAGTCTAGGGACTTTGAATGAGATTTTATTGTTTTTGAATGTGGTTGGTTAGGTGGCTTAGTCGCTATAAAATGGTTAAGTGTAGGGACTTTGAATGGGACTTTGTTGGTTTGATTGTGGTTTGTTGGGTGACTTAGTCTCTTGAAAATGGTTAAGTCTATGGACTTTGAATGGGATTTTATTGTTTTGAATGTGGTTTCTTGGGTGACTTAGTCTCTTGAAAATGGTTAAGTCTAGGAACTTTGAATGGTATTTTGTTGTTTTGAATGTGGTTTGTTAGGTGACTTAGTCTCTTGAAAATGGTTAAGTCTAGGGACTTTGAATGAGATTTTGTTGTTTTGAATGTGGTTTGTTAGGTGACTTAGTCTCTTGAAAATGGTTAAGTCTAGGGACTTTGAATGAGATTTTGTTGTTTTGAATGTGTTTTGTTACGTGACTTAGTCGCTTGAAAATGGTTAAGTCTAGGGACTTTGAATGAGATTTTATTGTTTTGAATGTGGTTGGTTAGGTGACTTAGTCGCTTAAAAATGGTTAAGTCTAGGGACTTTGAATGGGATTTTGTTGTTTTGAATGTGGTTTGTTAGGTGACTTAGTCGCTTGAAAATGGTTAAGTCTAGGGACTTTGAATGTGATTTTGTTGTTTTGAATGAGGTTGGTTAGGTGACTTAGTCGCTTGAAAATGGTTAAGTTTAGGAACTTTGAATGGAATTTTGTTGTTTTGATTGTGGTTTGTTAGGTGACTTAGTTTCTTGAAAATGGTTAAGTCTAGGCACTTTGAATGGGATTTTGTTGTTTTGAATGTGGTTTGTTAGGTGACTTAGTCGCTTGAAAATAGTTAAGTCTAGGGACTTTGAATGGGATTTTATTGTTTTGAATGTGGTTTGTTAGGTGACTTAGTCGCATAAAAATGGTTAAGTCTAGGGACTTTGAATGAGATTTTGTTGTTTTTGAATGTGGTTGGTTAGGTGGCTTAGTCGCTTTAAAATGGTCAAGTGTAGGGACTTTGAATGGGATTTTGTTGTTTTTATTGTGGTCTGTTGGGTGACTTAGTCTCTTGAAAATGGTTAAGTCTATGAACTTTGAATGGGATTTTATTGTTTTGAATGTGGTTTGTTGGGTGACTTAGTCTCTTGAAAATGGTTAAGTCTAGTAACTTTGAATGGTATTTTTATGTTTTGAATGTGGTTTGTTAGGTGACTTAGTCGCTTGTAAATTGTTAAGTCAAGGTACTTTGAATGAGATTTTGTTGTTTTGAATGTAGTTGGTTAGGTGACTTAGTCGCTTGAAAATGGTTAAGAGTATGGACTTTGAATGGGATTTTGTTGTTTTGAATGTGGTTTGTTAGGTGACTTAGTCGCTTGAAAATGGTTAATTCTAGGGACTTTGAGTGACATTTTGTTGTTTTGAATGTGGTTGGTTAGGTGACTTAGTCACTTGAAAATAGTTAAGTCTAGGGACTTTCAATGGGATTTTGTTATTTTAAATGTGGTTTGTTAGGTGACTTAGTCACTTGAAAATGGTTAAGTGTAAGGACTTTGAATGTGATTTTGTTGTTTTGAATGTGGTTTGTTAAGTGACTTAGTCGTTTGAAAATGGTTAAGTCTAGGGACTTTGAATGGGATTTTGGTTAATGTGGTTTGTTAGGTGACTTAGTCGCTTGAAAATGATTTAGTCTAGGGACTTTGAATCAGATTTTGTTGTTTTGAATGTGGTTGGTTAGGTGACTTAGTTGCTTGAAAATGGTTAAGTCTAGGGACTTTGAATGAGATTTTGTTGTTTTGAATGTGTTTTGTTACGTGACTTAGTCGCTTGAAAATGGTTAAGTCTAGGGACTTTGAATGAGATTTTGTTGGTTTGAATGTGGTTGGTTAGGTGACTTAGTCGCTTAAAAATGGTTATGTCTAGGGAATTTGAATGGGATTTTGTTGTTTTGAATGTGGTTTGTTAGGTGACTTAGTCGCTTGAAAATGGTTAAGTCAAGGGACTTTGAATGTGATTTTGTTGTTTTTAATGTGGTTGGTTAGGTGACTTAGTCGCTTGAAAATGGTTAAGTCTAGGGACTTTGAATGGAATTTTGGTATTTTGAATGTGGTTTGTTAGGTGACTTAGTTTCTTGAAAATGGTTAAGTCTAGGCACTTTGAATGGAATTTTATTGTTTTGAATGTGGTTTGTTAGGTGACTTAGTCGCTTAAAAATGGTTAAGTCTAGGGACGTTGAATGAGATTTTGTTGTTTTTGAATGTGGTTGGTTAGGTGGCTTAGTCGCTTTAAATTGGTTAAGTGTAGGGACTTTGAATGGGATTTTGTTGGTTTGATTGTGGTTTGTTGGGTGACTTAGTCTCTTGAAAATGGTTAAGTCTATGGACATTGAATGGGATTTTATTGTTTTGAATGTGGTTTCTTGGGTGACTTAGTCTCTTGAAAATGGTTAAGTCTAGGAACTTTGAATGGTATTTTAGTCTCTTGAAAATGGTTAAGTCTAGGGACTTTGAATGAGATTTTGTTGTTTTGAATGTGGTTTGTTAGGTGACTTAGTCTCTTGAAAATGGTTAAGTCTAGGGACTTTGAATGAGATTTTGTTGTTTTGAATGTGATTTGTTACGTGACTTAGTCGCTTGAAAATGGTTAAGTCTAGGGACTTTGAATGAGATTTTATTGTTTTGAATGTGGTTGGTTAGGTGACTTAGTCGCTTAAAAATGGTTAAGTCTAGGGACTTTGAATGGGATTTTGTTGTTTTGAATGTGGTTTGTTAGGTGACTTAGTCGCTTGAAAATGGTTAAGTCTAGGGACTTTGAATGTGATTTTGTTGTTTTGAATGAGGTTGGTTAGGTGACTTAGTCGCTTGAAAATGGTTAAGTCTAGGAACTTTGAATGGAATTTTTTTGTTTTGATTGTGGTTTGTTAGGTGACTTAGTTTCTTGAAAATGGTTAAGTCTAGGCACTTTGAATGGGATTTTGTTGTTTTGAATGTGGTTTGTTAGGTGACTTAGTCGCTTGAAAATAGTTAAGTCTAGGGACTTTGAATGGGATTTTATTGTTTTGAATGTGGTTTTTAGGTGACTTAGTCGCATAAAAATGGTTAAGTCTAGGGACTTTGAATGAGATTTTGTTGTTTTTGAATGTGGTTGGTTAGGTGGCTTAGTCGCTTTAAAATGGTTAAGTGTAGGGACTTTGAATGGGATTTTGTTGTTTTGATTGTGGTCTATTGGGTGACTTAGTCTCTTGAAAATGGTTAAGTCTATGGACTTTGAATGGGATTTTATTGTTTTGAATGTGGTTTGTTGGGTGACTTAGTCTCTTGAAAATGGTTAAGTCTTGTAACTTTGAATGGTATTTTGTTGTTTTGAATGTGGTTTGTTAGGTGACTTAGTCGCTTGTAAATTGTTAAGTCAAGGGACTTTGAATGAGATTTTGTTGTTTTGAATGTAGTTGGTTAGGTGACTTAGTCGCTTGAAAATGGTTAAGTCTAGGGACTTTGAATGGGATTTTGGTATTTTGAATGTGGTTTGTTAGGTGACTTAGTTTCTTGAAAATGGTTAAGTCTAGGCACTTTGAATGGGATTTTATAGTTTTGAATGTGGTTTGTTAGGTGACTTAGTCGCTTAAAAATGGATAAGTCTAGGGACTTTGAATGAGATTTTGTTGTTTTTGAATGTGGTTGGTTAGGTGGCTTAGTCGCTTTAAATTGGTTAAGTGTAGGGACTTTGAATGGGATTTTGTTGGTTTGATTGTGGTTTGTTGGGTGACTTAGTCTCTTGAAAATGGTTAAGTCTATGGACTTTGAATGGGATTTTATTGTTTTGAATGTGGTTTCTTGGGTGACTTAGTCTCTTGAAAATGGTTAAGTCTAGGAACTTTGAATGGTATTTTGTTGTTTTGAATGTGGTTTGTTAGGTGACTTAGTCTCTTGAAAATGGTTAAGTCTAGGGACTTTGAATGAGATTTTGTTGTTTTGAACGTGGTTTGTTAGGTGACTTAGTCTCTTGAAAATGGTTAAGTCTAGGGACTTTGAATGAGATTTTGTTGTTTTGAATGTGGTTTGTTAGGTGACTTAGTCTCTTGAAAATGGTTAAGTCTAGGGACTTTGAATGAGATTTTGTTGTTTTGAATGTGATTTGTTACGTGACTTAGTCGCTTAAAAATGGTTAAGTCTAGGGACTTTGAATGGAATTTTGTTGTTTTGAATGTGATTTGTTACGTGACTTAGTCGCTTGAAAATGGTTAAGTCTAGGGACTTTGAATGGAATTTTGGTATTTTGAATGTGGTTTGTTAGGTGACTTAGTTTCTTGAAAATGGTTAAGTCTAGGGACTTTGAATGAGATTTTGTTGTTTTGAATGTGATTTGTTACGTGACTTAGTCGCTTGAAAATGGTTAAGTCTAGGGACTTTGAATGGAATTTTGGTATTTTGAATGTGGTTTGTTAGGTGACTTAGTTTCTTGAAAATGGTTAAGTCTAGGCACTTTGAATGGGATTTTATAGTTTTGAATGTGGTTTGTTAGGTGACTTAGTTTCTTGAAAATGGTTAAGTCTAGGCACTTTGAATGGAATTTTATTGTTTTGAATGTGGTTTGTTAGGTGGCTTAGTCGCTTAAAAATGGTTAAGTCTAGGGACTTTGAATGAGATTTTGTTGTTTTTGAATGTGGTTGGTTAGGTGGCTTAGTCGCTTTAAATTGGTTAAGTGTAGGGACTTTGAATGGGATTTTGTTGGTTTGATTGTGGTTTGTTGGGTGACTTAGTCTCTTGAAAATGGTTAAGTCTATGGACATTGAATGGGATTTTATTGTTTTGAATGTGGTTTCTTGGGTGACTTAGTCTCTTGAAAATGGTTAAGTCTAGGAACTTTGAATGGTATTTTGTTGTTTTGAACGTGGTTTGTTAGGTGACTTAGTCTCTTGAAAATGGTTAAGTCTAGGGACTTTGAATGAGATTTTGTTGTTTTGAATGTGGTTTGTTAGGTGACTTAGTCTCTTGAAAATGGTTAAGTCTAGGGACTTTGAATGAGATTTTGTTGTTTTGAATGTGATTTGTTACGTGACTTAGTCGCTTGAAAATGGTTAAGTCTAGGGACTTTGAATGAGATTTTATTGTTTTGAATGTGGTTGGTTAGGTGACTTAGTCGCTTAAAAATGGTTAAGTCTAGGGACTTTGAATGGGATTTTGTTGTTTTGAATGTGGTTTGTTAGGTGACTTAGTCGCTTGAAAATGGTTAAGTCTAGGGACTTTGAATGTGATTTTGTTGTTTTGAATGAGGTTGGTTAGGTGACTTAGTCGCTTGAAAATGGTTAAGTCTAGGAACTTTGAATGGAATTTTTTTGTTTTGATTGTGGTTTGTTAGGTGACTTAGTTTCTTGAAAATGGTTAAGTCTAGGCACTTTGAATGGGATTTTGTTGTTTTGAATGTGGTTTGTTAGGTGACTTAGTCGCTTGAAAATAGTTAAGTCTAGGGACTTTGAATGGGATTTTATTGTTTTGAATGTGGTTTGTTAGGTGACTTAGTCGCATAAAAATGGTTAAGTCTAGGGACTTTGAATGAGATTTTGTTGTTTTTGAATGTGGTTGGTTAGGTGACTTAGTCGCTTGAAAATGGTTAAGTCTAGGGACTTTGAATGGAATTTTGGTATTTTGAATGTGGTTTGTTAGGTGACTTAGTTTCTTGAAAATGGTTAAGTCTAGGCACTTTGAATGGGATTTTATAGTTTTGAATGTGGTTTGTTAGGTGACTTAGTCGCTTAAAAATGGTTAAGTCTAGGGACTTTGAATGAGATTTTGTTGTTTTTGAATGTGGTTGGTTAGGTGGCTTAGTCGCTTTAAATTGGTTAAGTGTAGGGACTTTGAATGGGATTTTGTTGGTTTGATTGTGGTTTGTTGGGTGACTTAGTCTCTTGAAAATGGTTAAGTCTATGGACTTTGAATGGGATTTTATTGTTTTGAATGTGGTTTCTTGGGTGACTTAGTCTCTTGAAAATGGTTAAGTCTAGGAACTTTGAATGGTATTTTGTTGTTTTGAATGTGGTTTGTTAGGTGACTTAGTCTCTTGAAAATGGTTAAGTCTAGGGACTTTGAATGAGATTTTGTTGTTTTGAATGTGGTTTGTTAGGTGACTTAGTCTCTTGAAAATGGTTAAGTCTAGGGACTTTGAATGAGATTTTGTTGTTTTGAATGTGGTTTGTTAGGTGACTTAGTCTCTTGAAAATGGTTAAGTCTAGGGACTTTGAATGAGATTTTGTTGTTTTGAATGTGATTTGTTACGTGACTTAGTCGCTTGAAAATGGTTAAGTCTAGGGACTTTGAATGAGATTTTATTGTTTTGAATGTGGTTGGTTAGGTGACTTAGTCGCTTAAAAATGGTTAAGTCTAGGGACTTTGAATGGGATTTTGTTGTTTTGAATGTGGTTTGTTAGGTGACTTAGTCGCTTGAAAATGGTTAAGTCTAGGGACTTTGAATGTGATTTTGTTGTTTTGAATGAGGTTGGTTAGGTGACTTAGTCGCTTGAAAATGGTTAAGTCTAGGAACTTTGAATGGAATTTTTTTGTTTTGATTGTGGTTTGTTAGGTGACTTAGTTTCTTGAAAATGGTTAAGTCTAGGCACTTTGAATGGGATTTTGTTGTTTTGAATGTGGTTTGTTAGGTGACTTAGTCGCTTGAAAATAGTTAAGTCTAGGGACTTTGAATGGGATTTTATTGTTTTGAATGTGGTTTGTTAGGTGACTTAGTCGCATAAAAATGGTTAAGTCTAGGGACTTTGAATGAGATTTTGTTGTTTTTGAATGTGGTTGGTTAGGTGGCTTAGTCGCTTTAAAATGGTTAAGTGTAGGGACTTTGAATGGGATTTTGTTGTTTTGATTGTGGTCTGTTGGGTGACTTAGTCTCTTGAAAATGGTTAAGTCTATGGACTTTGAATGGGATTTTATTGTTTTGAATGTGGTTTGTTGGGTGACTTAGTCTCTTGAAAATGGTTAAGTCTTGTAACTTTGAATGGTATTTTGTTGTTTTGAATGTGGTTTGTTAGGTGACTTAGTCGCTTGTAAATTGTTAAGTCAAGGGACTTTGAATGAGATTTTGTTGTTTTGAATGTAGTTGGTTAGGTGACTTAGTCGCTTGAAAATGGTTAAGTCTAGGGACTTTGAATGGAATTTTGGTATTTTGAATGTGGTTTGTTAGGTGACTTAGTTTCTTGAAAATGGTTAAGTCTAGGCACTTTGAATGGGATTTTATAGTTTTGAATGTGGTTTGTTAGGTGACTTAGTCGCTTAAAAATGGTTAAGTCTAGGGACTTTGAATGAGATTTTGTTGTTTTTGAATGTGGTTGGTTAGGTGGCTTAGTCGCTTTAAATTGGTTAAGTGTAGGGACTTTGAATGGGATTTTGTTGGTTTGATTGTGGTTTGTTGGGTGACTTAGTCTCTTGAAAATGGTTAAGTCTATGGACTTTGAATGGGATTTTATTGTTTTGAATGTGGTTTCTTGGGTGACTTAGTCTCTTGAAAATGGTTAAGTCTAGGAACTTTGAATGGTATTTTGTTGTTTTGAATGTGGTTTGTTAGGTGACTTAGTCTCTTGAAAATTGTTAAGTCTAGGGACTTTAAATGAGATTTTGTTGTTTTGAATATGGTTTGTTAGGTGACTTAGTCTCTTGAAAATGGTTAAGTCTAGGGACTTTGAATGAGATTTTGTTGTTTTGAATGTGGTTTGTTAGGTGACTTAGTCTCTTGAAAATGGTTAAGTCTAGGGACTTTGAATTAGATTTTGTTGTTTTGAATGTGATTTGTTACGTGACATAGTCGCTTGAAAATGGTTAAGTCTAGGGACTTTGAATGAGATTTTATTGTTTTGAATGTGGTTGGTTAGGTGACTTAGTCGCTTAAAAATGGTTAAGTCTAGGGACTTTGAATGGGATTTTGTTGTTTTGAATGTGGTTTGTTAGGTGACTTAGTCTCTTGAAAATGGTTAAGTCTAGGGACTTTGAATGTGATTTTGTTGTTTTGAATGAGGTTGGTTAGGTGACTTAGTCGCTTGAAAATGGTTAAGTCTAGGAACTTTGAATGGAATTTTTTTGTTTTGATTGTGGTTTGTTAGGTGACTTAGTTTCTTGAAAATGGTTAAGTCTAGGCACTTTGAATGGGATTTTGTTGTTTTGAATGTGGTTTGTTAGGTGACTTAGTCGCTTGAAAATAGTTAAGTCTAGGGACTTTGAATGGGATTTTATTGTTTTGAATGTGGTTTGTTAGGTGACTTAGTCGCATAAAAATGGTTAAGTCTAGGGACTTTGAATGAGATTTTGTTGTTTTTGAATGTGGTTGGTTAGGTGGCTTAGTCGCTTTAAAATGGTTAAGTGTAGGGACTTTGAATGGGATTTTGTTGTTTTGATTGTGGTCTGTTGGGTGACTTAGTCTCTTGAAAATGGTTAAGTCTATGGACTTTGAATGGGATTTTATTGTTTTGAATGTGGTTTGTTGGGTGACTTAGTCTCTTGAAAATGGTTAAGTCTTGTAACTTTGAATGGTATTTTGTTGTTTTGAATGTGGTTTGTTAGGTGACTTAGTCGCTTGTAAATTGTTAAGTCAAGGGACTTTGAATGAGATTTTGTTGTTTTGAATGTAGTTGGTTAGGTGACTTAGTCGCTTGAAAATGGTTAAGTCTAGGGACTTTGAATGGAATTTTGGTATTTTGAATGTGGTTTGTTAGGTGACTTAGTTTCTTGAAAATGGTTAAGTCTAGGCACTTTGAATGGGATTTTATTGTTTTGAATGTGGTTTGTTAGGTGACTTAGTCGCTTAAAAATGGTTAAGTCTAGGGACTTTGAATGGGATTTTGTTGGTTTGATTGTGGTTTGTTGGGTGACTTAGTCTCTTGAAAATGGTTAAGTCTATAGACTTTGAATGGGATTTTATTGTTTTGAATGTGGTTTCTTGGGTGACTTAGTCTCTTGAAAATGGTTAAGTCTAGGAACTTTGAATGGTATTTTGTTGTTTTGAATGTGGTTTGTTAGGTGACTTAGTCTCTTGAAAATGGTTAAGTCTAGGGACTTTGAATGAGATTTTGTTGTTTTGAATGTGGTTTGTTAGGTGACTTAGTCTCTTGAAAATGGTTAAGTCTAGGGACTTTGAATGAGATTTTGTTGTTTTGAATGTGTTTTGTTACGTGACTTAGTCGCTTGAAAATGGTTAAGTCTAGGGACTTTGAATGAGATTTTATTGTTTTGAATGTGGTTGGTTAGGTGACTTAGTCGCTTAAAAATGGTTAAGTCTAGGGACTTTGAATGGGATTTTGTTGTTTTGAATGTGGTTTGTTAGGTGACTTAGTCGTTTGAAAATGGTTAAGTCTAGGGACTTTGAATGTGATTTTGTTGTTTTGAATGAGGTTGGTTAGGTGACTTAGTCGCTTGAAAATGGTTAAGTCTAGGAACTTTGAATGGAATTTTGTTGTTTTGATTGTGGTTTGTTAGGTGACTTAGTTTCTTGAAAATGGTTAAGTCTAGGCACTTTGAATGGGATTTTGTTGTTTTGAATGTGGTTTGTTAGGTGACTTAGTCGCTTGAAAATAGTTAAGTCTAGGGACTCTGAATGGGATTTTATTGTTTTGAATGTGGTTTGTTAAGTGACTTAGTCGCATAAAAATGGTTAAGTCTAGGGACTTTGAATGAGATTTTGTTGTTTTTGAATGTGGTTGGTTAGGTGGCTTAGTCGCTTTAAAATGGTTAAGTGTAGGGACTTTGAATGGGATTTTGTTGTTTTGATTGTGGTCTGTTGGGTGACTTAGTCTCTTGAAAATGGTTAAGTCTATGGACTTTGAATGGGATTTTATTGTTTTGAATGTGGTTTGTTGGGTGACTTAGTCTCTTGAAAATGGTTAAGTCTAGTAACTTTGAATGGTATTTTGTTGTTTTGAATGTGGTTTGTTAGGTGACTTAGTCGCTTGTAAATTGTTAAGTCAAGGGACTTTGAATGAGATTTTGTTGTTTTGAATGTAGTTGGTTAGGTGACTTAGTCGCTTGAAAATGGTTAAGTCTAGGGACTTTGAATGGAACTTTGTTGTTTTGAATGTGGTTTGTTAGGTGACTTAGTTTCTTAAAAATGGTTAAGTCTAGGCACTTTGAATGGGATTTTATTATTTTGAATGTGGTTTGTTAGGTGGCTTAGTCGCTTAAAAATGGTTAAGTCTAGGGACGTTGAATGAGATTTTGTTGTTTTTGAATGTGGATGGTTAGGTGGCTTAGTCGCTTTAAAATGGTTAAGTGTAGGGACTTTGAAAGGGATTTTGTTGGTTTGATTGTGGTTTGTTGGGTGACTTAGTCTCTTGAAAATGGTTAAGTCTATGGACTTTGAATGGGATTTTATTGTTTTGAATGTGGTTTGTTAGGTAACTTAGTCTCATGAAAATGGTCAAGTCTAGGAACTTTGAATGGTATTTTGTTGTTTTGAATATGGTTTGTTAGGTGACTTAGTCGCTTGTAAATGGTTAAGTCAAGGGACTTTGAATGAGATTTTGTTGTTTTGAATGTAGTTGGTTAGGTGACTTAGTCGCTTGAAAATGGTTAAGTGTAGGGACTTTGAATGGGATTTTGTTGTTTTGAATGTGGTTTGTTAGGTGACTTAGTCGCTTGAAAATGGTTAAGTGTAGGGACTTTGAATGGGATTTTGTTGTTTTGATTGTGGTCTGTTGGGTGACTTAGTCTCTTGAAAATGGTTAAGTCTATGGACTTTGAATGGGATTTTATTGTTTTGAATGTGGTTTGTTGGGTGACTTAGTCTCTTGAAAATGGTTAAGTCTTGTAACTTTGAATGGTATTTTGTTGTTTTGAATGTGGTTTGTTAGGTGACTTAGTCGCTTGTAAATTGTTAAGTCAAGGGACTTTGAATGAGATTTTGTTGTTTTGAATGTAGTTGGTTAGGTGACTTAGTCGCTTGAAAATGGTTAAGTCTAGGGACTTTGAATGGAATTTTGGTATTTTGAATGTGGTTTGTTAGGTGACTTAGTTTCTTGAAAATGGTTAAGTCTAGGCACTTTGAATGGGATTTTATTGTTTTGAATGTGGTTTGTTAGGTGACTTAGTCGCTTAAAAATGGTTAAGTCTAGGGACTTTGAATGAGATTTTGTTGTTTTTGAATGT
This sequence comes from Capsicum pubescens, assembly GCA_030864215.1. Lineage (NCBI taxonomy): Eukaryota > Viridiplantae > Streptophyta > Magnoliopsida > Solanales > Solanaceae > Capsicum > Capsicum pubescens. Next base: position 110,519,838 of record CM061543.1, read on the forward strand.
GGTTGGTTAGGTGGCTTAGTCGCTTTAAATTGGTTAAGTGTAGGGACTTTGAAAGGGATTTTGTTGGTTTGATTGTGGTTTGTTGGGTGACTTAGTCTCTCGAAAATGGTTAAGTCTATGGACTTTGAATGGGATTTTATTGTTTTGAATGTGGTTTGTTAGGTGACTTAGTCTCATGAAAATGGTCAAGTCTAGGAACTTTGAATGGTATTTTGTTGTTTTGAATATGGTTTGTTAGGTGACTTAGTCGCTTGTAAATGGTTAAGTCAAGGGACTTTGAATGAGATTTTGTTGTTTTGAATGTAGTTGGTTAGGTGACTTAGTCGCTTGAAAATGGTTAAGTGTAGGGACTTTGAATGGGATTTTGTTGTTTTGAATGTGGTTTGTTAGGTGACTTAGTCGCTTGAAAATGGTTAATTCTAGGGACTTTGAATGACATTTTGTTGTTTTGAATGTGGTTGGTTAGGTGACTTAGTCACTTGAAAATAGTTAAGTCTAGGGACTTTGAATGGGATTTTGTTATTTTAAATGTGGTTTGTTAGGTGACTTAGTCACTTGAAAATGGTTAAGTGTAGGGACTTTCAATGTGATTTTGTTGTTTTGAATGTGGTTTGTTAGGTGACTTAGTCGTTTGAAAATGGTTAAGTCTAGGGACTTTGAATGGGATTTTGGTTAATGTGGTTTGTTAGGTGACTTAGTCGCTTGAAAATGATTAAGTCTAGGGACTTTGAATGAGATTTTGTTGTTTTGAATGTGGTTGGTTAGGTGACTTAGTCGCTTGAAAATGGTTAAGTCTAGGGACTTTGAATGAAATTTTGTTGTTTTGAATGTGTTTTGTTACGTGACTTAGTCGCTTGAAAATGGTTAAGTCTAGGGACTTTGAATGAGATTTTGTTGTTTTGAATGTGGTTGGTTAGGTGACTTAGTCGCTTAAAAATGGTTATGTCTAGGGACTTTGAATGGGATTTTGTTGTTTTGAATGTGGTTTGTTAGGTGACTTAGGCGCTTGAAAATGGTTAAGTCTAGGGACTTTGAATGTGATTTTGTTGTTTTGAATGTGGTTGGTTAGGTGACTTAGTCGCTTGAAAATGGTTAAGTCTAGGGACTTTGAATGGAATTTTGTTGTTTTGAATGTGGTTTGTTAGGTGACTTAGTTTCTTGAAAATGGTTAAGTCTAGGCACTTTGAATGGGATTTTATTGTTTTGAATGTGGTTGGTTAGGTGACTTAGTCGCTTAAAAATGGTTAAGTCTAGGGACTTTGAATGAGATTTTGTTGTTTTTGAATGTGGTTGGTTAGGTGGCTTAGTCGCTTTAAAATGGTTAAGTGTAGGGACTTTGAATGGGATTTTGTTGGTTTGATTGTGGTTTGTTGGGTGACTTAGTCTCTTGAAAATGGTTAAGTCTATGGACTTTGAATGGGATTTTATTGTTTTGAATGTGGTTTGTTGGGTGACTTAGTCTCTTGAAAATGGTTAAGTCTAGGAACTTTGAATGGGATTTTATTGTTTTGAATGTGGTTTGTTGGGTGACTTAGTCTCTTGAAAATGGTTAAGTCTAGGAACTTTGAATGGGATTTTATTGTTTTGAATGTGGTTTGTTGGGTGACTTAGTCTCTTGAAAATGGTTAAGTCTAGGAACTTTGAATGGTATTTTGTTGTTTTGAATGTGGTTTGTTAGGTGACTTAGTCGCTTGTAAATGGTTAAGTCAAGGGACTTTGAATGAGATTTTGTTGTTTTGAATGTAGTTGGTTAGATGACTTAGTCGCTTGAAAATGGTTGAGAGTAGGGACTTTGAATGGGATTTTGTTGTTTTGAATGTGGTTTGTTAGGTGACTTAGTCGCTTGAAAATGGTTAATTCTAGGGACTTAGAATGACATTTTGTTGTTTTGAATGTGGTTGGTTAGGTGACTTAGTCACTTGAAAATAGTTAAGTCTAGGGACATTGAATGGGATTTTGTTATTTTAAATGTGGTTTGTTAGGTGACTTAGTCACTTGAAAATGGTTAAGTGTAGGGACTTTGAATGTGATTTTGTTGTTTTGAATGTGGTTTGTTAGGTGACTTAGTCATTTGAAAATGGTTAAGTCTAGGGACTTTGAATGAGATTTTGGTTAATGTGGTTTGTTAGGTGACTTAGTCTCTTGAAAATGATTAAGTCTAGGGACTTTGAATGAGATTTTGTTGTTTTGAATGTGCTTGGTTAGGTGACTTAGTCGCTTGAAAATGGTTAAGTCTAGGGACTTTGAATGAGATTTTGTTGTTTTGAATGTGTTTTGTTACGTGACTTAGTCGATTGAAAATGGTTAAGTCTAGGGACTTTGAATGTTATTTTGTTGTTTTGAATGTGGTTTGTTAGGTGACTTAGTCGCATAAAAATGGTTAAGTCTAGGGACTTTGAATGAGATTTTGTTGTTTTTGAATGTGGTTGGTTAGGTGGCTTAGTCGCTTTAAAATGGTTAAGTGTAGGGACTTTGAATGGGATTTTGTTGTTTTGATTGTGGTCTGTTGGGTGACTTAGTCTCTTGAAAATGGTTAAGTCTATGGACTTTGAATGGGATTTTATTGTTTTGAATGTGGTTTGTTGGGTGACTTAGTCTCTTGAAAATGGTTAAGTCTTGTAACTTTGAATGGTATTTTGTTGTTTTGAATGTGGTTTGTTAGGTGACTTAGTCGCTTGTAAATTGTTAAGTCAAGGGACTTTGAATGAGATTTTGTTGTTTTGAATGTAGTTGGTTAGGTGACTTAGTCGCTTGAAAATGGTTAAGTCTAGGGACTTTGAATGGAATTTTGGTATTTTGAATGTGGTTTGTTAGGTGACTTAGTTTCTTGAAAATGGTTAAGTCTAGGCACTTTGAATGGGATTTTATAGTTTTGAATGTGGTTTGTTAGGTGACTTAGTCGCTTAAAAATGGTTAAGTCTAGGGACTTTGAATGAGATTTTGTTGTTTTTCAATGTGGTTGGTTAGGTGGCTTAGTCGCTTTAAATTGGTTAAGTGTAGGGACTTTGAATGGGATTTTGTTGGTTTGATTGTGGTTTGTTGGGTGACTTAGTCTCTTGAAAATGGTTAAGTCTATGGACTTTGAATGGGATTTTATTGTTTTGAATGTGGTTTCTTGGGTGACTTAGTCTCTTGAAAATGGTTAAGTCTAGGAACTTTGAATGGTATTTTGTTGTTTTGAATGTGGTTTGTTAGGTGACTTAGTCTCTTGAAAATGGTTAAGTCTAGGGACTTTGAATGAGATTTTGTTGTTTTGAATGTGGTTTGTTAGGTGACTTAGTCTCTTGAAAATGGTTAAGTCTAGGGACTTTGAATGAGATTTTGTTGTTTTGAATGTGGTTTGTTAGGTGACTTAGTCTCTTGAAAATGGTTAAGTCTAGGGACTTTGAATGAGATTTTGTTGTTTTGAATGTGATTTGTTACGTGACATAGTCGCTTGAAAATGGTTAAGTCTAGGGACTTTGAATGAGATTTTATTGTTTTGAATGTGGTTGGTTAGGTGACTTAGTCGCTTAAAAATGGTTAAGTCTAGGGACTTTGAATGGGATTTTGTTGTTTTGAATGTGGTTTGTTAGGTGACTTAGTCGCTTGAAAATGGTTAAGTCTAGGGACTTTGAATGTGATTTTGTTGTTTTGAATGAGGTTGGTTAGGTGACTTAGTCGCTTGAAAATGGTTAAGTCTAGGAACTTTGAATGGAATTTTTTTGTTTTGATTGTGGTTTGTTAGGTGACTTAGTTTCTTGAAAATGGTTAAGTCTAGGCACTTTGAATGGGATTTTGTTGTTTTGAATGTGGTTTGTTAGGTGACTTAGTCGCTTGAAAATAGTTAAGTCTAGGGACTTTGAATGGGATTTTATTGTTTTGAATGTGGTTTGTTAGGTGACTTAGTCGCATAAAAATGGTTAAGTCTAGGGACTTTGAATGAGATTTTGTTGTTTTTGAATGTGGTTGGTTAGGTGGCTTAGTCGCTTTAAAATGGTTAAGTGTAGGGACTTTGAATGGGATTTTGTTGTTTTGATTGTGGTCTGTTGGGTGACTTAGTCTCTTGAAAATGGTTAAGTCTATGGACTTTGAATGGGATTTTATTGTTTTGAATGTGGTTTGTTGGGTGACTTAGTCTCTTGAAAATGGTTAAGTCTTGTAACTTTGAATGGTATTTTGTTGTTTTGAATGTGGTTTGTTAGGTGACTTAGTCGCTTGTAAATTGTTAAGTCAAGGGACTTTGAATGAGATTTTGTTGTTTTGAATGTAGTTGGTTAGGTGACTTAGTCGCTTGAAAATGGTTAAGTCTAGGGACTTTGAATGGAATTTTGGTATTTTGAATGTGGTTTGTTAGGTGACTTAGTTTCTTGAAAATGGTTAAGTCTAGGCACTTTGAATGGGATTTTATTGTTTTGAATGTGGTTTGTTAGGTGACTTAGTCGCTTAAAAATGGTTAAGTCTAGGGACTTTGAATGAGATTTTGTTGTTTTTGAATGTGGTTGGTTAGGTGGCTTAGTCGCTTTAAATTGGTTAAGTGTAGGGACTTTGAATGGGATTTTGTTGGTTTGATTGTGGTTTGTTGGGTGACTTAGTCTCTTGAAAATGGTTAAGTCTATGGACTTTGAATGGGATTTTATTGTTTTGAATGTGGTTTCTTGGGTGACTTAGTCTCTTGAAAATGGTTAAGTCTAGGAACTTTGAATGGTATTTTGTTGTTTTGAATGTGGTTTGTTAGGTGACTTAGTCTCTTGAAAATGGTTAAGTCTAGGGACTTTGAATGAGATTTTGTTGTTTTGAATGTGGTTTGTTAGGTGACTTAGTCTCTTGAAAATGGTTAAGTCTAGGGACTTTGAATGAGATTTTGTTGTTTTGAATGTGTTTTGTTACGTGACTTAGTCGCTTGAAAATGGTTAAGTCTAGGGACTTTGAATGAGATTTTATTGTTTTGAATGTGGTTGGTTAGGTGACTTAGTCGCTTAAAAATGGTTAAGTCTAGGGACTTTGAATGGGATTTTGTTGTTTTGAATGTGGTTTGTTAGGTGACTTAGTCGTTTTAAAATGGTTAAGTCTAGGGACTTTGAATGTGATTTTGTTGTTTTGAATGAGGTTGGTTAGGAGACTTAGTCGCTTGAAAATGGTTAAGTCTAGGAACTTTGAATGGAATTTTGTTGTTTTGATTGTGGTTTGTTAGGTGACTTAGTTTCTTGAAAATGGTTAAGTCTAGGCACTTTGAATGGGATTTTGTTGTTTTGAATGTGGTTTGTTAGGTGACTTAGTCGCTTGAAAATAGTTAAGTCTAGGGACTCTGAATGGGATTTTAATTTTTTGAATGTGGTTTGTTAAGTGACTTAGTCGCATAAAAATGGTTAAGTCTAGGGACTTTGAATGAGATTTTGTTGTTTTTGAATGTGGTTGGTTAGGTGGCTTAGTCGCTTTAAAATGGTTAAGTGTAGGGACTTTGAATGGGATTTTGTTGTTTTGATTGTGGTCTGTTGGGTGACTTAGTCTCTTGAAAATGGTTAAGTCTATGGACTTTGAATGGGATTTTATTGTTTTGAATGTGGTTTGTTGGGTGACTTAGTCTCTTGAAAATGGTTAAGTCTAGTAACTTTGAATGGTATTTTGTTGTTTTGAATGTGGTTTGTTAGGTGACTTAGTCGCTTGTAAATTGTTAAGTCAAGCGACTTTGAATGAGATTTTGTTGTTTTGAATGTAGTTGGTTAGGTGACTTAGTCGCTTGAAAATGGTTAAGTCTAGGGACTTTGAATGGAACTTTGTTGTTTTGAATGTGGTTTGTTAGGTGACTTAGTTTCTTAAAAATGGTTAAGTCTAGGCACTTTGAATGGGATTTTATTGTTTTGAATGTGGTTTGTTAGGTGGCTTAGTCGCTTAAAAATGGTTAAGTCTAGGGACGTTGAATGAGATTTTGTTGTTTTTGAATGTGGATGGTTAGGTGGCTTAGTCGCTTTAAAATGGTTAAGTGTAGGGACTTTGAAAGGGATTTTGTTGGTTTGATTGTGGTTTGTTGGGTGACTTAGTCTCTTGAAAATGGTTAAGTCTATGGACTTTGAATGGGATTTTATTGTTTTGAATGTGGTTTGTTAGGTGACTTAGTCTCATGAAAATGGTCAAGTCTAGGAACTTTGAATGGTATTTTGTTGTTTTGAATATGGTTTGTTAGGTGACTTAGTCGCTTGTAAATGGTTAAGTCAAGGGACTTTGAATGAGATTTTGTTGTTTTGAATGTAGTTGGTTAGGTGACTTAGTCGCTTGAAAATGGTTAAGTGTAGGGACTTTGAATGGGATTTTGTTGTTTTGAATGTGGTTTGTTAGGTGACTTAGTCGCTTGAAAATGGTTAATTCTAGGGACTTTGAATGACATTTTGTTGTTTTGAATGTGGTTGGTTAGGTGACTTAGTCACTTGAAAATAGTTAAGTCTAGGGACTTTGAATGGGATTTTGTTATTTTAAATGTGGTTTGTTAGGTGACTTAGTCACTTGAAAATGGTTAAGTGTAGGGACTTTGAATGTGATTTTGTTGTTTTGAATGTGGTTTGTTAGGTGACTTAGTCGTTTGAAAATGGTTAAGTCTAGGGACTTTGAATGGGATTTTGGTTAATGTGGTTTGTTAGGTGACTTAGTCGCTTGAAAATGATTAAGTCTAGGGACTTTGAATGAGATTTTGTTGTTTTGAATGTGGTTGGTTAGGTGACTTAGTCGCTTGAAAATGGTTAAGTCTAGGGACTTTGAATGAAATTTTGTTGTTTTGAATGTGTTTTGTTACGTGACTTAGTCGCTTGAAAATGGTTAAGTCTAGGGACTTTGAATGAGATTTTGTTGTTTTGAATGTGGTTGGTTAGGTGACTTAGTCGCTTAAAAATGGTTATGTCTAGGGACTTTGAATGGGATTTTGTTGTTTTGAATGTGGTTTGTTAGGTGACTTAGGCGCTTGAAAATGGTTAAGTCTAGGGACTTTGAATGTGATTTTGTTGTTTTGAATGTGGTTGGTTAGGTGACTTAGTCGCTTGAAAATGGTTAAGTCTAGGGACTTTGAATGGAATTTTGTTGTTTTGAATGTGGTTTGTTAGGTGACTTAGTTTCTTGAATATGGTTAAGTCTAGGAACTTTGAATGGGATTTTATTGTTTTGAATGTGGTTTGTTAGGTGACTTAGTCGCTTAAAAATGGTTAAGTCTAGGGACTTTGAATGAGATTTTGTTGTTTTTGAATGTGGTTGGTTAGGTGGCTTAGTCGCTTTAAAATGGTTAAGTGTAGGGACTTTGAATGGGATTTTGTTGGTTTGATTGTGGTTTGTTGGGTGACTTAGTCTCTTGAAAATGGTTAAGTCTATGGACTTTGAATGGGATTTTATTGTTTTGAATGTGGTTTGTTGGGTGACTTAGTCTCTTGAAAATGGTTAAGTCTAGGAACTTTGAATGGTATTTTGTTGTTTTGAATGTGGTTTGTTAGGTGACTTAGTCTCTTGAAAATGGTTAAGTCTAGGGACTTTGAATGAGATTTTGTTGTTTTGAATGTGGTTTGTTAGGTGACTTAGTCTCTTGAAAATGGTTAAGTCTAGGGACTTTGAATGAGATTTTGTTGTTTTGAATGTGTTTTGTTACGTGACTTAGTCGCTTGAAAATGGTTAAGTCTAGGGACTTTGAATGAGATTTTATTGTTTTGAATGTGGTTGGTTAGGTGACTTAGTCGCTTAAAAATGGTTAAGTCTAGGGACTTTGAATGGGATTTTGTTGTTTTGAATTTGGTTTGTTAGGTGACTTAGTCGTTTGAAAATGGTTAAGTCTAGGGACTTTGAATGTGATTTTGTTGTTTTGAATGAGGTTGGTTAGGAGACTTAGTCGCTTGAAAATGGTTAAGTCTAGGAACTTTGAATGGAATTTTGTTGTTTTGATTGTGGTTTGTTAGGTGACTTAGTTTCTTGAAAATGGTTAAGTCTAGGCACTTTGAATGGGATTTTGTTGTTTTGAATGTGGTTTGTTAGGTGACTTAGTCGCTTGAAAATAGTTAAGTCTAGGGACTCTGAATGGGATTTTAATTTTTTGAATGTGGTTTGTTAAGTGACTTAGTCGCATAAAAATGGTTAAGTCTAGGGACTTTGAATGAGATTTTGTTGTTTTTGAATGTGGTTGGTTAGGTGGCTTAGTCGCTTTAAAATGGTTAAGTGTAGGGACTTTGAATGGGATTTTGTTGTTTTGATTGTGGTCTGTTGGGTGACTTAGTCTCTTGAAAATGGTTAAGTCTATGGACTTTGAATGGGATTTTATTGTTTTGAATGTGGTTTGTTGGGTGACTTAGTCTCTTGAAAATGGTTAAGTCTAGTAACTTTGAATGGTATTTTGTTGTTTTGAATGTGGTTTGTTAGGTGACTTAGTCGCTTGTAAATTGTTAAGTCAAGCGACTTTGAATGAGATTTTGTTGTTTTGAATGTAGTTGGTTAGGTGACTTAGTCGCTTGAAAATGGTTAAGTCTAGGGACTTTGAATGGAACTTTGTTGTTTTGAATGTGGTTTGTTAGGTGACTTAGTTTCTTAAAAATGGTTAAGTCTAGGCACTTTGAATGGGATTTTATTGTTTTGAATGTGGTTTGTTAGGTGGCTTAGTCGCTTAAAAATGGTTAAGTCTAGGGACGTTGAATGAGATTTTGTTGTTTTTGAATGTGGATGGTTAGGTGGCTTAGTCGCTTTAAAATGGTTAAGTGTAGGGACTTTGAAAGGGATTTTGTTGGTTTGATAGTGGTTTGTTGGGTGACTTAGTCTCTTGAAAATGGTTAAGTCTATGGACTTTGAATGGGATTTTATTGTTTTGAATGTGGTTTGTTAGGTGACTTAGTCTCATGAAAATGGTCAAGTCTAGGAACTTTGAATGGTATTTTGTTGTTTTGAATATGGTTTGTTAGGTGACTTAGTCGCTTGTAAATGGTTAAGTCAAGGGACTTTGAATGAGATTTTGTTGTTTTGAATGTAGTTGGTTAGGTGACTTAGTCGCTTGAAAATGGTTAAGTGTAGGGACTTTGAATGGGATTTTGTTGTTTTGAATGTGGTTTGTTAGGTGACTTAGTCGCTTGAAAATGGTTAATTCTAGGGACTTTGAATGACATTTTGTTGTTTTGAATGTGGTTGGTTAGGTGACTTAGTCACTTGAAAATAGTTAAGTCTAGGGACTTTGAATGGGATTTTGTTATTTTAAATGTGGTTTGTTAGGTGACTTAGTCACTTGAAAATGGTTAAGTGTAGGGACTTTGAATGTGATTTTGTTGTTTTGAATGTGGTTTGTTAGGTGACTTAGTCGTTTGAAAATGGTTAAGTCTAGGGACTTTGAATGGGATTTTGGTTAATGTGGTTTGTTAGGTGACTTAGTCGCTTGAAAATGATTAAGTCTAGGGACTTTGAATGAGATTTTGTTGTTTTGAATGTGGTTGGTTAGGTGACTTAGTCGCTTGAAAATGGTTAAGTCTAGGGACTTTGAATGAAATTTTGTTGTTTTGAATGTGTTTTGTTACGTGACTTAGTCGCTTGAAAATGGTTAAGTCTAGGGACTTTGAATGAGATTTTGTTGTTTTGAATGTGGTTGGTTAGGTGACTTAGTCGCTTAAAAATGGTTATGTCTAGGGACTTTGAATGGGATTTTGTTGTTTTGAATGTGGTTTGTTAGGTGACTTAGGCGCTTGAAAATGGTTAAGTCTAGGGACTTTGAATGTGATTTTGTTGTTTTGAATGTGGTTGGTTAGGTGACTTAGTCGCTTGAAAATGGTTAAGTCTAGGGACTTTGAATGGAATTTTGTTGTTTTGAATGTGGTTTGTTAGGTGACTTAGTTTCTTGAATATGGTTAAGTCTAGGAACTTTGAATGGGATTTTATTGTTTTGAATGTGGTTTGTTAGGTGACTTAGTCGCTTAAAAATGGTTAAGTCTAGGGACTTTGAATGAGATTTTGTTGTTTTTGAATGTGGTTGGTTAGGTGGCTTAGTCGCTTTAAAATGGTTAAGTGTAGGGACTTTGAATGGGATTTTGTTGGTTTGATTGTGGTTTGTTGGGTGACTTAGTCTCTTGAAAATGGTTAAGTCTATGGACTTTGAATGGGATTTTATTGTTTTGAATGTGGTTTGTTGGGTGACTTAGTCTCTTGAAAATGGTTAAGTCTAGGAACTTTGAATGGGATTTTATTGTTTTGAATGTGGTTTGTTGGGTGACTTAGTCTCTTGAAAATGGTTAAGTCTAGGAACTTTGAATGGGATTTTATTGTTTTGAATGTGGTTTGTTGGGTGACTTAGTCTCTTGAAAATGGTTAAGTCTAGGAACTTTGAATGGTATTTTGTTGTTTTGAATGTGGTTTGTTAGGTGACTTAGTCGCTTGTAAATGGTTAAGTCAAGGGACTTTGAATGAGATTTTGTTGTTTTGAATGTAGTTGGTTAGATGACTTAGTCGCTTGAAAATGGTTGAGAGTAGGGACTTTGAATGGGATTTTGTTGTTTTGAATGTGGTTTGTTAGGTGACTTAGTCGCTTGAAAATGGTTAATTCTAGGGACTTAGAATGACATTTTGTTGTTTTGAATGTGGTTGGTTAGGTGACTTAGTCACTTGAAAATAGTTAAGTCTAGGGACATTGAATGGGATTTTGTTATTTTAAATGTGGTTTGTTAGGTGACTTAGTCACTTGAAAATGGTTAAGTGTAGGGACTTTGAATGTGATTTTGTTGTTTTGAATGTGGTTTGTTAGGTGACTTAGTCATTTGAAAATGGTTAAGTCTAGGGACTTTGAATGGGATTATTGTTAATGTGGTTTTTTAGGTGACTTAGTCTCTTGAAAATGATTAAGTCTAGGGACTTTGAATGAGATTTTGTTGTTTTGAATGTGCTTGGTTAGGTGACTTAGTCGCTTGAAAATGGTTAAGTCTAGGGACTTTGAATGAGATTTTGTTGTTTTGAATGTGTTTTGTTACGTGACTTAGTCGCATGAAAATGGTTAAGTCTAGGGACTTTGAATGTTATTTTGTTGTTTTGAATGTGGTTGGTTAGGTGACTTAGTCGCTTAAAAATGGTTAAGTCTAGGGACTTTGAATGGGATTTTGTTGTTTTGAATGTGGTTTGTTAGGTGACTTAGTCGCTTGAAAATGGTTAAGTCTAGGGACTTTGAATGTGATTTTGTTGTTTTGAATGTGGTTGGTTAGGTGACTTAGTCGCTTGAAAATGGTTAAGTCTAGGGACTTTGAATGGAATTTTGTTGTTTTGAATGTGGTTTGTAAGGTGACTTAGTTTCTTGAAAATTGTTAAGTCTAGGCACTTTGAATGGGATTTTACTGTTTTGAATGTGGTTTGTTAGGTGACTTAGTCGCTTAAAAATGGTTAAGTCTAGGGACTTTGAATGCGATTTTGTTGTTTTTGAATGTGGTTGGTTAGGTGGCTTAGTCGCTTTAAAATGGTTAAGTGTAGGAACTTTGAATGGTATTTTGTTGTTTTGAATGTGGTTTGTTAGGTGACTTAGTCGCTTGTAAATGGTTAAGTCAAGGGACTTTGAATGAGATTTTGTTGTTTTGAATGTAGTTGGTTAGATGACTTAGTCGCTTGAAAATGGTTGAGAGTAGGGACTTTGAATGGGATTTTATTGTTTTGAATGTGGTTTGTTGGGTGACTTAGTCTCTTGAAAATGGTTAAGTCTAGGAACTTTGAATGGTATTTTGTTGTTTTGAATGTGGTTTGTTAGGTGACTTAGTCGCTTGTAAATGGTTAAGTCAAGGGACTTTGAATGAGATTTTGTTGTTTTGAATGTAGTTGGTTAGATGACTTAGTCGCTTGAAAATGGTTGAGAGTAGGGACTTTGAATGGGATTTTGTTGTTTTGAATGTGGTTTGTTAGGTGACTTAGTCGCTTGAAAATGGTTAATTCTAGGGACTTAGAATGACATTTTGTTGTTTTGAATGTGGTTGGTTAGGTGACTTAGTCACTTGAAAATAGTTAAGTCTAGGGACATTGAATGGGATTTTGTTATTTTAAATGTGGTTTGTTAGGTGACTTTGTCACTTGAAAATGGTTAAGTGTAGGGACTTTGAATGTGATTTTGTTGTTTTGAATGTGGTTTGTTAGGTGACTTAGTCATTTGAAAATGGTTAAGTCTAGGGACTTTGAATGAGATTTTGGTTAATGTGGTTTGTTAGGTGACTTAGTCTCTTGAAAATGATTAAGTCTAGGGACTTTGAATGAGATTTTGTTGTTTTGAATGTGCTTGGTTAGGTGACTTAGTCGCTTGAAAATGGTTAAGTCTAGGGACTTTGAATGAGATTTTGTTGTTTTGAATGTGTTTTGTTACGTGACTTAGTCGATTGAAAATGGTTAAGTCTAGGGACTTTGAATGTTATTTTGTTGTTTTGAATGTGGTTTGTTAGGTGACTTAGTCGCATAAAAATGGTTAAGTCTAGGGACTTTGAATGAGATTTTGTTGTTTTTGAATGTGGTTGGTTAGGTGGCTTAGTCGCTTTAAAATGGTTAAGTGTAGGGACTTTGAATGGGATTTTGTTGTTTTGATTGTGGTCTGTTGGGTGACTTAGTCTCTTGAAAATGGTTAAGTCTATGGACTTTGAATGGGATTTTATTGTTTTGAATGTGGTTTGTTGGGTGACTTAGTCTCTTGAAAATGGTTAAGTCTTGTAACTTTGAATGGTATTTTGTTGTTTTGAATGTGGTTTGTTAGGTGACTTAGTCGCTTGTAAATTGTTAAGTCAAGGGACTTTGAATGAGATTTTGTTGTTTTGAATGTAGTTGGTTAGGTGACTTAGTCGCTTGAAAATGGTTAAGTCTAGGGACTTTGAATGGAATTTTGGTATTTTGAATGTGGTTTGTTAGGTGACTTAGTTTCTTGAAAATGGTTAAGTCTAGGCACTTTGAATGGGATTTTATAGATTTGAATGTGGTTTGTTAGGTGACTTAGTCGCTTAAAAATGGTTAAGTCTAGGGACTTTGAATGAGATTTTGTTGTTTTTGAATGTGGTTGGTTAGGTGGCTTAGTCGCTTTAAATTGGTTAAGTGTAGGGACTTTGAATGGGATTTTGTTGGTTTGATTGTGGTTTGTTGGGTGACTTAGTCTCTTGAAAATGGTTAAGTCTATGGACTTTGAATGGGATTTTATTGTTTTGAATGTGGTTTCTTGGGTGACTTAGTCTCTTGAAAATGGTTAAGTCTAGGAACTTTGAATGGTATTTTGTTGTTTTGAATGTGGTTTGTTAGGTGACTTAGTCTCTTGAAAATGGTTAAGTCTAGGGACTTTGAATGAGATTTTGTTGTTTTGAATGTGGTTTGTTAGGTGACTTAGTCTCTTGAAAATGGTTAAGTCTAGGGACTTTGAATGAGATTTTGTTGTTTTGAATGTGGTTTGTTAGGTGACTTAGTCTCTTGAAAATGGTTAAGTCTAGGGACTTTGAATGAGATTTTGTTGTTTTGAATGTGATTTGTTACGTGACATAGTCGCTTGAAAATGGTTAAGTCTAGGGACTTTGAATGAGATTTTATTGTTTTGAATGTGGTTGGTTAGGTGACTTAGTCGCTTAAAAATGGTTAAGTCTAGGGACTTTGAATGGGATTTTGTTGTTTTGAATGTGGTTTGTTAGGTGACTTAGTCGCTTGAAAATGGTTAAGTCTAGGGACTTTGAATGTGATTTTGTTGTTTTGAATGAGGTTGGTTAGGTGACTTAGTCGCTTGAAAATGGTTAAGTCTAGGAACTTTGAATGGAATTTTTTTGTTTTGATTGTGGTTTGTTAGGTGACTTAGTTTCTTGAAAATGGTTAAGTCTAGGCACTTTGAATGGGATTTTGTTGTTTTGAATGTGGTTTGTTAGGTGACTTAGTCGCTTGAAAATAGTTAAGTCTAGGGACTTTGAATGGGATTTTATTGTTTTGAATGTGGTTTGTTAGGTGACTTAGTCGCATAAAAATGGTTAAGTCTAGGGACTTTGAATGAGATTTTGTTGTTTTTGAATGTGGTTGGTTAGGTGGCTTAGTCGCTTTAAAATGGTTAAGTGTAGGGACTTTGAATGGGATTTTGTTGTTTTGATTGTGGTCTGTTGGGTGACTTAGTCTCTTGAAAATGGTTAAGTCTATGGACTTTGAATGGGATTTTATTGTTTTGAATGTGGTTTGTTGGGTGACTTAGTCTCTTGAAAATGGTTAAGTCTTGTAACTTTGAATGGTATTTTGTTGTTTTGAATGTGGTTTGTTAGGTGACTTAGTCGCTTGTAAATTGTTAAGTCAAGGGACTTTGAATGAGATTTTGTTGTTTTGAATGTAGTTGGTTAGGTGACTTAGTCGCTTGAAAATGGTTAAGTCTAGGGACTTTGAATGGAATTTTGGTATTTTGAATGTGGTTTGTTAGGTGACTTAGTTTCTTGAAAATGGTTAAGTCTAGGCACTTTGAATGGGATTTTATTGTTTTGAATGTGGTTTGTTAGGTGACTTAGTCGCTTAAAAATGGTTAAGTCTAGGGACTTTGAATGAGATTTTGTTGTTTTTGAATGTGGTTGGTTAGGTGGCTTAGTCGCTTTAAATTGGTTAAGTGTAGGGACTTTGAATGGGATTTTGTTGGTTTGATTGTGGTTTGTTGGGTGACTTAGTCTCTTGAAAATGGTTAAGTCTATGGACTTTGAATGGGATTTTATTGTTTTGAATGTGGTTTCTTGGGTGACTTAGTCTCTTGAAAATGGTTAAGTCTAGGAACTTTGAATGGTATTTTGTTGTTTTGTATGTGGTTTGTTAGGTGACTTAGTCTCTTGAAAATGGTTAAGTCTAGGGACTTTGAATGAGATTTTGTTGTTTTGAATGTGGTTTGTTAGGTGACTTAGTCTCTTGAAAATGGTTAAGTCTAGGGACTTTGAATGAGATTTTGTTGTTTTGAATGTGTTTTGTTACGTGACTTAGTCGCTTGAAAATGGTTAAGTCTAGGGACTTTGAATGAGATTTTATTGTTTTGAATGTGGTTGGTTAGGTGACTTAGTCGCTTAAAAATGGTTAAGTCTAGGGACTTTGAATGGGATTTTGTTGTTTTGAATGTGGTTTGTTAGGTGACTTAGTCGTTTGAAAATGGTTAAGTCTAGGGACTTTGAATGTGATTTTGTTGTTTTGAATGAGGTTGGTTAGGAGACTTAGTCGCTTGAAAATGGTTAAGTCTAGGAACTTTGAATGGAATTTTGTTGTTTTGATTGTGGTTTGTTAGGTGACTTAGTTTCTTGAAAATGGTTAAGTCTAGGCACTTTGAATGGGATTTTGTTGTTTTGAATGTGGTTTGTTAGGTGACTTAGTCGCTTGAAAATAGTTAAGTCTAGGGACTCTGAATGGGATTTTAATTTTTTGAATGTGGTTTGTTAAGTGACTTAGTCGCATAAAAATGGTTAAGTCTAGGGACTTTGAATGAGATTTTGTTGTTTTTGAATGTGGTTGGTTAGGTGGCTTAGTCGCTTTAAAATGGTTAAGTGTAGGGACTTTGAATGGGATTTTGTTGTTTTGATTGTGGTCTGTTGGGTGACTTAGTCTCTTGAAAATGGTTAAGTCTATGGACTTTGAATGGGATTTTATTGTTTTGAATGTGGTTTGTTGGGTGACTTAGTCTCTTGAAAATGGTTAAGTCTAGTAACTTTGAATGGTATTTTGTTGTTTTGAATGTGGTTTGTTAGGTGACTTAGTCGCTTGTAAATTGTTAAGTCAAGCGACTTTGAATGAGATTTTGTTGTTTTGAATGTAGTTGGTTAGGTGACTTAGTCGCTTGAAAATGGTTAAGTCTAGGGACTTTGAATGGAACTTTGTTGTTTTGAATGTGGTTTGTTAGGTGACTTAGTTTCTTAAAAATGGTTAAGTCTAGGCACTTTGAATGGGATTTTATTGTTTTGAATGTGGTTTGTTAGGTGGCTTAGTCGCTTAAAAATGGTTAAGTCTAGGGACGTTGAATGAGATTTTGTTGTTTTTGAATGTGGATGGTTAGGTGGCTTAGTCGCTTTAAAATGGTTAAGTGTAGGGACTTTGAAAGGGATTTTGTTGGTTTGATTGTGGTTTGTTGGGTGACTTAGTCTCTTGAAAATGGTTAAGTCTATGGACTTTGAATGGGATTTTATTGTTTTGAATGTGGTTTGTTAGGTGACTTAGTCTCATGAAAATGGTCAAGTCTAGGAACTTTGAATGGTATTTTGTTGTTTTGAATATGGTTTGTTAGGTGACTTAGTCGCTTGTAAATGGTTAAGTCAAGGGACTTTGAATGAGATTTTGTTGTTTTGAATGTAGTTGGTTAGGTGACTTAGTCGCTTGAAAATGGTTAAGTGTAGGGACTTTGAATGGGATTTTGTTGTTTTGAATGTGGTTTGTTAGGTGACTTAGTCGCTTGAAAATGGTTAATTCTAGGGACTTTGAATGACATTTTGTTGTTTTGAATGTGGTTGGTTAGGTGACTTAGTCACTTGAAAATAGTTAAGTCTAGGGACTTTGAATGGGATTTTGTTATTTTAAATGTGGTTTGTTAGGTGACTTAGTCACTTGAAAATGGTTAAGTGTAGGGACTTTGAATGTGATTTTGTTGTTTTGAATGTGGTTTGTTAGGTGACTTAGTCGTTTGAAAATGGTTAAGTCTAGGGACTTTGAATGGGATTTTGGTTAATGTGGTTTGTTAGGTGACTTAGTCGCTTGAAAATGATTAAGTCTAGGGACTTTGAATGAGATTTTGTTGTTTTGAATGTGGTTGGTTAGGTGACTTAGTCGCTTGAAAATGGTTAAGTCTAGGGACTTTGAATGAAATTTTGTTGTTTTGAATGTGTTTTGTTACGTGACTTAGTCGCTTGAAAATGGTTAAGTCTAGGGACTTTGAATGAGATTTTGTTGTTTTGAATGTGGTTGGTTAGGTGACTTAGTCGCTTAAAAATGGTTATGTCTAGGGACTTTGAATGGGATTTTGTTGTTTTGAATGTGGTTTGTTAGGTGACTTAGGCGCTTGAAAATGGTTAAGTCTAGGGACTTTGAATGTGATTTTGTTGTTTTGAATGTGGTTGGTTAGGTGACTTAGTCGCTTGAAAATGGTTAAGTCTAGGGACTTTGAATGGAATTTTGTTGTTTTGAATGTGGTTTGTTAGGTGACTTAGTTTCTTGAAAATGGTTAAGTCTAGGCACTTTGAATGGGATTTTATTGTTTTGAATGTGGTTTGTTAGGTGACTTAGTCGCTTAAAAATGGTTAAGTCTAGGGACTTTGAATGAGATTTTGTTGTTTTTGAATGTGGTTGGTTAGGTGGCTTAGTCGCTTTAAAATGGTTAAGTGTAGGGACTTTGAATGGGATTTTGTTGGTTTGATTGTGGTTTGTTGGGTGACTTAGTCTCTTGAAAATGGTTAAGTCTATGGACTTTGAATGGGATTTTATTGTTTTGAATGTGGTTTGTTGGGTGACTTAGTCTCTTGAAAATGGTTAAGTCTAGGAACTTTGAATGGGATTTTATTGTTTTGAATGTGGTTTGTTGGGTGACTTAGTCTCTTGAAAATGGTTAAGTCTAGGAACTTTGAATGGGATTTTATTGTTTTGAATGTGGTTTGTTGGGTGACTTAGTCTCTTGAAAATGGTTAAGTCTAGGAACTTTGAATGGTATTTTGTTGTTTTGAATGTGGTTTGTTAGGTGACTTAGTCGCTTGTAAATGGTTAAGTCAAGGGACTTTGAATGAGATTTTGTTGTTTTGAATGTAGTTGGTTAGATGACTTAGTCGCTTGAAAATGGTTGAGAGTAGGGACTTTGAATGGGATTTTGTTGTTTTGAATGTGGTTTGTTAGGTGACTTAGTCGCTTGAAAATGGTTAATTCTAGGGACTTAGAATGACATTTTGTTGTTTTGAATGTGGTTGGTTAGGTGACTTAGTCACTTGAAAATAGTTAAGTCTAGGGACATTGAATGGGATTTTGTTATTTTAAATGTGGTTTGTTAGGTGACTTAGTCACTTGAAAATGGTTAAGTGTAGGGACTTTGAATGTGATTTTGTTGTTTTGAATGTGGTTTGTTAGGTGACTTAGTCATTTGAAAATGGTTAAGTCTAGGGACTTTGAATGGGATTATTGTTAATGTGGTTTTTTAGGTGACTTAGTCTCTTGAAAATGATTAAGTCTAGGGACTTTGAATGAGATTTTGTTGTTTTGAATGTGCTTGGTTAGGTGACTTAGTCGCTTGAAAATGGTTAAGTCTAGGGACTTTGAATGAGATTTTGTTGTTTTGAATGTGTTTTGTTACGTGACTTAGTCGCTTGAAAATGGTTAAGTCTAGGGACTTTGAATGTTATTTTGTTGTTTTGAATGTGGTTGGTTAGGTGACTTAGTCGCTTAAAAATGGTTAAGTCTAGGGACTTTGAATGGGATTTTGTTGTTTTGAATGTGGTTTGTTAGGTGACTTAGTCGCTTGAAAATGGTTAAGTCTAGGGACTTTGAATGTGATTTTGTTGTTTTGAATGTGGTTGGTTAGGTGACTTAGTCCCTTGAAAATGGTTAAGTCTAGGGACTTTGAATGGAATTTTGTTGTTTTGAATGTGGTTTGTAAGGTGACTTAGTTTCTTGAAAATTGTTAAGTCTAGGCACTTTGAATGGGATTTTACTGTTTTGAATGTGGTTTGTTAGGTGACTTAGTCGCTTAAAAATGGTTAAGTCTAGGGACTTTGAATGCGATTTTGTTATTTTTGAATGTGGTTGGTTAGGTGGCTTAGTCGCTTTAAAATGGTTAAGTGTAGGGATTTTGAATGGGATTTTTTTGGTTTGATTGTGGTTTGTTGGGTGACTTAGTCTCTTGAAAATGGTTAAGTCTATGGACTTTGAATGGGATTTTATTGTTTTGAATGTGGTTTGTTGGGTGACTTAGTCTCATGAAAATGGTTAAGTCTAGGAACTTTGAATGGTATTTTGTTGTTTTGAATGTGGTTTGTTAGGTGACTTAGTCTCTTGAAAATGGTTATGTCTAGGGACTTTGAATGAGATTTTGTTGTTTTGAATGTGGTTTGTTAGGTGACTTAGTCTCTTGAAAATGGTTAAGTCTAGGGACTTTGAATGAGATTTTGTTGTTTTGAATGTGTTTTGTTACGTGACTTAGTCGCTTGAAAATGGTTAAGTCTAGGGACTTTGAATGAGATTTTGTTGTTTTGAATGTGGTTGGTTAGGTGACTTAGTCGCTTAAAAATGGTTATGTGTAGGGACTTTATATGGGATTTTGTTGTTTTGAATGTGGTTTGTTAGGTGACTTAGTCGCTTGAAAATCGTTAAGTCTAGGGACTTTGAATGTGATTTTGTTGTTTTGAATGTGGTTGGTTAGGTGACTTAGTCGCTTGAAAATGGTTAAGTCTAGGGACTTTGAATGGAATTTTGTTGTTTTGAATGTGGTTTGTTAGGTGACTTAGTTTCTTGAAAATGGTTAAGTCTAGGCACTTTGAATGGGATTTTATTGTTTTGAATGTGGTTTGTTAGGTGACTTAGTCGCATAAAAATGGTTAAGTCTAGGGACTTTGAATGAGATTTTGTTGTTTTTGAATGTGGTTGGATAGGTGGCTTAGTCGCTTTAAAATGGTTAAGTGTAGGGACTTTGAATGGGATTTTGTTGGTTTGATTGTGGTTTGTTGGGTGACTTAGTCTCTTGAAAATGGTTAAGTCTATGGACTTTGAATGGGATTTTATTGTTTTGAATGTGGTTTGTTGGGTGACTTAGTCTCTTGAAAATGGTTAAGTCTAGAAACTTTGAATGGGATTTTATTGATTTGAATGTGGTTTGTTGGGTGACTTAGTCTCTTGAAAATGGTTAAGTCTAGGAACTTTGAATGGTATTTTGTTGTTTTGAATGTGGTTTGTTAGGTGACTTAGTCGTTTGTAAATGGTTAAGTCAAGGGACTTTGAATGAGATTTTGTTGTTTTGAATGTAGTTGGTTAGGTGACTTAGTCGCTTGAAAATGGTTAAGAGTAGGGACTTTGAATGGGATTTTGTTGTTTTGAATGTGGTTTGTTAGGTGACTTAGTCGCTTGAAAATGGTTAATTCTAGGGACTTAGAATGACATTTTGTTGTTTTGAATGTGGTTGGTTAGGTGACTTAGTCACTTGAAAATAGTTAAGTCTAGGGACATTGAATGGGATTTTGTTATTTTAAATGTGGTTTGTTAGGTGACTTAGTCACTTGAAAATGGTTAAGTGTAGGGACTTTGAATGTGATTTTGTTGTTTTGAATGTGGTTTGTTAGGTGACTTAGTCGTTTGAAAATGGTTAAGTCTAGGGACTTTGAATGGGATTTTAGTTAATGTGGTTTGTTAGGTGACTTAGTCGCTTGAAAATGATTAAGTCTAGGGACTTTGAATGAGATTTTGTTGTTTTGAATGTGCTTGGTTAGGTGACTTAGTCGCTTGAAAATGGTTAAGTCTAGGGACTTTGAATGAGATTTTGTTGTTTTGAATGTGTTTTGTTACGTGACTTAGTCGCTTGAAAATGGTTAAGTCTAGGGACTTTGAATGATATTTTGTTGTTTTGAATGTGGTTGGTTAGGTGACTTAGTCGCTTAAAAATGGTTAAGTCTAGGGACTTTGAATGGTATTTTGTTGTTTTGAATGTGGTTTGTTAGGTGACTTAGTCGCTTGAAAATGGTTAAGCCTAGGGACTTTGAATGTGATTTTGTTGTTTTGAATGTTGTTGGTGAGGTGACTTAGTCGCTTGAAAATGGTTAAGTCTAGAGACTTTGAATGGAATTTTGTTGTTTTGAATGTGGTTTGTTAGGTGACTTAGTTTCTTGAAAATTGTTAAGTCTAGGCACTTTGAATGGGATTTTATTGTTTTGAATGTGGTTTGTTAGGTGACTTAGTCGCTTAAAAATGGTTAAGTCTAGGGACTTTGAATGCGATTTTGTTGTTTTTGAATGTGGTTGGTTAGGTGGCTTAGTCGCTTTAAAATGGTTAAGTGTAGGGACTTTGAATGGGATTTTTTTGGTTTGATTGTGGTTTGTTGGGTGACTTAGTCTCTTGAAAATGGTTAAGTCTATGGACTTTGAATGGGATTTTATTGTTTTGAATATGTTTTGTTGGGTGACTTAGTCTCTTGAAAATGGTTAAGTCTAGGAACTTTGAATGGTATTTTGTTGTTTTGAATGTGGTTTGTTAGGTGACTTAGTCTCTTGAAAATGGTTATGTCTAGGGACTTTGAATGAGATTTTGTTGTTTTGAATGTGGTTTGTTAGGTGACTTAGTCTCTTGAAAATGGTTAAGTCTAGGGACTTTGAATGAGATTTTGTTGTTTTGAATGTGTTTTGTTACGTGACTTAGTCGCTTGAAAATGGTTAAGTCTAGGGACTTTGAATGAGATTTTGTTGTTTTGAATGTGGTTGGTTAGGTGACTTAGTCGCTTAAAAATGGTTAAGTGTAGGGACTTTATATGGGATTTTGTTGTTTTGAATGTGGTTTGTTAGGTGACTTAGTCGCTTGAAAATCGTTAAGTCTAGGGACTTTGAATGTGATTTTGTTGTTTTGAATGTGGTTGGTTGGTGACTTAGTCGCTTGAAAATGGTTAAGTCTAGGGACTTTGAATGGAATTTTGTTGTTTTGAATGTGGTTTGTTAGGTGACTTAGTTTCTTGAAAATGGTTAAGTCTAGGCACTTTGAATGGGATTTTATTGTTTTGAATGTGGTTTGTTAGGTGACTTAGTCACTTAAAAATGGTTAAGTCTAGGGACTTTGAATGAGATTTTGTTGTTTTTGAATGTGGTTGGTTAGGTGGCTTAGTCGCTTTAAAATGGTTAAGTGTAGGGACTTTGAATGGGATTTTGTTGGTTTGATTGTGGTTTGTTAGGTGACTTAGTCTCTTGAAAATGGTTAAGTCTATGGAATTTGAATGGGATTTTATTGTTTTGAATGTGGTTTGTTGGGTGACTTAGTCTCTTGAAAATGGTTAAGTCTAGGAACTTTGAATGGTATTTTGTTGTTTTGAATGTGGTTTGTTCGGTGACTTAGTCTCTTGAAAATGGTTAAGTCTAGGGACTTTGAATGAGATTTTGTTGTTTTGAATGTGGTTTGTTAGGTGACTTAGTCTCTTGAAAATTGTTAAGTCTAGGGACTTTGAATGAGATTTTGTTGTTTTGAATGTGTTTTGTTACGTGACTTAGTCGCTTGAAAATGGTTAAATCTAGGGACTTTGAATGAGATTTTGTTGTTTTGAATGTGGTTGGTTAGGTGACTTAGTTGCTTAAAAATGGTTAAGTCTAGGGACTTTGAATGGGATTTTGTTGTTTTGAATGTGGTTTGTTAGGTGACTTAGTTGCTTGAAAATGGTTAAGTCTATCGACTTTGAATGTGATTTTGTTGTCTTGAATGTGGTTGGTTAGGTGACGTAGTCGCTTGAAAATGGTTAAGTCTAGGAACTTTGAATGGAATTTTGTTGTTTTGAATGTGGTTTGTTAGGTGACTTTGTTTCTTGAAAATGGTTAAGTCTAGGCACTTTGAATGGGATTTTGTTGTTTTGAATGTGGTTTGTTAGGTGACTTAGTCGCTTGAAAATAGTTAAGTCTAGGGACTTTGAATGGGATTTTATTGTTTTGAATGTGGTTTTATAGGTGACTTAGTCGCTTAAAAATGGTTAAGTCTAGGGACTTTGAATGAGATTTTGTTGTTGTTGAATGTGGTTGGTTAGGTGGCTTAGTCGCTTTAAAACGGTTAAGTGTAGGGACTTTGAATGGGATTTTATTGTTTTGATTGTGGTTTGTTGGGTGACTTAGTCTCTTGAAAATGGTTAAGTCTATGGACTTTGAATGGGATTTTATTGTTTTGAATGTGGTTTGTTGGGTGACTTAGTCTCATGAAAATGGTCAAGTCTAGGAACTTTGAATAGTATTTTGTTGTTTTGAATGTGGTTTGTTAGGTGACTTAGTCGCTTGTAAATGGTTAAGTCAAGGGACTTTGAATGAGATTTTGTTGTTTTGAATGTAGTTGGTTAGGTGACTTAGTCGCTTGAAAATGGTTAAGTGTAGGGACTTTGAATGGGATTTTGTTGTTTTGAATGTGGTTTGTTAGGTGACTTAGTCGCTTGAAAATGGTTAATTCTAGGGACTTTGAATGACATTTTGTTGTTTTGAATGTGGTTGGTTAGGTGACTTAGTCACTTGAAAATAGTTAAGTCTAGGGACTTTGAATGGGATTTTGTTATTTTAAATGTGGTTTGTTAGGTGACTTAGTCACTTGAAAATGGTTAAGTGTAGGGACTTTGAATGTGATTTTGTTGTTTTGAATGTTGTTTGTTAGGTGACTTAGTCGTTTAAAAATGGTTAAGTCTAGGGACTTTGAATGGGATTTTGGTTAATGTGGTTTGTTAGGTGACTTAGTCGCTTGAAAATGATTAAGTCTAGGGACTTTGAATGAGATTTTGTTGTTTTGAATGTTGTTGGTTAGGTGACTTAGTCGCTTGAAAATGGTTAAGTCTAGGGACTTTGAATGAGATTTTGTTGTTTTGAATGTGTTTTGTTACGTGACTTAGTCGCTTGAAAATGGTTAAGTCTAGGGACTTTGAATGAGATTTTGTTGTTTTGAATGTGGTTGGTTAGGTGACTTAGTCGCTTAAAAATGGTTATCTCTAGGGACTTTGAATGGGATTTTGTTGTTTTGAATGTGGTTTGTTAGGTGACTTAGTCGCTTGAAAATGGTTAAGTCTAGGGACTTTGAATGTGATTTTGTTGTTTTGAATGTGGTTGGTTAGGTGACTTAGTCGCTTGAAAATGGTTATGTCTAGGGACTTTGAATGGAATTTTGTTGTTTTGAATGTGGTTTGTTAGGTGACTTAGTTTCTTGAAAATGGTTAAGTCTAGGCACTTTGAATGGGATTTTATTGTTTTGAATGTGGTTTGTTAGGTGACTTAGTCGCTTAAAAATGGTTAAGTCTAGGGACTTTGAATGAGATTTTGTTTTTTTTGAATGTGGTTGGTTAGGTGGCTTAGTCACTTTAAAATGGTTAAGTGTAGGGACTTTGAATAGGATTTTGTTGGTTTGATTGTGGTTTGTTGGGTGACTTAGTCTCTTGAAAATGGTTAAGTCTATGGACTTTGAATGGGATTTTATTGTTTTGAAAGTGGTTTGTTGGGTGACTTAGTCTCTTGAAAATGGTTAAGTCTAGGAGCTGTGAATGGTATTTTATTGTTTTGAATGTGGTTTGTTGGGTGACTTAGTCTCTTGAAAATGGTTAAGTCTAGGAACTTTGAATGGTATTTTGTTGTTTTGAATGTGGTTTGTTAGGTGACTTAGTCGCTTGTAAATGGTTAAGTCAAGGGACTTTGAATGAGATTTTGTTGTTTTGAATGTAGTTGGTTAGGTGACTTAGTCGCTTGAAAATGGTTAAGAGTAGGGACTTTGAATGGTATTTTGTTGTTTTGAATGTGGTTTGTTAGGTGACTTAGTCGCTTGAAAATGGTTAATTCTAGGGACTTTGAATGACATTTTGTTGTTTTGATTGTGGTTGGTTAGGTGACTTAGTCACTTGAAAATAGTTAAGTCTAGGGACTTTGAATGGGATTTTGTTATTTTAAATGTGGTTTGTTAGGTGACTTAGTCAGTTGAAAATGGTTAAGTGTAGGGACTTTGAATGTGATTTTCTTGTTTTGAATGTGGTTTGTTAGGTGACTTAGTCGTTTGAAAATGGTTAAGTCTAGGGACTTTGAATGGGATTTTGGTTAATGTGGTTTGTTAGGTGACTTAGTCGCTTGAAAATGATTAAGTCTAGGGACTTTGAATGAGATTTTGTTGTTTTGAATGTGCTTGGTTAGGTGACTTAGTCGTTTGAAAATGGTTAAGTCTAGGCACTTTGAATGGGATTTTGTTGTTTTGAATGTGGTTTGTTAGGTGACTTAGTCGCTTGAAAATAGTTAAGTCTAGGGACTTTGAATGGGATTTTATTGTTTTGAATGTGGTTTTATAGGTGACTTAGTCGCTTAAAAATGGTTAAGTCTAGGGACTTTGAATGAGATTTTGTTGTTGTTGAATGTGGTTGGTTAGGTGGCTTAGTCGCTTTAAAATGGTTAAGTGTAGGGACTTTGAATGGGATTTTATTGTTTTGATTGTGGTTTGTTGGGTGACTTAGTCTCTTGAAAATGGTTAAGTCTATGGACTTTGAATGGGATTTTATTGTTTTGAATGTGGTTTGTTGGGTGACTTAGTCTCATGAAAATGGTCAAGTCTAGGAACTTTGAATGGTATTTTGTTGTTTTGAATGTGGTTTGTTAGGTGACTTAGTCGCTTGTAAATGGTTAAGTCAAGGGACTTTGAATGAGATTTTGTTGTTTTGAATGTAGTTGGTTAGGTGACTTAGTCGCTTGAAAATGGTTAAGTGTAGGGACTTTGAATGGGATTTTGTTGTTTTGAATGTGGTTTGTTAGGTGACTTAGTCGCTTGAAAATGGTTAATTCTAGGGACTTTGAATGACATTTTGTTGTTTTGAATGTGGTTGGTTAGGTGACTTAGTCACTTGAAAATAGTTAAGTCTAGGGACTTTGAATGGGATTTTGTTATTTTAAATGTGGTTTGTTAGGTGACTTAGTCACTTGAAAATGGTTAAGTGTAGGGACTTTGAATGTGATTTTGTTGTTTTGAATGTTGTTTGTTAGGTGACTTAGTCGTTTGAAAATGGTTAAGTCTAGGGACTTTGAATGGGATTTTGGTTAATGTGGTTTGTTAGGTGACTTAGTCGCTTGAAAATGATTAAGTCTAGGGACTTTGAATGAGATTTTGTTGTTTTGAATGTGGTTGGTTAGGTGACTTAGTCGCTTGAAAATGGTTAAGTCTAGGGACTTTGAATGAGATTTTGTTGTTTTGAATGTGTTTTGTTACGTGACTTAGTCGCTTGAAAATGGTTAAGTCTAGGGACTTTGAATGAGATTTTGTAGTTTTGAATGTGGTTGGTTAGGTGACTTAGTCGCTTAAAAATGGTTATGTCTAGGGACTTTGAATGGGATTTTGTTGTTTTGAATGTGGTTTGTTAGGTGACTTAGTCGCTTGAAAATGGTTAAGTCTAGGGACTTTGAATGTGATTTTGTTGTTTTGAATGTGGTTGGTTAGGTGACTTAGTCGCTTGAAAATGGTTATGTCTAGGGACTTTGAATGGAATTTTGTTATTTTGAATGTGGTTTGTTAGGTGACTTA
Source organism: Capsicum pubescens (assembly GCA_030864215.1). NCBI lineage: Eukaryota > Viridiplantae > Streptophyta > Magnoliopsida > Solanales > Solanaceae > Capsicum > Capsicum pubescens. The sequence goes on from CM061543.1 coordinate 110,545,965, forward strand.
GTTTCTTGAAAATGGTTAAGTCTAGGCACTTTGAATGGGATTTTATTGTTTTGAATGTGGTTTGTTAGGTGACTTAGTCGCTTAAAAATGGTTAAGTCTAGGGACTTTGAATGAGATTTTGTTGTTTTTGAATGTGGTTGGTTAGGTGGCTTAGTCGCTTTAAAATGGTTAAGTGTAGGGACTTTGAATAGGATTTTGTTGGTTTGATTGTGGTTTGTTGGGTGACTTAGTCTCTTGAAAATGGTTAAGTCTATGGACTTTGAATGAGATTTTATTGTTTTGAAAGTGGTTTGTTGGGTGACTTAGTCTCTTGAAAATGGTTAAGTCTAGGAACTGTGAATGGGATTTTATTGTTTTGAATGTGGTTTGTTGGGTGACTTAGTCTCTTGAAAATGGTTAAGTCTAGGAACTTTGAATGGTATTTTGTTGTTTTGAATGTGGTTTGTTAGGTGACTTAGTCGCTTGTAAATGGTTAAGTCAAGGGACTTTGAATGAGATTTTGTTGTTTTGAATGTAGTTGGTTAGGTGACTTAGTCGCTTGAAAATGGTTAAGAGTAGGGACTTTGAATGGGATTTTGTTGTTTTGAATGTGGTTTGTTAGGTGACTTAGTCGCTTGAAAATGGTTAATTCTAGGGACTTTGAATGACATTTTGTTGTTTTGAATGTGGTTGGTTAGGTGACTTAGTCACTTGAAAATAGTTAAGTCTAGGGACTTTGAATGGGATTTTGTTATTTTAAATGTGGTTTGTTAGGTGACTTAGTCAGTTGAAAATGGTTAAGTGTAGGGACTTTGAATGTGATTTTCTTGTTTTGAATGTGGTTTGTTAGGTGACTTAGTCGTTTGAAAAATGTTAAGTCTAGGGATTTTGAATGGGATTTTGGTTAATGTGGTTTGTTAGGTGACTTAGTCGCTTGAAAATGATTAAGTCTAGGGACTTTGAATGAGATTTTGTTGTTTTGAATGTGCTTGGTTAGGTGACTTAGTCGCTTGAAAATGGTTAAGTCTAGGGACATTGAATGAGATTTTGTTGTTTTGAATGTGTTTTGTTACGTGACTTAGTCGCTTGAATATGGTTAAGTCTAGGGACTTTGAATGATATTTTGTTGTTTTGAATGTGGTTGGTTAGGTGACATAGTCGCTTAAAAATGGTTAAGTCTAGGGACTTTGAATGGGAGTTTGTTGTTTTGAATGTGGTTTGTTAGGTGACTTAGTCGCTTGAAAATGGTTAAGTCTAGGGACTTTGAATGTGATTTTGTTGTTTTGAATGTGGTTGGTTAGGTGACTTAGTCGCTTGAAAATGGTTAAGTCTAGGAACTTTGAATGGAATTTTGTTGTTTTGAATGTGGTTTGTTAGGTGACTTAGTTTCTTGAAAATTGTTAAGTCTAGGCACTTTGAATGGGATTTTATTGTTTTGAATGTGGTTTGTTAGGTGACTTAGTCGCTTAATAATGGTTAAGTCTAGGGACTTTGAATGCGATTTTGTTGTTTTTGAATGTGGTTGGTTAGGTGGCTTAGTCTCTTTAAAATGGTTAAGTGTAGGGACTTTGAATGGGATTTTTTTGGTTTGATTGTTGTTTGTTGGGTGACTTAGTCTCTTGAAAATGGTTAAGTCTATGGACTTTGAATGAGATTTTATTGTTTTGAATGTGGTTTGTTGGGTGACTTAGTCTTTTGAAAATGGTTAAGTCTAGGAACTTTGAATGGTATTTTGTTGTTTTGAATGTGGTTTGTTAGGTGACTTAGTCTCTTGAAAATGGTTATGTCTAGGGACTTTGAATGAGATTTTGTTGTTTTGAATGTGGTTTGTTAGGTGACTTAGTCTCTTGAAAATGGTTAAGTCTAGGGACTTTGAATGAGATTTTGTTGTTTTGAATGTGTTTTGTTACGTGACTTAGTCGCTTGAAAATGGTTAAGTCTAGGGACTTTGAATGAGATTTTGTTGTTTTGAATGTGGTTGGTTAGGTGACTTAGTCTCTTAAAAATGGTTAAGTCTAGGGACTTTGAATGGGATTTTGTTGTTTTGAATGTGGTTTGTTCGGTGACTTAGTCGCTTGAAAATGGTTAAGTCTAGGGACTTTGAATGTGATTTTGTTGTTTTGAATGTGGTTGGTTAGGTGACTTAGTCGCTTGAAAATGGTTAAGTCTAGGGACTTTGAATGGAATTTTGTTGTTTTGAATGTGGTTTGTTAGGTGACTTAGTTTCTTGAAAATTGTTAAGTCTAGGCACTTTGAATGGGATTTTATTGTTTTGAATGTGGTTTGTTAGGTGACTTAGTCGCTTAAAAATTGTTAAGTCTAGGGACTTTGAATGCGATTTTGTTGTTTTTGAATGTGGTTGGTTAGGTGGCTTAGTCGCTTTAAAATGGTTAAGTGTAGGGACTTTGAATGGGATTTTTTTGGTTTGATTGTGGTTTGTTGGGTGACTTAGTCTCTTGAAAATGGTTAAGTCTATGGACTTTGAAAGTGATTTTATTGTTTTGAATGTGGTTTGTTGGGTGACTTAGTCTCTTGAAAATGGTTAAGTCTAGGAACTTTGAATGGTATTTTGTTGTTTTGAATGTGGTTTGTTAGGTGACTTAGTCTCTTGAAAATGGTTATGTCTAGGGACTTTGAATGAGATTTTGTTGTTTTGAATGTGGTTTGTTAGGAGACTTAGTCTCTTGAAAATGGTTAAGTCTAGGGACTTTGAATGAGATTTTGTTGTTTTGAATGTGTTTTGTTACGTGACTTAGTCGCTTGAAAATGGTTAAGTCTAGGGACTTTGAATGAGATTTTGTTGTTTTGAATGTGGTTGGTTAGGTGACTTAGTCGCTTAAAAATGGTTAAGTGTAGGGACTTTATATGGGATTTTGTTGTTTTGAATGTGGTTTGTTAGGTGACTTAGTCGCTTGAAAATCGTTAAGTCTAGGGACTTTGAATGTGATTTTGTTGTTTTGAATGTGGTTGGTTAGGTGACTTAGTCGCTTGAAAATGGTTAAGTCTAGGGACTTTGAATGGAATTTTGTTGTTTTGAATGTGGTTTGTTAGGTGACTTAGTTTCTTGAAAATGGTTAAGTCTAGGCACTTTGAATGGGATTTTATTGTTTTGAATGTGGTTTGTTAGGTGACTTAGTCGCTTGAAAATAGTTAAGTCTAGGGACTTTGAATGGGATTTTATTGTTTTGAATGTGGTTTTATAGGTGACTTAGTCGCTTAAAAATGGTTAAGTCTAGGGACTTTGAATGAGATTTTGTTGTTTATGAATGTGGTTGGTTAGGTGGCTTAGTCGCTTTAAAATGGTTAAGTGTAGGGACATTGAATGGGATTTTGTTGTTTTGATTGTGGTTTGTTGGGTGACTTAGTCTCTTGAAAATGGTTAAGTCTATGGACTTTGAATGGGATTTTATTGTTTTGAATGTGGTTTGTTGGGTGACTTAGTCTCATGAAAATGGTCAAGTCTAGGAACTTTGAATGGTATTTTGTAGTTTTGAATGTGGTTTGTTAGGTGACTTAGTCGCTTGTAAATGGTTAAGTCAAGGGACTTTGAATGAGATTTTGTTGTTTTGAATGTAGTTGGTTAGGTGACTTAGTCGCTTGAAAATGGTTAAGTGTAGGGACTTTGAATGGGATTTTGTTGTTTTGAATGTGGTTTGTTAGGTGACTTAGTCGCTTGAAAATGGTTAATTCTAGGGACTTTGAATGACATTTTGTTGTTTTGAATGTGGTTGGTTAGGTGACTTAGTCACTTGAAAATAGTTAAGTCTAGGGACTTTGAATGGGATTTTGTTATTTTAAATGTGGTTTGTTAGGTGACTTAGTCACTTGAAAATGGTTAAGTGTAGGGACTTTGAATGTGATTTTGTTGTTTTGAATGTTGTTTGTTAGGTGACTTAGTCGTTTGAAAATGGTTAAGTCTAGGGACTTTGAATGGGATTTTGGTTAATGTGGTTTGTTAGGTGACTTAGTCGCTTGAAAATGATTAAGTCTAGGGACTTTGAATGAGATTTTGTTGTTTTGAATGTGGTTGGTTAGGTGACTTAGTCGCTTGAAAATGGTTAAGTCTAGGGACTTTGAATGAGATTTTGTTGTTTTGAATGTGTTTTGTTACGTGACTTAGTCGCTTGAAAATGGTTAAGTCTAGGGACTTTGAATGAGATTTTGTTGTTTTGAATGTGGTTGGTTAGGTGACTTAGTCGCTTAAAAATGGTTATGTCTAGGGACTTTGAATGGGATTTTGTTGTTTTGAATGTGGTTTGTTAGGTGACTTAGTCGCTTGTAAATGGTTAAGTCAAGGGACTTTGAATGAGATTTTGTTGTTTTGAATGTAGTTGGTTAGGTGACTTAGTCGCTTGAAAATGGTTAAGAGTAGGGACTTTGAATGGGATTTTGTTGTTTTGAATGTGGTTTGTTAGGTGACTTAGTCGCTTGAAAATGGTTAATTCTAGGGACTTTGAATGACATTTTGTTGTTTTGATTGTGGTTGGTTAGGTGACTTAGTCACTTGAAAATAGTTAAGTCTAGGGACTTTGAATGGGATTTTGTTATTTTAAATGTGGTTTGTTAGGTGACTTAGTCAGTTGAAAATGGTTAAGTGTAGGGACTTTGAATGTGATTTTCTTGTTTTGAATGTGGTTTGTTAGGTGACTTAGTCGTTTGAAAATGGTTAAGTCTAGGGACTTTGAATGGGATTTTGGTTAATGTGGTTTGTTAGGTGACTTAGTCGCTTGAAAATGATTAAGTCTAGGGACTTTGAATGAGATTTTGTTGTTTTGAATGTGCTTGGTTAGGTGACTTAGTCGTTTGAAAATGGTTAAGTCTAGGCACTTTGAATGGGATTTTGTTGTTTTGAATGTGGTTTGTTAGGTGACTTAGTCGCTTGAAAATAGTTAAGTCTAGGGACTTTGAATGGGATTTTATTGTTTTGAATGTGGTTTTATAGGTGACTTAGTCGCTTAAAAATGGTTAAGTCTAGGGACTTTGAATGAGATTTTGTTGTTGTTGAATGTGGTTGGTTAGGTGGCTTAGTCGCTTTAAAATGGTTAAGTGTAGGGACTTTGAATGGGATTTTATTGTTTTGATTGTGGTTTGTTGGGTGACTTAGTCTCTTGAAAATGGTTAAGTCTATGGACTTTGAATGGGATTTTATTGTTTTGAATGTGGTTTGTTGGGTGACTTAGTCTCATGAAAATGGTCAAGTCTAGGAACTTTGAATGGTATTTTGTTGTTTTGAATGTGGTTTGTTAGGTGACTTAGTCGCTTGTAAATGGTTAAGTCAAGGGACTTTGAATGAGATTTTGTTGTTTTGAATGTAGTTGGTTAGGTGACTTAGTCGCTTGAAAATGGTTAAGTGTAGGGACTTTGAATGGGATTTTGTTGTTTTGAATGTGGTTTGTTAGGTGACTTAGTCGCTTGAAAATGGTTAATTCTAGGGACTTTGAATGACATTTTGTTGTTTTGAATGTGGTTGGTTAGGTGACTTAGTCACTTGAAAATAGTTAAGTCTAGGGACTTTGAATGGGATTTTGTTATTTTAAATGTGGTTTGTTAGGTGACTTAGTCACTTGAAAATGGTTAAGTGTAGGGACTTTGAATGTGATTTTGTTGTTTTGAATGTTGTTTGTTAGGTGACTTAGTCGTTTGAAAATGGTTAAGTCTAGGGACTTTGAATGGGATTTTGGTTAATGTGGTTTGTTAGGTGACTTAGTCGCTTGAAAATGATTAAGTCTAGGGACTTTGAATGAGATTTTGTTGTTTTGAATGTGGTTGGTTAGGTGACTTAGTCGCTTGAAAATGGTTAAGTCTAGAGACTTTGAATGAGATTTTGTTGTTTTGAATGTGTTTTGTTACGTGACTTAGTCGCTTGAAAATGGTTAAGTCTAGGGACTTTGAATGAGATTTTGTAGTTTTGAATGTGGTTGGTTAGGTGACTTAGTCGCTTAAAAATGGTTATGTCTAGGGACTTTGAATGGGATTTTGTTGTTTTGAATGTGGTTTGTTAGGTGACTTAGTCGCTTGAAAATGGTTAAGTCTAGGGACTTTGAATGTGATTTTGTTGTTTTGAATGTGGTTGGTTAGGTGACTTAGTCGCTTGAAAATGGTTATGTCTAGGGACTTTGAATGGAATTTTGTTATTTTGAATGTGGTTTGTTAGGTGACTTAGTTTCTTGAAAATGGTTAAGTCTAGGCACTTTGAATGGGATTTTATTGTTTTGAATGTGGTTTGTTAGGTGACTTAGTCGCTTAAAAATGGTTAAGTCTAGGGACTTTGAATGAGATTTTGTTGTTTTTGAATGTGGTTGGTTAGGTGGCTTAGTCGCTTTAAAATGGTTAAGTGTAGGGACTTTGAATAGGATTTTGTTGGTTTGATTGTGGTTTGTTGGGTGACTTAGTCTCTTGAAAATGGTTAAGTCTATGGACTTTGAATGAGATTTTATTGTTTTGAAAGTGGTTTGTTGGGTGACTTAGTCTCTTGAAAATGGTTAAGTCTAGGAACTGTGAATGGGATTTTATTGTTTTGAATGTGGTTTGTTGGGTGACTTAGTCTCTTGAAAATGGTTAAGTCTAGGAACTTTGAATGGTATTTTGTTATTTTGAATGTGGTTTGTTAGGTGACTTAGTCGCTTGTAAATGGTTAAGTCAAGGGACTTTGAATGAGATTTTGTTGTTTTGAATGTAGTTGGTTAGGTGACTTAGTCGCTTGAAAATGGTTAAGAGTAGGGACTTTGAATGGGATTTTGTTGTTTTGAATGTGGTTTGTTAGGTGACTTAGTCGCTTGAAAATGGTTAATTCTAGGGACTTTGAATGACATTTTGTTGTTTTGAATGTGGTTGGTTAGGTGACTTAGTCACTTGAAAATAGTTAAGTCTAGGGACTTTGAATGGGATTTTGTTATTTTAAATGTGGTTTGTTAGGTGACTTAGTCAGTTGAAAATGGTTAAGTGTAGGGACTTTGAATGTGATTTTCTTGTTTTGAATGTGGTTTGTTAGGTGACTTAGTCGTTTGAAAATGGTTAAGTCTAGGGACTTTGAATGGGATTTTGGTTAATGTGGTTTGTTAGGTGACTTAGTCGCTTGAAAATGATTAAGTCTAGGGACTTTGAATGAGATTTTGTTGTTTTGAATGTGCTTGGTTAGGTGACTTAGTCGCTTGAAAATGGTTAAGTCTAGGGACTTTGAATGAGATTTTGTTGTTTTGAATGTGTTTTGTTACGTGACTTAGTCGCTTGAATATGGTTAAGTCTAGGGACTTTGAATGATATTTTGTTGTTTTGAATGTGGTTGGTTAGGTGACTTAGTCGCTTAAAAATGGTTAAGTCTAGGGACTTTGAATGGGATTTTGTTGTTTTGAATGTGGTTTGTTAGGTGACTTAGTCGCTTGAAAATGGTTAAGTCTAGGGACTTTGAATGTGATTTTGTTGTTTTGAATGTGGTTGGTTAGGTGACTTAGTCGCTTGAAAATGGTTAAGTCTAGGAACTTTGAATGGAATTTTGTTGTTTTGAATGTGGTTTGTTAGGTGACTTAGTTTCTTGAAAATTGTTAAGTCTAGGCACTTTGAATGGGATTTTATTGTTTTGAATGTGGTTTGTTAGGTGACTTAGTCGCTTAATAATGGTTAAGTCTAGGGACTTTGAATGCGATTTTGTTGTTTTTGAATGTGGTTGGTTAGGTGGCTTAGTCTCTTTAAAATGGTTAAGTGTAGGGACTTTGAATGGGATTTTTTTGGTTTGATTGTGGTTTGTTGGGTGACTTAGTCTCTTGAAAATGGTTAAGTCTATGGACTTTGAAAGTGATTTTATTGTTTTGAATGTGGTTTGTTGGGTGACTTAGTCTCTTGAAAATGGTTAAGTCTAGGAACTTTGAATGGTATTTTTTTGTTTTGAATGTGGTTTGTTAGGTGACTTAGTCTCTTGAAAATGGTTATGTCTAGGGACTTTGAATGAGATTTTGTTGTTTTGAATGTGGTTTGTTAGGTGACTTAGTCTCTTGAAAATGGTTAAGTCTAGGGACTTTGAATGAGATTTTGTTGTTTTGAATGTGTTTTGTTACGTGACTTAGTCGCTTGAAAATGGTTAAGTCTAGGGACTTTGAATGAGATTTTGTTGTTTTGAATGTGGTTGGTTAGGTGACTTAGTCGCTTAAAAATGGTTAAGTGTAGGGACTTTATATGGGATTTTGTTGTTTTGAATGTGGTTTGTTAGGTGACTTAGTCGCTTGAAAATCATTAAGTCTAGGGACTTTGAATGTGATTTTGTTGTTTTGAATGTGGTTGGTTAGGTGACTTAGTCGCTTGAAAATGGTTAAGTCTAGGGACTTTGAATGGAATTTTGTTGTTTTGAATGTGGTTTGTTAGGTGACTTAGTTTCTTGAAAATGGTTAAGTCTAGGCACTTTGAATGGGATTTTATTGTTTTGAATGTGGTTTGTTAGGTGACTTAGTCGCTTGAAAATAGTTAAGTCTAGGGACTTTGAATGGGATTTTATTGTTTTGAATGTGGTTTTATAGGTGACTTAGTCGCTTAAAAATGGTTAAGTCTAGGGACTTTGAATGAGATTTTGTTGTTTATGAATGTGGTTGGTTAGGTGGCTTAGTCGCTTTAAAATGGTTAAGTGTAGGGACATTGAATGGGATTTTGTTGTTTTGATTGTGGTTTGTTGGGTGACTTAGTCTCTTGAAAATGGTTAAGTCTATGGACTTTGAATGGGATTTTATTGTTTTGAATGTGGTTTGTTGGGTGACTTAGTCTCATGAAAATGGTCAAGTCTAGGAACTTTGAATGGTATTTTGTAGTTTTGAATGTGGTTTGTTAGGTGACTTAGTCGCTTGTAAATGGTTAAGTCAAGGGACTTTGAATGAGATTTTGTTGTTTTGAATGTAGTTGGTTAGGTGACTTAGTCGCTTGAAAATGGTTAAGTGTAGGGACTTTGAATGGGATTTTGTTGTTTTGAATGTGGTTTGTTAGGTGACTTAGTCGCTTGAAAATGGTTAATTCTAGGGACTTTGAATGACATTTTGTTGTTTTGAATGTGGTTGGTTAGGTGACTTAGTCACTTGAAAATAGTTAAGTCTAGGGACTTTGAATGGGATTTTGTTATTTTAAATGTGGTTTGTTAGGTGACTTAGTCACTTGAAAATGGTTAAGTGTAGGGACTTTGAATGTGATTTTGTTGTTTTGAATGTTGTTTGTTAGGTGACTTAGTCGTTTGAAAATGGTTAAGTCTAGGGACTTTGAATGGGATTTTGGTTAATGTGGTTTGTTAGGTGACTTAGTCGCTTGAAAATGATTAAGTCTAGGGACTTTGAATGAGATTTTGTTGTTTTGAATGTGGTTGGTTAGGTGACTTAGTCGCTTGAAAATGGTTAAGTCTAGGTACTTTGAATGAGATTTTGTTATTTTGAATGTGTTTTGTTACGTGACTTAGTCGCTTGAAAATGGTTAAGTCTAGGGACTTTGAATGAGATTTTGTTGTTTTGAATGTGGTTGGTTAGGTGACTTAGTCGCTTAAAAATGGTTATGTCTAGGGACTTTGAATGGGATTTTGTTGTTTTGAATGTGGTTTGTTAGGTGACTTAGTCGCTTGAAAATGGTTAAGTCTAGGGACTTTGAATGTGATTTTGTTGTTTTGAATGTGGTTGGTTAGGTGACTTAGTCGCTTGAAAATGGTTAAGTCTAGGGACTTTGAATGGAATTTTGTTGATTTGAATGTGGTTTGTTAGGTGACTTAGTTTCTTGAAAATGGTTAAGTCTAGGCACTTTGAATGAGATTTTATTGTTTTGAATGTGGTTTGTTAGGTGACTTAGTCGCTTAAAAATGGTTAAGTCTAGGGTCTTTGAATGAGATTTTGTTGTTTTTGAATGTGGTTGGTTAGGTGGCTTAGTCGCTTTAAAATGGTTAAGTGTAGGGACTTTGAATAGGATTTTGTTGGTTTGATTGTGGTTTGTTGGGTGACTTAGTCTCTTGAAAATGGTTAAGTCTATGGACTTTGAATGGGATTTTATTGTTTTGAATGTGGTTTGTTGGGTGACTTAGTCTCTTGAAAATGGTTAAGTCTAGGAACTTTGAATGGGATTTTATTGTTTTGAATGTGGTTTGTTGGGTGACTTAGTCTCTTGAAAATGGTTAAGTCTAGGAACTTTGAATGGTATTTTGTTGTTTTGAATGTGGTTTGTTAGGTGTCTTAGTCGCTTGTAAATGGTTAAGTCAAGGGACTTTGAATGAGATTTTGTTGTTTTGAATGTAGTTGGTTAGGTGACTTAGTCGCTTGAAAATGGTTAAGAGTAGGGACTTTGAATGGGATTTTGTTGTTTTGAATGTGGTTTGTTAGGTGACTTAGTCGCTTGAAAATGGTTAATTCTAGGGACTTTGAATGACATTTTGTTGTTTTGAATGTGGTTGGTTAGGTGACTTAGTCACTTGAAAATAGTTAAGTCTAGGGACTTTGAATGGGATTTTGTTATTTTAAATGTGGTTTGTTAGGTGACTTAGTCACTTGAAAATGGTTAAGTGTAGGGACTTTCAATGTGATTTTGTTGTTTTGAATGTGGTTTGTTAGGTGACTTAGTCGTTTGAAAATGGTTAAGTCTAGGGACTTTGAATGGGATTTTGGTTAATGTGGTTTGTTAGGTGACTTAGTCGCTTGAAAAATGATTAAGTCTAGGGACTTTGAATGAGATTTTGTTGTTTTGAATGTGCTTGGTTAGGTGACTTAGTCGCTTGAAAATGGTAAGTCTAGGGACTTTGAATGAGATTTTGTTGTTTTGAATTTGTTTTGTTACGTGACTTAGTCGCTTGAAAATGGTTAAGTCTAGGGGACTTTGAATGATATTTTGTTGTTTTGAATGTGGTTGGTTAGGTGACTTAGTCGCTTAAAAATGGTTAAGTCTAGGGACTTTGAATGGGATTTTGTTGTTTTGAATGTGGTTTGTTAGGTGACTTAGTCGCTTGAAAATGGTTAAGTCTAGGACTTTGAATGTGATTTTGTTGTTTTGAATGTGGTTGGTTAGGTGACTTAGTCGCTTGAAAATGGTTAAGTCTAGGGACTTTGAATGGAATTTTGTTGTTTTGAATGTGGTTTGTTAGGTGACTTAGTTTCTTGAAAATTGTTAAGTCTAGGCACTTTGAATGGGATTTTATTGTTTTGAATGTGGTTTGTTAGGTGACTTAGTCGCTTAAAAATGGTTAAGTCTAGGGACTTTGAATGCGATTTTGTTGTTTTTGAATGTGGTTGGTTAGGTGGCTTAGTCGCTTTAAAATGGTTAAGTGTAGGGACTTTGAATGGGATTTTTTTGGTTTGATTGTTGTTTGTTGGGGTGACTTAGTCTCTTGAAAATGGTTAAGTATATGGACTTTGAATGGGATTTTATTGTTTTGAATGTGGTTTGTTGGGTGACTTAGTCTCTTGAAAATGGTTAAGTCTAGGAACTTTGAATGGTATTTTGTTGTTTTAAATGTGGATTGTTAGGTGACTTAGTCTCTTGAAAATGGTTAAGTCTAGGGACTTTGAATGAGATTTTGTTGTTTTGAATGTGGTTTGTTAGGTGACTTAGTCTCTTGAAAATTGTTAAGTCGAGGGACTTTGAATGAGATTTTGTTGTTTTGAATGTGTTTTGTTACGTGACTTAGTCGCTTGAAAATGGTTAAATCTAGGGACTTTGAATGAGATTTTGTTGTTTTGAATGTGGTTGGTTAGGTGACTTAGTTGCTTAAAAATGGTTAGTTCTAGGGACTTTGAATGGGATTTTGTTGTTTTGAATGTGGTTTGTTAGGTGACTTAGTTGCTTGAAAATGGTTAAGTCTATCGACTTTGAATGTGATTTTGTTGTCTTGAATGTGGTTGGTTAGGTGACTTAGTCGCTTGAAAATGGTTAAGTGTAGGGACTTTGAATGGGATTTTGTTGTTTTGAATGTGGTTTGTTAGGTGACTTAGTCGCTTGAAAATGGTTAATTCTAGGGACTTTGAATGACATTTTGTTGTTTTGAATGTGGTTGGTTAGGTGACTTAGTCACTTGAAAATAGTTAAGTCTAGGGACTTTGAATGGGATTTTGTTATTTTAAATGTGGTTTGTTAGGTGACTTAGTCACTTGAAAATGGTTAAGTGTAGGGACTTTGAATGTGATTTTGTTGTTTTGAATGTTGTTTGTTAGGTGACTTAGTCGTTTGAAAATGGTTAAGTCTAGGGACTTTGAATGGGAATTTTGGTTAATGTGGTTTGTTAGGTGACTTAGTCGCTTGAAAATGATTAAGTCTAGGGACTTTGAATGAGATTTTGTTGTTTTGAATGTGGTTGGTTAGGTGACTTAGTCGCTTGAAAATGGTTAAGTCTAGGTACTTTGAATGAGATTTTGTTATTTTGAATGTGTTTTGTTACGTGACTTAGTCGCTTGAAAATGGTTAAGTCTAGGACTTTGAATGAGATTTTGTTGTTTTGAATGTGGTTGGTTAGGTGACTTAGTCGCTTAAAAATGGTTATGTCTAGGGACTTTGAATGGGATTTTGTTGTTTTTGAATGTGGTTTGTTAGGTGACTTAGTCGCTTGAAAAATGGTTAAGTCTAGGGACTTTGAATGTGATTTTGTTGTTTTGAATGTGGTTGGTTAGGTGACTTAGTCGCTTGAAAATGGTTAAGTCTAGGGACTTTGAATGGAATTTTGTTGATTTGAATGTGGTTTGTTAGGTGACTTAGTTTCTTGAAAATGGTTAAGTCTAGGCACTTTGAATGAGATTTTATTGTTTTGAATGTGGTTTGTTAGGTGACTTAGTCGCTTAAAAAATGGTTAAGTCTAGGGTCTTTGAATGAGATTTTGTTGTTTTTGAATGTGGTTGGTTAGGTGGCTTAGTCGCTTTAAAAATGGTTAAGTGTAGGGACTGTTGAATAGGATTTTGTTGGTTGATTGTGGTTTGTTGGGTGACTTAGTCTCTTGAAAATGGTTAAGTCTATGGACTTTGAATGGGATTTTATTGTTTGAATGTGGTTTGTTGGGTGACTTAGGTCTCTTGAAAATGGTTAAGTCTAGGAACTTTGAATGGGATTTTATTGTTTTGAATGTGGTTTGTTGGGGTGACTTAGTCTCTTGAAAATGGTTAAGTCTAGGAACTTTGAATGGTATTTTGTTGTTTTGAATGTGGTTTGTTAGGTGTCTTAGTCGCTTGTAAATGGTTAAGTCAAGGGACTTTGAATGAGATTTTTGTTGTTTTGAATGTAGTTGGTTAGGTGACTTAGTCGCTTGAAAATGGTTAAGAGTAGGGACTTTGAATGGGATTTTTGTTGTTTTGAATGTGGTTTGTTAGGTGACTTAGTCGCTTGAAAATGGTTAATTCTAGGGACTTTGAATGACATTTTGTTGTTTTGAATGTGGTTGGTTAGGTGACTTAGTCACTTGAAAATAGTTAAGTCTAGGGACTTTGAATGGGATTTTGTTATTTTAAATGTGGTTTGTTAGGTGACTTAGTCACTTGAAAATGGTTAAGTGTAGGGACTTTCAATGTGATTTTGTTTGTTTTGAATGTGGTTTGTTAGGTGACTTAGTCGTTTGAAAATGGTTAAGTCTAGGGACTTTGAATGGGATTTTGGTTAATGTGGTTTGTTAGGTGACTTAGTCGCTTGAAAATGATTAAGTCTAGGGACTTTGAATGAGATTTTGTTGTTTTGAATGTGCTTGGTTAGGTGACTTAGTCGCTTGAAAATGGTTAAGTCTAGGGACTTTGAATGAGATTTTGTTGTTTTGAATTTGTTTTGTTACGTGACTTAGTCGCTTGAAAATGGTTAAGTCTAGGGACTTTGAATGATATTTTGTTGTTTTGAATGTGGTTGGTTAGGTGACTTAGTCGCTTAAAAATGGTTAAGTCTAGGGACTTTGAATGGGATTTTCGTTGTTTTGAATGTGGTTTGTTAGGTGACTTAGTCGCTTGAAAATGGTTAAGTCTAGGGACTTTGAATGTGATTTTGTTGTTTGAATGTGGTTGGTTAGGTGACTTAGTCGCTTGAAAATGGTTAAGTCTAGGGACTTTGAATGGAATTTTGTTGTTTTGAATGTGGGTTTGTTAGGTGACTTAGTTTCTTGAAAATTGTTAAGTCTAGGCACTTTGAATGGGATTTTATTGTTTTGAATGTGGTTTGTTAGGTGACTTAGTCGCTTAAAAATGGTTAAGTCTAGGGACTTTGAATGCGATTTTGTTGTTTTTGAATGTGGTTGGTTAGGTGGCTTAGTCGCTTTAAAATGGTTAAGTGTAGGGACTTTGAATGGGATTTTTTTGGTTTGATTGTTGTTTGTTGGGTGACTTAGTCTCTTGAAAATGGTTAAGTATATGGACTTTGAATGGGATTTTATTGTTTTGAATGTGGTTTGTTGGGTGACTTAGTCTCTTGAAAATGGTTAAGTCTAGGAACTTTGAATGGTATTTTGTTGTTTTAAATGTGGATTGTTAGGTGACTTAGTCTCTTGAAAATGGTTAAGTCTAGGGACTTTGAATGAGATTTTGTTGTTTGAATGTGGTTTGTTAGGTGACTTAGTCTCTTGAAAATTGTTAAGTCGAGGGACTTTGAATGAGATTTTGTTGTTTTGAATGTGTTTTGTTACGTGACTTAGTCGCTTGAAAATGGTTAAATCTAGGGACTTTGAATGAGATTTTGTTGTTTTGAATGTGGTTGGTTAGGTGACTTAGTTGCTTAAAAATGGTTAGTTCTAGGGACTTTGAATGGGATTTTGTTGTTTTGAATGTGGTTTGTTAGGTGACTTAGTTGCTTGAAAATGATTAAGTCTATCGACTTTGAATGTGATTTTGTTGTCTTGAATGTGGTTGGTTAGGTGACTTAGTCGCTTGAAAATGGTTAAGTCTAGGAACTTTGAATGGAATTTTGTTGTTTTGAATGTGGTTTGTTAGGTGACTTAGTTTCTTGAAAATGGTTAAGTCTAGGCACTTTGAATGGGATTTTGCTGTTTTGAATGTGGTTTGTTAGGTGACTTAGTCGCTTGAAAATAGTTAAGTCTAGGGACTTTGAATGGGATTTTATTGTTTTGAATGTGGTTTTATAGGTGACTTAGTCGCTTAAAAATGGTTAAGTCTAGGGACTTTGAATGAGATTTTGTTGTTTTTGAATGTGGTTGGTTAGGTGGCTTAGTCGCTTTAAAATGGTTAAGTGTAGGGACTTTGAATGGGATTTTGTTGTTTTGATTGTGGTTTGTTGGGTGACTTAGTCTCTTGAAAATGGTTAAGTCTATGGACTTTGAATGGAATTTTATTGTTTTGAATGTGGTTTGTTGGGTGACTTAGTCTCATGAAAATGGTCAAGTCTAGGAACTTTGAATGGTATTTTGTTGTTTTGAATGTGGTTTATTAGGTGACTTAGTCGCTTGTAAATGGTTAAGTCAAGGGACTTTGAATGAGATTTTGTTGTTTTGAATGTAGTTGGTTAGGTGACTTAGTCGCTTGAAAATGGTTAAGTGTAGGGACTTTGAATGGGATTTTGTTGTTTTGAATGTGGTTTCTTAGGTGACTTAGTCGCTTGAAAATGGTTAATTCTAGGGACTTTGAATGACATTTTGTTGTTTTGAATGTGGTTGGTTAGGTGACTTAGTCACTTGAAAATAGTTAAGTCTAGGGACTTTGAATGGGATTTTGTTATTTTAAATGTGGTTTGTTAGGTGACTTAGTCACTTGAAAATGGTTAAGTGTAGGGACTTTGAATGTGATTTTGTTGTTTTGAATGTTGTTTGTTAGGTGACTTAGTCGTTTGAAAATGGTTAAGTCTAGGGACTTTGAATGGGATTTTGGTTAATGTGGTTTGTTAGGTGACTTAGTCGCTTGAAAATGATTAAGTCTAGGGACTGTGAATGAGATTTTGTTATTTTGAATGTGGTTGGTTAGGTGACTTAGTCGCTTGAAAATGGTTAAGTCTAGGGACTTTGAATGAGATTTTGTTGTTTTGAATGTGTTTTGTTACGTGACTTAGTCGCTTGAAAATGGTTAAGTCTAGGGACTTTGAATGAGATTTTGTTGTTTTGAATGTGGTTGGTTAGGTGACTTAGTCGCTTAAAAATGGTTATGTCTAGGGACTTTGAATGGGATCTTGTTGTTTTGAATGTGGTTTGTTAGGTGACTTAGTCGCTTGAAAATGGTTAAGTCTAGGGACTTTGAATGTGATTTTGTTGTTTTGAATGTGGTTGGTTAGGTGACTTAGTCGCTTGAAAATGGTTAAGTCTAGGGACTTTGAATGGAATTTTGTTGTTTTGAATGTGGTTTGTTAGGTGACTTAGTTTCTTGAAAATGGTTAAGTCTAGGCACTTTGAATGGGATTTTATTGTTTTGAATGTGGTTTGTTAGGTGACTTAGTCGCTTAAAAATGGTTAAGTCTAGGGACTTTGAATGAGATTTTGTTGTTTTTGAATGTGGTTGGTTAGGTGGCTTAGTCGCTTTAAAATGGTTAAGTGTAGGGACTTTGAATGGGATTTTGTTGGTTTGATTGTGGTTTGTTGGGTGACTTAGTCTCTTGAAAATGGTTAAGTCTATGGGTTTTGAATGGGATTTTATTGTTTTGAATGTGGTTTGTTGGGTGACTTAGTCTCTTGAAAATGGTTAAGTCTAGGAACTTTGAATGGGATTTTATTGTTTTGACTGTGGTTTGTTGGGTGACTTAGTCTCTTGAAAATGGTTAAGTCTAGGAACTTTGAATGGTATTTTGTTGTTTTGAATGTGGTTTGTTAGGTGACTTAGTCGCTTGTAAATGGTTAAGTCAAGGGACTTTGAATGAGATTTTGTTGTTTTGAATGTAGTTGGTTAGGTGACTTAGTCGCTTGAAAATGGTTAAGAGTAGGGACTTTGAATGGGATTTTGTTGTTTTGAATGTGGTTTGTTAGGTGACTTAGTCGCTTGAAAATGGTTAATTCTAGGGACTTTGAATGACATTTTGTTGTTTTGAATGTGGTTGGTTAGGTGACTTAGTCACTTGAAAATAGTTAAGTCTAGGGACTTTGAATGGGATTTTGTTATTTTAAATGTGGTTTGTTAGGTGACTTAGTCAGTTGAAAATGGTTAAGTGTAGGGACTTTGAATGTGATTTTGTTGTTTTGAATGTGGTTTGTTAGGTGACTTAGTCGTTTGAAAATGGTTAAGTCTAGGGACTTTGAATGGGATTTTGGTTAATGTGGTTTGTTAGGTGACTTAGTCGCTTGAAAATGATTAAGTCTAGGGACTTTGAATGAGATTTTGTTGTTTTGAATGTGCTTGGTTAGGTGACTTAGTCGCTTAAAAATGGTTAAGTCTAGGGACTTTGAATGGGATTTTGTTGTTTTGAATGTGGTTTGTTAGGTGACTTAGTCGCTTGAAAATGGTTAAGTGTAGGGACTTTGAATGTGATTTTGTTGTTTTGAATGTGGTTGGTTAGGTGACTTAGTCGCTTGAAAATGGTTAAGTCTAGAGACTTTGAATGGAATTTTGTTGTTTTGAATGTGGTTTGTTAGGTGACTTAGTTTCTTGAAAATTGTTAAGTCTAGGCACTTTGAATGGGATTTTATTGTTTTGAATGTGGTTTGTTAGGTGACTTAGTCGCATAAAAATGGTTAAGTCTAGGGACTTTGAATGCGATTTTGTTGTTTTTGAATGTGGTTGGTTAGGTGGCTTAGTCGCTTTAAAATGGTTAAGTGTAGGGACTTTGAATGGGATTTTTTTGGTTTGATTGTTGTTTGTTGGGTGACTTAGTCTCTTGAAAATGGTTAAGTCTATGGACTTTGAATGGGATTTTATTGTTTTGAATGTGGTTTGTTGGGTGACTTAGTCTCTTGAAAATGGTTAAGTCTAGGAACTTTGAATGGTATTTTGTTGTTTTAAATGTGGATTGTTAGGTGACTTAGTCTCTTGAAAATGGTTAAGTCTAGGGACTTTGAATGAGATTTTGTTGTTTTGAATGTGGTTTGTTAGGTGACTTAGTCTCTTGAAAATTGTTAAGTCTAGGGACTTTGAATGAGATTTTGTTGTTTTGAATGTGTTTTGTTACGTGACTTAGTCGCTTGAAAATGGTTAAATCTAGGGACTTTGAATGAGATTTTGTTGTTTTGAATGTGGTTGGTTAGGTGACTTAGTTGCTTAAAAATGGTTAATTCTAGGGACTTTGAATGGGATTTTGTTGTTTTGAATGTGGTTTGTTAGGTGACTTAGTTGCTTGAAAATGGTTAAGTCTATCGACTTTGAATGTGATTTTGTTGTCTTGAATGTGGTTGGTTAGGTGACTTAGTCGCTTGAAAATGGTTAAGTCTAGGAACTTTGAATGGAATTTTGTTGTTTTGAATGTGGTTTGTTAGGTGACTTAGTTTCTTGAAAATGGTTAAGTCTAGGCACTTTGAATGGGATTTTGCTGTTTTGAATGTGGTTTGTTAGGTGACTTAGTCGCTTGAAAATAGTTAAGTCTAGGGACTTTGAATGGGATTTTATTGTTTTGAATGTGGTTTTATAGGTGACTTAGTCGCTTAAAAATGGTTAAGTCTAAGGACTTTGAATGAGATTTTGTTGTTTTTGAATGTGGTTGGATAGGTGGCTTAGTCGCTTTAAAATGGTTAAGTGTAGGGACTTTGAATGGGATTTTGTTGTTTTGATTGTGGTTTGTTGGGTGACTTAGTCTCTTGAAAATGATTAAGTCTATGGACTTTGAATGGGATTTTATTGTTTTGAATGTGGTTTGTTGGGTGACTTAGTCTCATGAAAATGGTCAAGTCTAGGAACTTTGAATGGTATTTTGTTGTTTTGAATGTGGTTTGTTAGGTGACTTAGTCGCTTGTAAATGGTTAAGTCAAGGGACTTTGAATGAGATTTTGTTGTTTTGAATGTAGTTGGTTAGGTGACTTAGTCGCTTGAAAATGGTTAAGTGTAGGGACTTTGAATGGGATTTTGTTGTTTTGAATGTGGTTTGTTAGGTGACTTAGTCGCTTGAAAATGGTTAATTCTAGGGACTTTGAATGACATTTTGTTGTTTTGAATGTGGTTGGTTAGGTGACTTAGTCACTTGAAAATAGTTAAGTCTAGGGACTTTGAATGGGATTTTGTTATTTTAAATGTGGTTTGTTAGGTGACTTAGTCACATGAAAATGGTTAAGTGTAGGGACTTGGAATGTGATTTTGTTGTTTTGAATGTTGTTTGTTAGGTGACTTAGTCGTTTGAAAATGGTTAAGTCTAGGGACTTTGAATGGGATTTTGGTTAATGTGGTTTGTTAGGTGACTTAGTCGCTTGAAAATGATTAAGTCTAGGGACTTTGAATGAGATTTTGTTATATTGAATGTGGTTGGTTAGGTGACTTAGTCGCTTGAAAATGGTTAAGTCTAGGGACTTTGAATGAGATTTTGTTGTTTTGAATGTGTTTTGTTACGTGACTTAGTCGCTTGAAAATGGTTAAGTCTAGGGACTTTGAATGAGATTTTGTTGTTTTGAATGTGGTTGGTTAGGTGACTTAGTCGCTTAAAAATGGTTATGTCTAGGGACTTTGAATGGGATCTTGTTGTTTTGAATGTGGTTTGTTAGGTGACTTAGTCGCTTGAAAATGGTTAAGTCTAGGGACTTTGAATGTGATTTTGTTGTTTTGAATGTGGTTGGTTAGGTGACTTAGTCGCTTGAAAATGGTTAAGTCTAGGGACTTTGAATGGAATTTTGTTGTTTTGAATGTGGTTTGTTAGGTGACTTAGTTTCTTGAAAATGGTTAAGTCTAGGCACTTTGAATGGGATTTTATTGTTTTGAATGTGGTTTGTTAGGTGACTTAGTCGCTTAAAAATGGTTAAGTCTAGGGACTTTGAATGAGATTTTGTTGTTTTTGAATGTGGTTGGTTAGGTGGCTTAGTCGCTTTAAAATGGTTAAGTGTAGGGACTTTGAATGGGATTTTGTTGGTTTGATTGTGGTTTGTTGGGTGACTTAGTCTCTTGAAAATGGTTAAGTCTATGGACTTTGAATGGGATTTTATTGTTTTGAATGTGGTTTGTTGGGTGACTTAGTCTCTTGAAAATGGTTAAGTCTAGGAACTTTGAATGGGATTTTATTGTTTTGAATGTGGTTTGTTGGGTGACTTAGTCTCTTGAAAATGGTTAAGTCTAGGAACTTTGAATGGTATTTTGTTGTTTTGAATGTGGTTTGTTAGGTGACTTAGTCGCTTGTAAATGGTTAAGTCAAGGGACTTTGAATGAGATTTTGTTGTTTTGAATGTAGTTGGTTAGGTGACTTAGTCGCTTGAAAATGGTTAAGAGTAGGGACTTTGAATGGGATTTTGTTGTTTTGAATGTGGTTTGTTAGGTGACTTAGTCGCTTGAAAATGGTTAATTCTAGGGACTTTGAATGACATTTTGTTGTTTTGAATGTGGTTGGTTAGGTGACTTAGTCACTTGAAAATAGTTAAGTCTAGGGACTTTGAATGGGATTTTGTTATTTTAAATGTGGTTTGTTAGGTGACATAGTCAGTTGAAAATGGTTAAGTGTAGGGACTTTGAATGTGATTTTGTTGTTTTGAATGTGGTTTGTTAGGTGACTTAGTCGTTTGAAAATGGTTAAGTCTAGGGACTTTGAATGGGATTTTGGTTAATGTGGTTTGTTAGGTGACTTAGTCGCTTGAAAATGATTAAGTCTAGGGACTTTGAATGAGATTTTGTTGTTTTGAATGTGCTTGGTTAGGTGACTTAGTCGCTTGAAAATGGTTAAGTCTAGGGACTTTGAATGAGATTTTGTTGTTTTGAATTTGTTTTGTTACGTGACTTAGTCGCTTGAAAATGGTTAAGTCTAGGGACTTTGAATGATATTTTGTTGTTTTGAATGTGGTTGGTTAGGTGACTTAGTCGCTTAAAAATGGTTAAGTGTAGGGACTTTGAATGGGATTTTGTTGTTTTGAATGTGGTTTGTTAGGTGACTTAGTCGCTTGAAAATGGTTAAGTCTAGGGACTTTGAATGTGATTTTGTTGTTTTGAATGTGGTTGGTTAGGTGACTTAGTCGCTTGAAAATGGTTAAGTCTAGGGACTTTGAATGGAATTTTGTTGTTTTGAATGTGGTTTGTTAGGTGACTTAGTTTCTTGAAAATTGTTAAGTCTAGGCACTTTGAATGGGATTTTATTGTTTTGAATGTGGTTTGTTAGGTGACTTAGTCGCTTAAAAATGGTTAAGTCTAGGGACTTTGAATGCGATTTGTTGTTTTTGAATGTGGTTGGTTAGGTGGCTTAGTCGCTTTAAAATGGTTAAGTGTAGGGACTTTGAATGGGATTTTTTTGGTTTGATTGTTGTTTGTTGGGTGACTTAGTCTCTTGAAAATGGTTAAGTCTATGGACTTTGAATGGGATTTTATTGTTTTGAATGTGGTTTGTTGGGTGACTTAGTCTCTTGAAAATGGTTAAGTCTAGGAACTTTGAATGGGATTTTATTGTTTTGAATGTGGTTTGTTGGGTGACTTAGTCTCTTGAAAATGGTTAAGTCTAGGAACTTTGAATGGTATTTTGTTGTTTTGAATGTGGTTTGTTAGGTGACTTAGTCGCTTGTAAATGGTTAAGTCAAGGGACTTTGAATGAGATTTTGTTGTTTTGAATGTAGTTGGTTAGGTGACTTAGTCGCTTGAAAATGGTTAAGAGTAGGGACTTTGAATGGGATTTTGTTGTTTTGAATGTGGTTTGTTAGGTGACTTAGTCGCTTGAAAATGGTTAATTCTAGGGACTTTGAATGACATTTTGTTGTTTTGAATGTGGTTGGTTAGGTGACTTAGTCACTTGAAAATAGTTAAGTCTAGGGACTTTGAATGGGATTTTGTTATTTTAAATGTGGTTTGTTAGGTGACTTAGTCCGTTGAAAATGGTTAAGTGTAGGGACTTTGAATGTGATTTTGTTGTTTTGAATGTGGTTTGTTAGGTGACTTAGTCGTTTGAAAATGGTTAAGTCTAGGGACTTTGAATGGGATTTTGGTTAATGTGGTTTGTTAGGTGACTTAGTCGCTTGAAAATGATTAAGTCTAGGGACTTTGAATGAGATTTTGTTGTTTTGAATGTGCTTGGTTAGGTGACTTAGTCGCTTGAAAATGGTTAAGTCTAGGGACTTTGAATGAGATTTTGTTGTTTTGAATTTGTTTTGTTACGTGACTTAGTCGCTTGAAAATGGTTAAGTCTAGGGACTTTGAATGATATTTTGTTGTTTTGAATGTGGTTGGTTAGGTGACTTAGTCGCTTAAAAATGGTTAAGTCTAGGGTTTTTGAATGGGATTTTGTTGTTTTGAATGTGGTTTGTTAGGTGACTTAGTCGCTTGAAAATGGTTAAGTCTAGGGACTTTGAATGTGATTTTGTTGTTTTGAATGTGGTTGGTTAGGTGACTTAGTCGCTTGAAAATGGTTAAGTCTAGGGACTTTGAATGGAATTTTGTTGTTTTGAATGTGGTTTGTTAGGTGACTTAGTTTCTTGAAAATTGTTAAGTCTAGGCACTTTGAATGGGATTTTATTGTTTTGAATGTGGTTTGTTAGGTGACTTAGTCGCTTAAAAATGGTTAAGTCTAGGGACTTTGAATACGATTTTGTTGTTTTTGAATGTGGTTGGTTAGGTGGCTTAGTCGCTTTAAAATGGTTAAGTGTAGGGACTTTGAATGGGATTTTTTTGATTTGATTGTTGTTTGTTGGGTGACTTAGTCTCTTGAAAATGGTTAAGTCTATGGACTTTGAATGGGATTTTATTGATTTGAATGTGGTTTGTTGGGTGACTTAGTCTCTTGAAAATGGTTAAGTCTAGGAACTTTGAATGGTATTTTGTTGTTTTGAATGTGGTTTGTTAGGTGACTTAGTCTCTTGAAAATGGTTATGTCTAGGGACTTTGAATGAGATTTTGTTGTTTTGAATATGGTTTGTTAGGTGACTTAGTCTCGTGAAAATGGTTAAGTCTAGGGACTTTGAATGAGATTTTGTTGTTTTGAATGTGTTTTGTTACGTGACTTAGTCGCTTGAAAATGGTTAAGTCTAGGGACTTTGAATGAGATTTTGTTGTTTTGAATGTGGTTGGTTAGGTGACTTAGTCGCTTAAAAATGGTTAAGTGTAGGGACTTTATATGGGTTTTTGTTGTTTTGAATGTGGTTTGTTAGGTGACTTAGTCGCTTGAAAATCGTTAAGTCTAGGGACTTTGAATGTGATTTTGTTGTTTTGAATGTGGTTGGTTAGGTGACTTAGTCGCTTGAAAATGGTTAAGTCTAGGGACTTTGAATGGAATTTTGTTGTTTTGAATGTGGTTTGTTAGGTGACTTAGTTTCTTGAAAATGGTTAAGTCTAGGCACTTTGAATGGGATTTTATTGTTTTGAATGTGGTTTGTTAGGTGACTTAGTCGCTTAAAAATGGTTAAGTCTAGGGACTTTGAATGAGATTTTGTTATTTTTGAATGTGGTTGGTTAGGTGGCTTAGTCGCTTTAAAATGGTTAAGTGTAGGGACTTTGAATGTGATTTTGTTGGTTTGATTGTGGTTTGTTGGGTGACTTAGTCTCTTGAAAATGGTTAAGTATATGGAATTTGAATGGGATTTTATTGTTTTGAATGTGGTTTGTTGGGTGACTTAGTCTCTTGAAAATGGTTAAGTCTAGGAACTTTGAATGGTATTTTGTTGTTTTGAATGTGGTTTGTTAGGTGACTTAGTCTCTTGAAAATGGTTAAGTCTAGGGACTTTGAATGAGATTTTGTTGTTTTGAATGTGGTTTGTTAGGTGACTTAGTCTCTTGAAAATGGTTAAGTCTTGGGACTTTGAATGAGATTTTGTTGTTTTGAATATGTTTTGTTACGTGACTTAGTCGCTTGAAAAATGGTTAAATTTGGGGACTTTGAATGAGATTTTGTTGTTTTGAATGTGGTTGGTTAGGTGACTTAGTTGCTTAAAAATGGTTAAGTCTAGGGACTTTGAATGGATTTTGTTGTTTTGAATGTGGTTTGTTAGGTGACTTATTCGCTTGAAAATGGTTAAGTCTATCGACTTTGAATGTGATTTTGTTGTTTTGAATGTGGTTGGTTAGGTGACTTAGTCGCTTGAAAATGGTTAAGTCTAGGAACTTTGAATGAAATTTTGTTGTTTTGAATGTGGTTTGTTAGGTGACTTAGTCGCTTGAAAATGGTTAAGTCTAGGGACTTTGAATGAGATTTTGTTATTTTGAATGTGGTTGGTTAGGTGACTTAGTCGCTTGAAAATGGTTAAGTCTAGGGACTTTGAATGAGATTTTGTTGTTTTGAATGTGTTTTGTTACGTGACTTAGTCGCTTGAAAATGGTTAAGTCTAGGGACTTTGAATGAGATTTTGTTGTTTTGAATGTGGTTGGTTAGGTGACTTAGTCGCTTAAAAATGGTTATGTCTAGGGACTTTGAATGGGATCTTGTTGTTTTGAATGTGGTTTGTTAGGTGACTTAGTCGCTTGAAAATGGTTAAGTCTAGGGACTTTGAATGTGATTTTGTTGTTTTGAATGTGGTTGGTTAGGTGACTTAGTCGCTTGAAAATGGTTAAGTCTAGGGACTTTGAATGGAATTTTGTTGTTTTGAATGTGGTTTGTTAGGTGACTTAGTTTCTTGAAAATGGTTAAGTCTAGGCACTTTGAATGGGATTTTATTGTTTTGAATGTGGTTTGTTAGGTGACTTAGTCGCTTAAAAATGGTTAAGTCTAGGGACTTTGAATGAGATTTTGTTGTTTTTGAATGTGGTTGGTTAGGTGGCTTAGTCGCTTTAAAATGGTTAAGTGTAGGGACTTTGAATGGGATTTTGTTGGTTTGATTGTGGTTTGTTGGGTGACTTAGTCTCTTGAAAATGGTTAAGTCTATGGACTTTGAATGGGATTTTATTGTTTTGAATGTGGTTTGTTGGGTGACTTAGTCTCTTGAAAATGGTTAAGTCTAGGAACTTTGAATGGGATTTCATTGTTTTGAATGTGGTTTGTTGGGTGACTTAGTCTCTTGAAAATGGTTAAGTCTAGGAACTTTGAATGGTATTTTGTTGTTTTGAATGTGGTTTGTTAGGTGACTTAGTCGCTTGTAAATGGTTAAGTCAAGGGACTTTGAATGAGATTTTGTTGTTTTGAATGTAGTTGGTTAGGTGACTTAGTCGCTTGAAAATGGTTAAGAGTAGGGACTTTGAATGGGATTTTGTTGTTTTGAATGTGGTTTGTTAGGTGACTTAGTCGCTTGAAAATGGTTAATTCTAGGGACTTTGAATGACATTTTGTTGTTTTGAATGTGGTTGGTTAGGTGACTTAGTCACTTGAAAATAGTTAAGTCTAGAGACTTTGAATGGGATTTTGTTATTTTAAATGTGGTTTGTTAGGTGACTTAGTCAGTTGAAAATGGTTAAGTGTAGGGACTTTGAATGTGATTTTGTTGTTTTGAATGTGGTTTGTTAGGTGACTTAGTCGTTTGAAAATGGTTAAGTCTAGGGACTTTGAATGGGATTTTGGTTAATGTGGTTTGTTAGGTGACTTAGTCGCTTGAAAATGATTAAGTCTAGGGACTTTGAATGAGATTTTGTTGTTTTGAATGTGCTTGGTTAGGTGACTTAGTCGCTTGAAAATGGTTAAGTCTAGGGACTTTGAATGAGATTTTGTTGTTTTGAATTTGTTTTGTTACGTGACTTAGTCGCTTGAAAATGGTTAAGTCTAGGGACTTTGAATGATATTTTGTTGTTTTGAATGTGGTTGGTTAGGTGACTTAGTCGCTTAAAAATGGTTAAGTCTAGGGACTTTGAATGGGATTTTGTTGTTTTGAATGTGGTTTGTTAGGTGACTTAGTCGCTTGAAAATGGTTAAGTCTAGGGACTTTGAATGTGATTTTGTTGTTTTGAATGTGGCTGGTTAGGTGACTTAGTCGCTTGAAAATGGTTAAGTCTAGGGACTTTGAATGGAATTTTGTTGTTTTGAATGTGGTTTGTTAGGTGACTTAGTTTCTTGAAAATTGTTAAGTCTAGGCACTTTGAATGAGATTTTATTGTTTTGAATGTGGTTTGTTAGGTGACTTAGTCGCTTAAAAATGGTTAAGTCTAGGGACTTTGAATGAGATTTTGTTGTTTTTGAATGTGGTTGGTTAGGTGGCTTAGTCGCTTTAAAATGGTTAAGTGTAGGGACTTTGAATGGGATTTTTTTGGTTTGATTGTTGTTTGTTGGGTGACTTAGTCTCTTGAAAATGGTTAAGTCTATGGACTTTGAATGGGATTTTATTGTTTTGAATGTGGTTTGTTGGGTGACTTACTCTCTTGAAAATGGTTAAGTCTAGGAACTTTGAATGGTATTTTGTTGTTTTGAATGTGGTTTGTTAGGTGACTTAGTCTCTTGAAAATGGTTATGTCTAGGGACTTTGAATGAGATTTTGTTGTTTTGAATGTGGTTTGTTAGGTGACTTAGTCTCTTGAAAATGGTTAAGTCTAGGGACTTTGAATGAGATTTTGTTGTTTTGAATGTGTTTTGTTACGTGACTTAGTCGCTTGAAAATGGTTAAGTCTAGGGACTTTGAATGAGATTTTGTTGTTTTGAATGTGGTTGGTTAGGTGACTTAGTCGCTTAAAAATGGTTAAGTGTAGGGACTTTATATGGGTTTTTGTTGTTTTGAATGTGGTTTGTTAGGTGACTTAGTCGCTTGAAAATCGTTAAGTCTAGGGACTTTGAATGTGATTTTGTTGTTTTGAATGTGGTTGGTTAGGTGACTTAGTCACTTGAAAATGGTTAAGTCTAGGGACTTTGAATGGAATTTTGTTGTTTTGAATGTGGTTTGTTAGGTGACTTAGTTTCTTGAAAATGGTTAAGTCTAGGCACTTTGAATGGGATTTTATTGTTTTGAATGTGGTTTGTTAGGTGACTTAGTCGCTTAAAAATGGTTAAGTCTAGGGACTTTGAATGAGATTTTGTTGTTTTTGAATGTGGTTGGTTAGGTGGCTTAGTCGCTTTAAAATGGTTAAGTGTAGGGACTTTGAATGGGATTTTGTTGGTTTGATTGTGGTTTGTTGGGTGACTTAGTCTCTTGAAAATGGTTAAGTCTAGGAACTTTGAATGGTATTTTGTTGTTTTGAATGTGGTTTGTTAGGTGACTTAGTCTCTTGAAAATGGTTAAGTCTAGGGACTTTGAATGAGATTTTGTTGTTTTGAATGTGGTTTGTTAGGTGACTTAGTCTCTTGAAAATGGTTAAGTCTTGGGACTTTGAATGAGATTTTGTTGTTTTGAATATGTTTTGTTACGTGACTTAGTCGCTTGAAAATGGTTAAATTTGGGGACTTTGAATGAGATTTTGTTGTTTTGAATGTGGTTGGTTAGGTGACTTAGTTGCTTAAAAATGGTTAAGTCTAGGGACTTTGAATGGATTTTGTTGTTTTGAATGTGGTTTGTTAGGTGACTTATTCGCTTGAAAATGGTTAAGTCTATCGACTTTGAATGTGATTTTGTTGTTTTGAATGTGGTTGGTTAGGTGACTTAGTCGCTTGAAAATGGTTAAGTCTAGGAACTTTGAATGAAATTTTGTTGTTTTGAATGTGGTTTGTTAGGTGACTTAGTTTCTTGAAAATGGTTAAGTCTAGGTACTTTGAATGGGATTTTATTGTTTTGAATGTGGTTTGTTAGGTGACTTAGTCGCTTGAAAATAGTTAAGTCTAGGGACTTTGAATGAGATTTTATTGTTTTGAATGTGGTTTTATAGGTGACTTAGTCTCTTAAAAATGGTTAAGTCTAGGGACTTTGAATGAGATTTTGTTGTTTTTGAATGTGGTTGGTTAGGTGGCTTAGTCGCTTTAAAATGGTTAAGTGTAGGGACTTTGAATGGGATTTTGTTGTTTTGATTGTGGTTTGTTGGGTGACTTAGTCTCTTGAAAATGGTTAAGTCTATGGACTTTGAATGGGATTTTATTGTTTTGAATGTGGTTTGTTGGGTGACTTAGTCTCTTGAAAATGGTTAAGTCTAGGAACTTTGAATGGTATTTTGTTGTTTTGAATGTGGTTTGTTAGGTGACTTAGTCGCTTGTAAATGGTTAAGTCAAGGGACTTTGAATGAGATTTTGTTGTTTTGAATGTAGTTGGTTAGGTGACTTAGTCGCTTGAAAATGGTTAAGTGTAGGGACTTTGAATTGGATTTTTTTGTTTTGAATGTGGTTTGTTAGGTGACTTAGTCGCTTGTAAATGGTTAAGTGTAGGGACTTTGTATGAGATTTTGTTGGTTTGATTGTGGTTTGTTGGGTGACTTAGTCTCTTGAAAATGGTTAAGTCTATGGACTTTGAATGGGATTTTATTGTTTTGAATGTGGTTTGTTGGGTGACTTAGTCTCTTGAAAATGGTTAAGTCTAGGAACTTTGAATGGTATTTTGTTGTTTTGAATGCGGTTGTTTAGGTGACTTAGTCTCTTGAAAATGGTTAAGTCTAGGGACTTTGAATGAGATTTTGTTGTTTTGAATGTGGTTTGTTAGGTGACTTAGTCTCTTGAAAATGGCTAAGTCTAGGGACTTTGAATGAGATTTTGTTGTTTTGAATGTGTTTTGTTACGTGACTTAGTCGCTTGAAAATGGTTAAGTCTAGGGACTTTGAATGAGATTTTGTAGTTTTGAATGTGGTTGGTTAGGTGACTTAGTCGCTTAAAAATGGTTAAGTGTAGGGACTTTGAATGGGATTTTGTTGTTTTGAATGTGGTTGGTTAGGTGACTTAGTCGCTTGAAAATGGTTAAGTCTAGGGACTTTGAATGTGATTTTGTTGTTTTGAATGTGGTTGGTTAGGTGACTTATTCGCTTGAAAATGGTTAAGTCTATCGACTTTGAATGTGATTTTGTTGTTTTGAATGTGGTTGGTTAGGTGACTTAGTCGCTTGAAAATGGTTAAGTCTAGGAACTTTGAATGAAATTTTGTTGTTTTGAATGTGGTTTGTTAGGTGACTTAGTTTCTTGAAAATGGTTAAGTCTAGGTACTTTGAATGGGATTTTGTTGTTTTGAATGTGGTTTGTTAGGTGACTTAGTCGCTTGAAAATAGTTAAGTCTAGGGACTTTGAATGGGATTTTATTGTTTTGAATGTGGTTTTAATAGGTGACTTAGTCTCTTAAAAATGGTTAAGTCTAGGGACTTTGAATGAGATTTTGTTGTTTTTGAATGTGGTTGGTTAGGTGGCTTAGTCGCTTTAAAATGGTTAAGTGTAGGGACTTTGAATGGGATTTTGTTGTTTTGATTGTGGTTTGTTGGGTGACTTAGTCTCTTGAAAATGGTTAAGTCTATGGACTTTGAATGGGATTTTATTGTTTTGAATGTGGTTTGTTGGGTGACTTAGTCTCTTGAAAATGGTTAAGTCTAGGAACTTTGAATGGTATTTTGTTGTTTTGAATGTGGTTTGTTAGGTGACTTAGTCGCTTGTAAATGGTTAAGTCAAGGGACTTTGAATGAGATTTTGTTGTTTTGAATGTAGTTGGTTAGGTGACTTAGTCGCTTGAAAATGGTTAAGTGTAGGGACTTTGAATTGATTTTTTTGTTTTGAATGTGTTTTGTTAGGTGACTTAGTCGCTTGTAAATGGTTAAGTGTAGGGACTTTGTATGAGATTTTGTTGGTTTGATTGTGGTTTGTTGGGTGACTTAGTCTCTTGAAAATGGTTAAGTCTATGGACTTTGAATGGGATTTTATTGTTTTGAATGTGGTTTGTTGGGTGACTTAGTCTCTTGAAAATGGTTAAGTCTAGGAACTTTGAATGGTATTTTGTTGTTTTGAATGCGGTTGTTTAGGTGACTTAGTCTCTTGAAAATGGTTAAGTCTAGGGACTTTGAATGAGATTTTGTTGTTTTGAATGTGGTTAGTTAGGTGACTTAGTCTCTTGAAAATGGTTAAGTCTAGGGACTTTGAATGAGATTTTGTTGTTTTGAATGTGTTTTGTTACGTGACTTAGTCGCTTGAAAATGGTTAAGTCTAGGGACTTTGAATGAGATTTTGTAGTTTTGAATGTGGTTGGTTAGGTGACTCAGTCGCTTAAAAATGGTTAAGTGTAGGGACTTTGAATGGGATTTTGTTGTTTTGAATGTGGTTGGTTAGGTGACTTAGTCGCTTGAAAATGGTTAAGTCTAGGGACTTTGAATGTGATTTTGTTGTTTTGAATGTGGTTGGTTAGGTGACTTAGTCGCTTGAAAATGGTTATGTCTAGGGACTTTGAATGGAATTTTGTTGTTTTGAATGTGGTTTGTTAGGTGACTTATTTTCTTGAAAATGGTTAATTCTAGGCACTTTGAATGGGATTTTATTGTTTTGAATGTGGTTTGTTAGGTGAAGTCGTTTAAAAATGGTTAAGTCTAGGGACTTTGAATGAGATTTTTGTTGTTTTTGAATGTGGTTGGTTAGGTGGCTTAGTCGCTTTAAAATGGTTAAGTGTAGAGACTTTGAATGGGATTTTGTTGGTTTGATTGTGGTTTGTTGGGTGACTTAGTCTCTTGAAAATGGTTAAGTCTAGGAACTTTGAATGGTATTTTGTTGTTTTGAATGTCGTTTGTTAGGTGACTTAGTCGCTTGTAAATGGTTAAGTCAAGGGACTTTGAATGAGATTTTGTTGTTTTGAATGTAGTTGGTTAGGTGACTTAGTCGCTTGAAAATGGTTAAGAGTAGGGACTTTGAATGGGATTTTGTTGTTTTGAATGTGGTTTGTTAGGTGACTTAGTCGCTTGAAAATGGTTAATTCTAGGGACTTTGAATGACATTTTGTTGTTTTGAATGTGGTTGGTTAGGTGACTTAGTCACTTGAAAATAGTTAAGTCTAGGGACTTTGAATGGGATTTTGTTATTTTAAATGTGGTTTGTTAGGTGACTTAGTCAGTTGAAAATGGTTAAGTGTAGGGACTTTGAATGTGATTTTGTTGTTTTGAATGTGGTTTGTTAGGTGACTTAGTCGTTTGAAAATGGTTAAGTCAAGGGACTTTGAATGAGATTTTGTTGTTTTGAATGTAGTTGGTTAGGTGACTTAGTCGCTTGAAAATGGTTAAGTGTAGGGACTTTGAATTGGATTTTTTTGTTTTGAATGTGTTTTGTTAGGTGACTTAGTCGCTTGTAAATGGTTAAGTGTAGGGACTTTGTATGAGATTTTGTTGGTTTGATTGTGGTTTGTTGGGTGACTTAGTCTCTTGAAAATGGTTAAGTCTATGGACTTTGAATGGGATTTTATTGTTTTGAATGTGGTTTGTTGGGTGACTTAGTCTCTTGAAAATGGTTAAGTCTAGGAACTTTGAATGGTATTTTGTTGTTTTGAATGCGGTTGTTTAGGTGACTTAGTCTCTTGAAAATGGTTAAGTCTAGGGACTTTGAATGAGATTTTGTTGTTTTGAATGTGGTTAGTTAGGTGACTTAGTCTCTTGAAAATGGTTAAGTCTAGGGACTTTGAATGAGATTTTGTTGTTTTGAATGTGTTTTGTTACGTGACTTAGTCGCTTGAAAATGGTTAAGTCTAGGGACTTTGAATGAGATTTTGTAGTTTTGAATGTGGTTGGTTAGGTGACTCAGTCGCTTAAAAATGGTTAAGTGTAGGGACTTTGAATGGGATTTTGTTGTTTTGAATGTGGTTGGTTAGGTGACTTAGTCGCTTGAAAATGGTTAAGTCTAGGGACTTTGAATGTGATTTTGTTGTTTTGAATGTGGTTGGTTAGGTGACTTAGTCGCTTGAAAATGGTTATGTCTAGGGACTTTGAATGGAATTTTGTTGTTTTGAATGTGGTTTGTTAGGTGACTTATTTTCTTGAAAATGGTTAATTCTAGGCACTTTGAATGGGATTTTATTGTTTGAATGTGGTTTGTTAGGTGACTTAGTCGTTTAAAAATGGTTAAGTCTAGGGACTTTGAATGAGATTTTGTTGTTTTTGAATGTGGTTGGTTAGGTGGCTTAGTCGCTTTAAAATGGTTAAGTGTAGAGACTTTGAATGGGATTTTGTTGGTTTGATTGTGGTTTGTTGGGTGACTTAGTCTCTTGAAAATGGTTAAGTCTAGGAACTTTGAATGGTATTTTGTTGTTTTGAATGTCGTTTGTTAGGTGACTTAGTCGCTTGTAAATGGTTAAGTCAAGGGACTTTGAATGAGATTTTGTTGTTTTGAATGTAGTTGGTTAGGTGACTTAGTCGCTTGAAAATGGTTAAGAGTAGGGACTTTGAATGGGATTTTGTTGTTTTGAATGTGGTTTGTTAGGTGACTTAGTCGCTTGAAAATGGTTAATTCTAGGGACTTTGAATGACATTTTGTTGTTTTGAATGTGGTTGGTTAGGTGACTTAGTCACTTGAAAATAGTTAAGTCTAGGGACTTTGAATGGGATTTTGTTATTTTAAATGTGGTTTGTTAGGTGACTTAGTCAGTTGAAAATGGTTAAGTGTAGGGACTTTGAATGTGATTTTGTTGTTTTGAATGTGGTTTGTTAGGTGACTTAGTCGTTTGAAAATGGTTAAGTCTAGGGACTTTGAATGAGATTTTGGTTAATGTGGTTTGTTAGGTGACTTAGTCTCTTGAAAATGGTTAAGTCTAGGGACTTTGAATGAGATTTTGTTGTTTTGAATGTGTTTTGTTACGTGACTTAGTCGCTTGAAAATGGTTAAGTCTAGGGACTTTGAATGAGATTTTGTAGTTTTGAATGTGGTTGGTTAGGTGACTTAGTCGCTTAAAAATGGTTAAGTGTAGGGACTTTGAATGGGATTTTGTTGTTTTGAATGTGGTTGGTTAGGTGACTTAGTCGCTTGAAAATGGTTAAGTCTAGGGACTTTGAATGTGATTTTGTTGTTTTGAATGTGGTTGGTTAGGTGACTTAGTCGCTTGAAAATGGTTATGTCTAGGGACTTTGAATGGAATTTTGTTGTTTTGAATGTGGTTTGTTAGGTGACTTAGTTTCTTGAAAATGGTTAAGTCTAGGCACTTTGAATGGGATTTTATTGTTTTGAATGTGGTTTGTTAGGTGACTTAGTCGTTTAAAAATGGTTAAGTCTAGGAACTTTGAATGAGATTTTGTTGTTTTTGAATGTGGTTGGTTAGGTGGCTTAGTCTCTTTAAAATGGTTAAGTGTAGGGACTTTGAATGCGATTTTGTTGTTTTTGAATGTGGTTGGTTAGGTGGCTTAGTCGCTTTAAAATGGTTAAGTGTAGGGACTTTGAATGGGATTTTTTTGGTTTGATTGTTGTTTGTTGGGTGACTTAGTCTCTTGAAAATGGTTAAGTCTATGGACTTTGAATGGGATTTTATTGTTTTGAATGTGGTTTGTTGGGTGACTTAGTCTCTTGAAAATGGTTAAGTCTAGGAACTTTGAATGGTATTTTGTTGTTTTGAATGTGGTTTGTTAGGTGACTTAGTCTCTTGAAAATGGTTATGTCTAGGGACTTTGAATGAGATTTTGTTGTTTTGAATGTGGTTTGTTAGGTGACTTAGTCTCTTGAAAATGGTTAAGTCTTGGGACTTTGAATGAGATTTTGTTGTTTTGAATGTATTTTGTTACGTGACTTAGTCGCTTGAAAATGGTTAAGTCTAGGGACTTTGAATGAGATTTTGTTGTTTTGAATGTGGTTGGTTAGGTGACTTAGTCGCTTAAAAATGGTTAAGTGTAGGGACTTTATATGGGTTTTTGTTGTTTTGAATGTGGTTTGTTAGGTGACTTAGTCGCTTGAAAATCGTTAAGTCTAGGGACTTTGAATGTGATTTTGTTGTTTTGAATGTGGTTGGTTAGGTGACTTAGTCGCTTGAAAATGGTTAAGTCTAGGGACTTTGAATGGAACTTTGTTGTTTTGAATGTGGTTTGTTAGGTGACTTAGTTTCTTGAAAATGGTTAAGTCTAGGCACTTTGAATGGGATTTTATTGAATTTGAATGTGGTTTGTTAGGTGACTTAGTCGCTTAAAAATGGTTAAGTCTAGAGACTTTGAATGAGATTTTGTTGTTTTTGAAGGTGGTTGGTTAGGTGGCTTAGTCGCTTTAAAATGGTTAAGTGTAGGGACTTTGAATGGGATTTTGTTGGTTTGATTGTGGTTTGTTGGGTGACTTAGTCTCTTGAAAATGGTTAAGTATATGGAATTTGAATGGGATTTTATTGTTTTGAATGTGGTTTGCTGGGTGACTTAGTCTCTTGAAAATGGTTAAGTCTAGGAACTTTGAATGGTATTTTGTTGTTTTGAATGTGGTTTGTTAGGTGACTTAGTCTCTTGAAAATGGTTAAGTCTAGGGACTTTGAATGAGATTTTGTTGTTTTGAATGTGGTTTGTTAGGTGACTTAGTTTCTTGAAAATGGTTAAGTCTAGGCACTTTGAATGGGATTTTATTGTTTTGAATGTGGTTTGTTAGGTGACTTAGTCGCTTAAAAATGGTTAAGTCTAGGGACTTTGAATGAGATTTTGTTGTTTTTGAATGTGGTTGGTTAGGTGGCTTAGTCGCTTTAAAATGGTTAAGTGTAGGGACTTTGAATGGGATTTTGTTGGTTTGATTGTGGTTTGTTGGGTGACTTAGTCTCTTGAAAATGGTTAAGTATATGGAATTTGAATGGGATTTTATTGTTTTGAATGTGGTTTGTTGGGTGACTTAGTCTCTTGAAAATGGTTAAGTCTAGGAACTTTGAATGGTATTTTGTTGTTTTGAATGTGGTTTGTTAGGTGACTTAGTCTCTTGAAAATGGTTAAGTCTAGGGACTTTGAATGAGATTTTGTTGTTTTGAATGTGGTTTGTTAGGTGACTTAGTCTCTTGAAAATGGTTAAGTTTTGGGACTTTGAATGAGATTTTGTTGTTTTGAATATGTTTTGTTACGTGACTTAGTCGCTTGAAAATGGTTAAATTTGGGGACTTTGAATGAGATTTTGTTGTTTTGAATGTGGTTGGTTAGGTGACTTAGTTGCTTAAAAATGGTTAAGTCTAGGGACTTTGAATGGATTTTGTTGTTTTGAATGTGGTTTGTTAGGTGACTTATTCGCTTGAAAATGGTTAAGTCTATCGACTTTGAATGTGATTTTGTTGTTTTGAATGTGGTTGGTTAGGTGACTTAGTCGCTTGAAAATGGTTAAGTCTAGGAACTTTGAATGAAATTTTGTTGTTTTGAATGTGGTTTGTTAGGTGACTTAGTTTCTTGAAAATGGTTAAGTCTAGGTACTTTGAATGGGATTTTGTTGTTTGAATGTGGTTTGTTAGGTGACTTAGTCGCTTGAAAATAGTTAAGTCTAGGGACTTTGAATGGGATTTTATTGTTTTGAATGTGGTTTTATAGGTGACTTAGTCTCTTAAAAATGGTTAAGTCTAGGGACTTTGAATGAGATTTTGTTGTTTTTGAATGTGGTTGGTTAGGTGGCTTAGTCGCTTTAAAATGGTTAAGTGTAGGGACTTTGAATGGGATTTTGTTGTTTTGATTGTGGTTTGTTGGGTGACTTAGTCTCTTGAAAATGGATAAGTCTATGGACTTTGAATGGGATTTTATTGTTTTGAATGTGGTTTGTTGGGTGACTTAGTCTCTTGAAAATGGTTAAGTCTAGGAACTTTGAATGGTATTTTGTTGTTTTGAATGTGGTTTGTTAGGTGACTTAGTCGCTTGTAAATGGTTAAGTCAAGGGACTTTGAATGAGATTTTGTTGTTTTGAATGTAGTTGGTTAGGTGACTTAGTCGCTTGAAAATGGTTAAGTGTAGGGACTTTGAATTGGATTTTTTTGTTTTGAATGTGGTTTGTTAGGTGACTTAGTCGCTTGTAAATGGTTAAGTGTAGGGACTTCGTATGAGATTTTGTTGGTTTGATTGTGGTTTGTTGGGTGACTTAGTCTCTTGAAAATGGTTAAGTCTATGGACTTTGAATGGGATTTTATTGTTTTGAATGTGGTTTGTTGGGTGACTTAGTCTCTTGAAAATGGTTAAGTCTAGGAACTTTGAATGGTATTTTGTTGTTTTGAATGCGGTTGTTTAGGTGACTTAGTCTCTTGAAAATGGTTAAGTCTAGGGACTTTGAATGAGATTTTGTTGTTTTGAATGTGGTTTGTTAGGTGACTTAGTCTCTTGAAAATGGCTAAGTCTAGGGACTTTGAATGAGATTTTGTTGTTTTGAATGTGTTTTGTTACGTGACTTAGTCGCTTGAAAATGGTTAAGTCTAGGGACTTTGAATGAGATTTTGTAGTTTTGAATGTGGTTGGTTAGGTGACTTAGTCGCTTAAAAATGGTTAAGTGTAGGGACTTTGAATGGGATTTTGTTGTTTTGAATGTGGTTGGTTAGGTGACTTAGTCGCTTGAAAATGGTTAAGTCTAGGGACTTTGAATGTGATTTTGTTGTTTTGAATGTGGTTGGTTAGGTGACTTATTCGCTTGAAAATGGTTAAGTCTATCGACTTTGAATGTGATTTTGTTGTTTTGAATGTGGTTGGTTAGGTGACTTAGTCGCTTGAAAATGGTTAAGTCTAGGAACTTTGAATGAAATTTTGTTGTTTTGAATGTGGTTTGTTAGGTGACTTAGTTTCTTGAAAATGGTTAAGTCTAGGTACTTTGAATGGGATTTTGTTGTTTTGAATGTGGTTTGTTAGGTGACTTAGTCTCTTTAAAATGGTTAAGTGTAGGGACTTTGAATGCGATTTTGTTGTTTTTGAATGTGGTTGGTTAGGTGGCTTAGTCGCTTTAAAATGGTTAAGTGTAGGGACTTTGAATGGGATTTTTTTGGTTTGATTGTTGTTTGTTGGGTGACTTAGTCTCATGAAAATGGTTAAGTCTATGGACTTTGAATGGGATTTTATTGTTTTGAATGTGGTTTGTTGGGTGACTTAGTCTCTTGAAAATGGTTAAGTCTAGGAACTTTGAATGGTATTTTGTTGTTTTGAATGTGGTTTGTTAGGTGACTTAGTCTCTTGAAAATGGTTATGTCTAGGGACTTTGAATGAGATTTTGTTGTTTTGAATGTGGTTTGTTAGGTGACTTAGTCTCTTGAAAATGGTTAAGTCTTGGGACTTTGAATGAGATTTTGTTGTTTTGAATGTATTTTGTTACGTGACTTTGTCGCTTGAAAATGGTTAAGTCTAGGGACTTTGAATGAGATTTTGTTGTTTTGAATGTGGTTGGTTAGGTGACTTAGTCGCTTAAAAATGGTTAAGTGTAGGGACTTTATATGGGTTTTTGTTGTTTTGAATGTGGTTTGTTAGGTGACTTAGTCGCTTGAAAATCGTTAAGTCTAGGGACTTTGAATGTGATTTTGTTGTTTTGAATGTGGTTGGTTAGGTGACTTAGTCGCTTGAAAATGGTTAAGTCTAGGGACTTTGAATGGAACTTTGTTGTTTTGAATGTGGTTTGTTAGGTGACTTAGTTTCTTGAAAATGGTTAAGTCTAGGCACTTTGAATGGGATTTTATTGAATTTGAATGTGGTTTGTTAGGTGACTTAGTCGCTTAAAAATGGTTAAGTCTAGAGACTTTGAATGAGATTTTGTTGTTTTTGAAGGTGGTTGGTTAGGTGGCTTAGTCGCTTTAAAATGGTTAAGTGTAGGGACTTTGAATGGGATTTTGTTGGTTTGATTGTGGTTTGTTGGGTGACTTAGTCTCTTGAAAATGGTTAAGTATATGGAATTTGAATGGGATTTTATTGTTTTGAATGTGGTTTGTTGGGTGACTTAGTCTCTTGAAAATGGTTAAGTCTAGGAACTTTGAATGGTATTTTGTTGTTTTGAATGTGGTTTGTTAGGTGACTTAGTCTCTTGAAAATGGTTAAGTCTAGGGACTTTGAATGAGATTTTGTTGTTTTGAATGTGGTTTGTTAGGTGACTTAGTTTCTTGAAAATGGTTAAGTCTAGGCACTTTGAATGGGATTTTATTGTTTTGAATGTGGTTTGTTAGGTGACTTAGTCGCTTAAAAATGGTTAAGTCTAGGGACTTTGAATGAGATTTTGTTGTTTTTGAATGTGGTTGGTTAGGTGGCTTAGTCGCTTTAAAATGGTTAAGGGTAGGGACTTTGAATGGGATTTTGTTGGTTTGATTGTGGTTTGTTGGGTGACTTAGTCTCTTGAAAATGGTTAAGTATATGGAATTTGAATGGGATTTTATTGTTTTGAATGTGGTTTGTTGGGTGACTTAGTCTCTTGAAAATGGTTAAGTCTAGGAACTTTGAATGGTATTTTGTTGTTTTGAATGTGGTTTGTTAGGTGACTTAGTCTCTTGAAAATGGTTAAGTCTAGGGACTTTGAATGAGATTTTGTTGTTTTGAATGTGGTTTGTTAGGTGACTTAGTCTCTTGAAAATGGTTAAGTTTTGGGACTTTGAATGAGATTTTGTTGTTTTGAATATGTTTTGTTACGTGACTTAGTCGCTTGAAAATGGTTAAATTTGGGGACTTTGAATGAGATTTTGTTGTTTTGAATGTGGTTGGTTAGGTGACTTAGTTGCTTAAAAATGGTTAAGTCTAGGGACTTTGAATGGATTTTGTTGTTTTGAATGTGGTTTGTTAGGTGACTTATTCGCTTGAAAATGGTTAAGTCTATCGACTTTGAATGTGATTTTGTTGTTTTGAATGTGGTTGGTTAGGTGACTTAGTCGCTTGAAAATGGTTAAGTCTAGGAACTTTGAATGAAATTTTGTTGTTTTGAATGTGGTTTGTTAGGTGACTTAGTTTCTTGAAAATGGTTAAGTCTAGGTACTTTGAATGGGATTTTGTTGTTTTGAATGTGGTTTGTTAGGTGACTTAGTCGCTTGAAAATAGTTAAGTCTAGGGACTTTGAATGGGATTTTATTGTTTTGAATGTGGTTTTATAGGTGACTTAGTCTCTTAAAAATGGTTAAGTCTAGGGACTTTGAATGAGATTTTGTTGTTTTTGAATGTGGTTGGTTAGGTGGCTTAGTCGCTTTAAAATGGTTAAGTGTAGGGACTTTGAATGGGATTTTGTTGTTTTGATTGTGGTTTGTTGGGTGACTTAGTCTCTTGAAAATGGATAAGTCTATGGACTTTGAATGGGATTTTATTGTTTTGAATGTGGTTTGTTGGGTGACTTAGTCTCTTGAAAATGGTTAAGTCTAGGAACTTTGAATGGTATTTTGTTGTTTTGAATGTGGTTTGTTAGGTGACTTAGTCGCTTGTAAATGGTTAAGTCAAGGGACTTTGAATGAGATTTTATTGTTTTGAATGTAGTTGGTTAGGTGACTTAGTCGCTTGAAAATGGTTAAGTGTAGGGACTTTGAATTGGATTTTTTTGTTTTGAATGTGGTTTGTTAGGTGACTTAGTCGCTTGTAAATGGTTAAGTGTAGGGACTTTGTATGAGATTTTGTTGGTTTGATTGTGGTTTGTTGGGTGACTTAGTCTCTTGAAAATGGTTAAGTCTATGGACTTTGAATGGGATTTTATTGTTTTGAATGTGGTTTGTTGGGTGACTTAGTCTCTTGAAAATGGTTAAGTCTAGGAACTTTGAATGGTATTTTGTTGTTTTGAATGCGGTTGTTTAGGTGATTTAGTCTCTTGAAAATGGTTAAGTCTAGGGACTTTGAATGAGATTTTGTTGTTTTGAATGTGGTTTGTTAGGTGACTTAGTCTCTTGAAAATGGTTAAGTCTAGGGACTTTGAATGAGATTTTGTTGTTTTGAATGTGTTTTGTTACGTGACTTAGTCGCTTGAAAATGGTTAAGTCTAGGGACTTTGAATGAGATTTTGTAGTTTTGAATGTGGTTGGTTAGGTGACTTAGTCGCTTAAAAATGGTTAAGTGTAGGGACTTTGAATGGGATTTTGTTGTTTTGAATGTGGTTGGTTAGGTGACTTAGTCGCTTGAAAATGGTTAAGTCTAGGGACTTTGAATGTGATTTTGTTGTTTTGAATGTGGTTGGTTAGGTGACTTAGTCGCTTGAAAATGGTTATGTCTAGGGACTTTGAATGGAATTTTGTTGTTTTGAATGTGGTTTGTTAGGTGACTTAGTTTCTTGAAAATGGTTAAGTCTAGGCACTTTGAATGGGATTTTATTGTTTTGAATGTGGTTTGTTAGGTGACTTAGTCGTTTAAAAATGGTTAAGTCTAGGAACTTTGAATGAGATTTTGTTGTTTTTGAATGTGGTTGGTTAGGTGGCTTAGTCGCTTTAAAATGGTTAAGTGTAGGGACTTTGAATGCGATTTTGTTGTTTTTGAATGTGGTTGGTTAGGTAGCTTAGTCGCTTTAAAATGGTTAAGTGTAGGGACTTTGAATGGGATTTTTTTGGTTTGATTGTGGTTTGTTGGGTGACTTAGTCTCTTGAAAATGGTTAAGTCTATGGACTTTGAATGGGATTTTATTGTTTTGAATGTGGTTTGTTGGGTGACTTAGTCTCTTGAAAATGGTTAAGTCTAGGAACTTTGAATGGTATTTTGTTGTTTTGAATGTGGTTTGTTAGGTGACTTAGTCTCTTGAAAATGGTTATGTCTAGGGACTTTGAATGAGATTTTGTTGTTTTGAATGTGGTTTGTTAGGTGACTTAGTCTCTTGAAAATGGTTAAGTCTTGGGACTTTGAATGAGATTTTGTTGTTTTGAATGTATTTTGTTACGTGACTTAGTCGCTTGAAAATGGTTAAGTCTAGGGACTTTGAATGAGATTTTGTTGTTTTGAATGTGGTTGGTTAGGTGACTTAGTCGCTTAAAAATGGTTAAGTGTAGGGACTTTATATGGGTTTTTGTTGTTTTGAATGTGGTTTGTTAGGTGACTTAGTCGCTTGAAAATCGTTAAGTCTAGGGACTTTGAATGTGATTTTGTTGTTTTGAATGTGGTTGGTTAGGTGACTTAGTCGCTTGAAAATGGTTAAGTCTAGGGACTTTGAATGGAACTTTGTTGTTTTGAATGTGGTTTGTTAGGTGACTTAGTTTCTTGAAAATGGTTAAGTCTAGGCACTTTGAATGGGATTTTATTGAATTTGAATGTGGTTTGTTAGGTGACTTAGTCGCTTAAAAATGGTTAAGTCTAGAGACTTTGAATGAGATTTTGTTGTTTTTGAAGGTGGTTGGTTAGGTGGCTTAGTCGCTTTAAAATGGTTAAGTGTAGGGACTTTGAATGGGATTTTGTTGGTTTGATTGTGGTTTGTTGGGTGACTTAGTCTCTTGAAAATGGTTAAGTATATGGAATTTGAATGGGATTTTATTGTTTTGAATGTGGTTTGTTGGGTGACTTAGTCTCTTGAAAATGGTTAAGTCTAGGAACTTTGAATGGTATTTTGTTGTTTTGAATGTGGTTTGTTAGGTGACTTAGTCTCTTGAAAATGGTTAAGTCTAGGGACTTTGAATGAGATTTTGTTGTTTTGAATGTGGTTTGTTAGGTGACTTAGTTTCTTGAAAATGGTTAAGTCTAGGCACTTTGAATGGGATTTTATTGTTTTGAATGTGGTTTGTTAGGTGACTTAGTCGCTTAAAAATGGTTAAGTCTAGGGACTTTGAATGAGATTTTGTTGTTTTTGAATGTGGTTGGTTAGGTGGCTTAGTCGCTTTAAAATGGTTAAGTGTAGGGACTTTGAATGGGATTTTGTTGGTTTGATTGTGGTTTGTTGGGTGACTTAGTCTCTTGAAAATGGTTAAGTATATGGAATTTGAATGGGATTTTATTGTTTTGAATGTGGTTTGTTGGGTGACTTAGTCTCTTGAAAATGGTTAAGTCTAGGAACTTTGAATGGTATTTTGTTGTTTTGAATGTGGTTTGTTAGGTGACTTAGTCTCTTGAAAATGGTTAAGTCTAGGGACTTTGAATGAGATTTTGTTGTTTTGAATGTGGTTTGTTAGGTGACTTAGTCTCTTGAAAATGGTTAAGTTTTGGGACTTTGAATGAGATTTTGTTGTTTTGAATATGTTTTGTTACGTGACTTAGTCGCTTGAAAATGGTTAAATTTGGGGACTTTGAATGAGATTTTGTTGTTTTGAATGTGGTTGGTTAGGTGACTTAGTTGCTTAAAAATGGTTAAGTCTAGGGACTTTGAATGGATTTTGTTGTTTTGAATGTGGTTTGTTAGGTGACTTATTCGCTTGAAAATGGTTAAGTCTATCGACTTTGAATGTGATTTTGTTGTTTTGAATGTGGTTGGTTAGGTGACTTAGTCGCTTGAAAATGGTTAAGTCTAGGAACTTTGAATGAAATTTTGTTGTTTTGAATGTGGTTTGTTAGGTGACTTAGTTTCTTGAAAATGGTTAAGTCTAGGTACTTTGAATGGGATTTTGTTGTTTTGAATGTGGTTTGTTAGGTGACTTAGTCGCTTGAAAATAGTTAAGTCTAGGGACTTTGAATGGGATTTTATTGTTTTGAATGTGGTTTTATAGGTGACTTAGTCTCTTAAAAATGGTTAAGTCTAGGGACTTTGAATGAGATTTTGTTGTTTTTGAATGTGGTTGGTTAGGTGGCTTAGTCGCTTTAAAATGGTTAAGTGTAGGGACTTTGAATGGGATTTTGTTGTTTTGATTGTGGTTTGTTGGGTGACTTAGTCTCTTGAAAATGGATAAGTCTATGGACTTTGAATGGGATTTTATTGTTTTGAATGTGGTTTGTTGGGTGACTTAGTCTCTTGAAAATGGTTAAGTCTAGGAACTTTGAATGGTATTTTGTTGTTTTGAATGTGGTTTGTTAGGTGACTTAGTCGCTTGTAAATGGTTAAGTCAAGGGACTTTGAATGAGATTTTGTTGTTTTGAATGTAGTTGGTTAGGTGACTTAGTCGCTTGAAAATGGTTAAGTGTAGGGACTTTGAATTGGATTTTTTTGTTTTGAATGTGGTTTGTTAGGTGACTTAGTCGCTTGTAAATGGTTAAGTGTAGGGACTTTGTATGAGATTTTGTTGGTTTGATTGTGGTTTGTTGGGTGACTTAGTCTCTTGAAAATGGTTAAGTCTATGGACTTTGAATGGGATTTTATTGTTTTGAATGTGGTTTGTTGGGTGACTTAGTCTCTTGAAAATGGTTAAGTCTAGGAACTTTGAATGGTATTTTGTTGTTTTGAATGCGGTTGTTTAGGTGACTTAGTCTCTTGAAAATGGTTAAGTCTAGGGACTTTGAATGAGATTTTGTTGTTTTGAATGTGGTTTGTTAGGTGACTTAGTCTCTTGAAAATGGTTAAGTCTAGGGACTTTGAATGAGATTTTGTTGTTTTGAATGTGTTTTGTTACGTGACTTAGTCGCTTGAAAATGGTTAAGTCTAGGGACTTTGAATGAGATTTTGTAGTTTTGAATGTGGTTGGTTAGGTGACTTAGTCGCTTAAAAATGGTTAAGTGTAGGGACTTTGAATGGGATTTTGTTGTTTTGAATGTGGTTGGTTAGGTGACTTAGTCGCTTGAAAATGGTTAAGTCTAGGGACTTTGAATGTGATTTTGTTGTTTTGAATGTGGTTGGTTAGGTGACTTAGTCGCTTGAAAATGGTTATGTCTAGGGACTTTGAATGGAATTTTGTTGTTTTGAATGTGGTTTGTTAGGTGACTTAGTTTCTTGAAAATGGTTAAGTCTAGGCACTTTGAATGGGATTTTATTGTTTTGAAT
Source organism: Capsicum pubescens (assembly GCA_030864215.1). NCBI lineage: Eukaryota > Viridiplantae > Streptophyta > Magnoliopsida > Solanales > Solanaceae > Capsicum > Capsicum pubescens. The sequence goes on from CM061543.1 coordinate 110,589,305, forward strand.
GTGGTTTGTTAGGTGACTTAGTCGTTTAAAAATGGTTAAGTCTAGGGACTTTGAATGAGATTTTGTTGTTTTTGAATGTGGTTGGTTAGGTGGCTTAGTCGCTTTAAAATGGTTAAGTGTAGGGACTTTGAATGGGATTTTGTTGGTTTGATTGTGGTTTGTTGGGTGACTTAGTCTCTTGAAAATGGTTAAGTCTATGTACTTTGAATGGGATTTTATTGTTTTGAATGTGGTTTGTTGGGTGACTTAGTCTCTTGAAAATGGTTAAGTGTAGGAACTTTGAATGGTATTTTGTTGTTTTGAATGTGGTTTGTTAGGTGACTTAGTCTCTTGAAAATAGTTAAGTCTAGGGACTTTGAATGAGATTTTGTTGTTTTGAATGTGGTTTGTTAGGTGACTTAGTCTCTTGGAAATGGTTAAGTCTAGGGACTTTGAATTGTATTTTGTTGTTTTTAATGTGGTTTGTTAGGTGACTTAGTCGCTTGTAAATGGTTAAGTCAAGGGACTTTGAATGAGATTTTGTTGTTTTGAATGTAGTTGGTTAGGTGACTTAGTCGCTTGAAAATGGTTAAGTCTAGGGACTTTGAATGAGATTTTGTTGTTTTGAATGTGTTTTGTTACGTGACTTAGTCGCTTAAAAATGGTTAAGTCTAGGGACTTTGAATGAGATTTTGTTGTTTTGAATGTGGTTGGTTAGGTGACTTAGTCGCTTAAAAATGGATAAGTCTAGGGACTTTGAATGGGATTTTGTTGTTTTGAATGTGGTTTGTTAGGTGACTTAGTCGCTTGAAAATGGTTAAGTCTAGGGACTTTGAATGTGATTTTGTTGTTTTGAATGTGGTTGGTTAGGTGACTTAGTCGCTTGAAAATGGTTAAGTCTAGGGACTTTGAATGGAATTTTGTTGTTTTGAATGTGGTTTGTTAGGTGACTTAGTCTCTTGAAAATGGTTAAGTCTAGGCACTTTGAATGGGATTTTATTGAATTTGAATGTGGTTTGTTAGGTGACTTAGTCGCTTAAAAATGGTTAAGTCTAGGGACTTTGAATGAGATTTTGTTGTTTTTGAATGTGGTTGGTTAGGTGGCTTAGTCGCTTTAAAATGGTTAAGTGTAGGGACTTTGAATGGGATTTTGTTGGTTTGATTGTGGTTTGTTGGGTGACTTAGTCTCTTGAAAATGGTTAAGTCTATGGACTTTGAATGGGATTTTATTGTTTTGAATGTGGTTTGTAGGGTGACTTAGTCTCTTGAAAATGTTTAAGTCTAGGAACTTTGAATGGTATTTTGTTGTTTTGAATGTGGTTTGTTAGGTGACTTAGTCTCTTGAAAATGGTTAAGTCTAGGGACTTTGAATTAGATTTTGTTGTTTTGAATGTGGTTTGTTAGGTGACTTAGTCTCTTGAAAATGGTTAAGTCTAGGGACTTTGAATGAGATTTTGTTGTTTTGAATGTGTTTTGTTACGTGACTTAGTCGCTTGAAAATGGTTAAGTCTCGGGACTTTGAATGAGATTTTGTTGTTTTGAATGTGGTTGGTTAGGTGACTTAGTCGCTTAAAAATGGTTAAGTGTAGGGACTTTGAATGGGATTTTGTTGTTTTGAATGTGGTTGGTTAGGTGACTTAGTCGTTAGAAAATGGTTAAGTCTAGGGACTTTGAATGTGATTTTGTTGTTTTGAATGTGGTTGGTTAGGTGACTTAGTCGCTTGAAAATGGTTAAGTCTAGGGACTTTGAATGGAATTTTGTTGTTTTGAATGTGGTTTGTTAGGTGATTTAGTTTCTTGAAAATGGTTAAGTCTAGGCTCTTGGAATGGGATTTTATTGTTTTGAATGTGGTTTGTTAGGTGACTTAGTCGCTTGAAAATGGTTAAGTCTAGGGACTTTGAATGTGATTTTGTTGTTTTGAATGTGGTTGGTTAGGTGACTTAGTCGCTTGAAAATGGTTAAGTCTAGGGACTTTGAATGGAATTTTGTTGTTTTGAATGTGGTTTGTTAGGTGATTTAGTTTCTTGAAAACGGTTAAGTCTAGGCTCTTGGAATGGGATTTTATTGTTTTGAATGTGGTTTGTTGGGTGACTTAGTCTCTTGAAAATGGTTAAGTCTAGGAACTTTGAATGGTATTTTGTTGTTTTGAATGTGGTTTGTTAGGTGACTTAGTCGCTTGTAAATGGTTAAGTCAAGGGACTATGAATGAGATTTTGTTGTTTTGAATGTAGTTGGTTAGGTGACTTAGTCGCTTGAAAATGGTTAAGTCTAGGGACTTTGAATGAGATTTTGTTGTTTTGAATGTGTTTTGTTACGTGACTTAGTCGCTTGAAAATGGTTAAGTCTAGGGACTTTGAATGAGATTTTGTTGTTTTGAATGTGGTTGGTTAGGTGACTTAGTCGCTTAAAAATGGATAAGTCTAGGGACTTTGAATGGGATTTTGTTGTTTTGAATGTGGTTGGTTAGGTGACTTAGTCGTTAGAAAATGGTTAAGTCTTGGGACTTTGAATGTGATTTTGTTGTTTTGAATGTGGTTGGTTAGGTGACTTAGTCGCTTGAAAATGGTTAAGTCTAGGGACTTTGAATGGAATTTTGTTGTTTTGAATGTGGTTTGTTAGGTGATTTAGTTTCTTGAAAACGGTTAAGTCTAGGCTCTTGGAATGGGATTTTATTGTTTTTAATGTGGTTTGTTAGGTGACTTAGTCGCTTAAAAATGGTTAAGTCAAGGGACTTTGAATGAGATTTTGTTGTTTTTTAATGTGGTTGGTTAGGTGGCTTAGTCGCTTTAAAATGGTTAAGTGTAGGGACTTTGTATGAGATTTTGTTGGTTTGATTGTGGTTTGTTGGGTGACTTAGTCTCTTGAAAATGGTTAAGTCTTTGGACTTTGAATGGGATTTTATTGTTTTGAATGTGGATTGTTGGGTGACTTAGTCTCTTGAAAATGGTTAAGTCTAGGAACTTTGAATGGTATTTTGTTGTTTTGAATGTGGTTTGTTAGGTGACTTAGTCGCTTGTAAATGGTTAAGTCAAGGGACTATGAATGAGATTTTGTTGTTTTGAATGTAGTTGGTTAGGTGACTTAGTCGCTTGAAAATGGTTAAGTTTAGGGACTTTGAATGAGATTTTGATGTTTTGAATATGTTTTGTTACGTGACTTAGTCGCTTGAAAATGGTTAAGTCTAGGGACTTTGAATGAGATTTTGTTGTTTTGAATGTGGTTGGTTAGGTGACTTAGTCGCTTAAAAATGGATAAGTCTAGGGACTTTGAATGGGATTTTGTTGTTTTGAATGTGGTTTGTTAGGTGACTTAGTCGCTTGAAAATGGTTAAGTCTAGGGACTTTGAATGTGATTTTGTTGTTTTGAATGTGGTTGGTTAGGTGACTTAGTCGCTTGAAAATGGTTAAGTCTAGGGACTTTGAATGGAATTTTGTTGTTTTGAATGTGTTTTGTTACGTGACTTAGTCGCTTGAAAATGGTTAAGTCTCGGGACTTTGAATGAGATTTTGTTGTTTTGAATGTGGTTGGTTAGGTGACTTAGTCGCTTAAAAATGGTTAAGTGTAGGGACTTTGAATGGGATTTTGTTGTTTTGAATGTGGTTGGTTAGGTGACTTAGTCGTTAGAAAATGGTTAAGTCTAGGGACTTTGAATGTGATTTTGTTGTTTTGAATGTGGTTGGTTAGGTGACTTAGTCGCTTGAAAATGGTTAAGTCTAGGGACTTTGAATGGAATTTTGTTGTTTTGAATGTGGTTTGTTAGGTGATTTAGTTTCTTGAAAATGGTTAAGTCTAGGCTCTTGGAATGGGATTTTATTGTTTTGAATGTGGTTTGTTAGGTGACTTAGTCGCTTGAAAATGGTTAAGTCTAGGGACTTTGAATGTGATTTTGTTGTTTTGAATGTGGTTGGTTAGGTGACTTAGTCGCTTGAAAATGGTTAAGTCTAGGGACTTTGAATGGAATTTTGTTGTTTTGAATGTGGTTTGTTAGGTGATTTAGTTTCTTGAAAACGGTTAAGTCTAGGCTCTTGGAATGGGATTTTATTGTTTTGAATGTGGTTTGTTGGGTGACTTAGTCTCTTGAAAATGGTTAAGTCTAGGAACTTTGAATGGTATTTTGTTGTTTTGAATGTGGTTTGTTAGGTGACTTAGTCGCTTGTAAATGGTTAAGTCAAGGGACTATGAATGAGATTTTGTTGTTTTGAATGTAGTTGGTTAGGTGACTTAGTCGCTTGAAAATGGTTAAGTCTAGGGACTTTGAATGAGATTTTGTTGTTTTGAATGTGTTTTGTTACGTGACTTAGTCGCTTGAAAATGGTTAAGTCTAGGGACTTTGAATGAGATTTTGTTGTTTTGAATGTGGTTGGTTAGGTGACTTAGTCGCTTAAAAATGGATAAGTCTAGGGACTTTGAATGGGATTTTGTTGTTTTGAATGTGTTTTGTTACGTGACTTAGTCGCTTGAAAATGGTTAAGTCTAGGGACTTTGAATGAGATTTTGTAGTTTTGAATGTGGTTGGTTAGGTGACTTAGTCGCTTAAAAATGGTTAAGTGTAGGGACTTTGAATGGGATTTTGTTGTTTTGAATGTGGTTGGTTAGGTGACTTAGTCGCTTGAAAATGGTTAAGTCTAGGGACTTTGAATGTGATTTTGTTGTTTTGAATGTGGTTGGTTAGGTGACTTAGTCGCTTGAAAATGGTTATGTCTAGGGACTTTGAATGGAATTTTGTTGTTTTGAATGTGGTTTGTTAGGTGACTTAGTTTCTTGAAAATGGTTAAGTCTAGGCACTTTGAATGGGATTTTATTGTTTTGAATGTGGTTTGTTAGGTGACTTAGTCGTTTAAAAATGGTTAAGTCTAGGGACTTTGAATGAGATTTTGTTGTTTTTGAATGTGGTTGGTTAGGTGGCTTAGTCGCTTTAAAATGGTTAAGTGTAGGGACTTTGAATGGGATTTTGTTGGTTTGATTGTGGTTTGTTGGGTGACTTAGTCTCTTGAAAATGGTTAAGTCTATGTACTTTGAATGGGATTTTATTGTTTTGAATGTGGTTTGTTGGGTGACTTAGTCTCTTGAAAATGGTTAAGTGTAGGAACTTTGAATGGTATTTTGTTGTTTTGAATGTGGTTTGTTAGGTGACTTAGTCTCTTGAAAATAGTTAAGTCTAGGGACTTTGAATGAGATTTTGTTGTTTTGAATGTGGTTTGTTAGGTGACTTAGTCTCTTGGAAATGGTTAAGTCTAGGGACTTTGAATTGTATTTTGTTGTTTTGAATGTGGTTTGTTAGGTGACTTAGTCGCTTGTAAATGGTTAAGTCAAGGGACTTTGAATGAGATTTTGTTGTTTTGAATGTAGTTGGTTAGGTGACTTAGTCGCTTGAAAATGGTTAAGTCTAGGGACTTTGAATGAGATTTTGTTGTTTTGAATGTGTTTTGTTACGTGACTTAGTCGCTTAAAAATGGTTAAGTCTAGGGACTTTGAATGAGATTTTGTTGTTTTGAATGTGGTTGGTTAGGTGACTTAGTCGCTTAAAAATGGATAAGTCTAGGGACTTTGAATGGGATTTTGTTGTTTTGAATGTGGTTTGTTAGGTGACTTAGTCGCTTGAAAATGGTTAAGTCTAGGGACTTTGAATGTGATTTTGTTGTTTTGAATGTGGTTGGTTAGGTGACTTAGTCGCTTGAAAATGGTTAAGTCTAGGGACTTTGAATGGAATTTTGTTGTTTTGAATGTGGTTTGTTAGGTGACTTAGTCTCTTGAAAATGGTTAAGTCTAGGCACTTTGAATGGGATTTTATTGAATTTGAATGTGGATTGTTAGGTGACTTAGTCGCTTAAAAATGGTTAAGTCTAGGGACTTTGAATGAGATTTTGTTGTTTTTGAATGTGGTTGGTTAGGTGGATTAGTCGCTTTAAAATGGTTAAGTGTAGGGACTTTGAATGGGATTTTGTTGGTTTGATTGTGGTTTGTTGGGTGACTTAGTCTCTTGAAAATGGTTAAGTCTATGGACTTTGAATGGGATTTTATTGTTTTGAATGTGGTTTGTAGGGTGACTTAGTCTCTTGAAAATGTTTAAGTCTAGGAACTTTGAATGGTATTTTGTTGTTTTGAATGTGGTTTGTTAGGTGACTTAGTCTCTTGAAAATGGTTAAGTCTAGGGACTTTGAATTAGATTTTGTTGTTTTGAATGTGGTTTGTTAGGTGACTTAGTCTCTTGAAAATGGTTAAGTCTAGGGACTTTGAATGAGATTTTGTTGTTTTGAATGTGTTTTGTTACGTGACTTAGTCGCTTGAAAATGGTTAAGTCTCGGGACTTTGAATGAGATTTTGTTGTTTTGAATGTGGTTGGTTAGGTGACTTAGTCGCTTAAAAATGGTTAAGTGTAGGGACTTTGAATGGGATTTTGTTGTTTTGAATGTGGTTGGTTAGGTGACTTAGTCGTTAGAAAATGGTTAAGTCTAGGGACTTTGAATGTGATTTTGTTGTTTTGAATGTGGTTGGTTAGGTGACTTAGTCGCTTGAAAATGGTTAAGTCTAGGGACTTTGAATGGAATTTTGTTGTTTTGAATGTGGTTTGTTAGGTGATTTAGTTTCTTGAAAATGGTTAAGTCTAGGCTCTTGGAATGGGATTTTATTGTTTTGAATGTGGTTTGTTAGGTGACTTAGTCGCTTGAAAATGGTTAAGTCTAGGGACTTTGAATGTGATTTTGTTGTTTTGAATGTGGTTGGTTAGGTGACTTAGTCGCTTGAAAATGGTTAAGTCTAGGGACTTTGAATGGAATTTTGTTGTTTTGAATGTGGTTTGTTAGGTGATTTAGTTTCTTGAAAACGGTTAAGTCTAGGCTCTTGGAATGGGATTTTATTGTTTTGAATGTGGTTTGTTGGGTGACTTAGTCTCTTGAAAATGGTTAAGTCTAGGAACTTTGAATGGTATTTTGTTGTTTTGAATGTGGTTTGTTAGGTGACTTAGTCGCTTGTAAATGGTTAAGTCAAGGGACTATGAATGAGATTTTGTTGTTTTGAATGTAGTTGGTTAGGTGACTTAGTCGCTTGAAAATGGTTAAGTCTAGGGACTTTGAATGAGATTTTGTTGTTTTGAATGTGTTTTGTTACGTGACTTAGTCGCTTGAAAATGGTTAAGTCTAGGGACTTTGAATGAGATTTTGTTGTTTTGAATGTGGTTGGTTAGGTGACTTAGTCGCTTAAAAATGGATAAGTCTAGGGACTTTGAATGGGATTTTGTTGTTTTGAATGTGGTTTGTTAGGTGACTTAGTCGCTTGAAAATGGTTAAGTGTAGGGACTTTGAATGGGATTTTGTTGTTTTGAATGTGGTTGGTTAGGTGACTTAGTCGTTAGAAAATGGTTAAGTCTTGGGACTTTGAATGTGATTTTGTTGTTTTGAATGTGGTTGGTTAGGTGACTTAGTCGCTTGAAAATGGTTAAGTCTAGGGACTTTGAATGGAATTTTGTTGTTTTGAATGTGGTTTGTTAGGTGATTTAGTTTCTTGAAAACGGTTAAGTCTAGGCTCTTGGAATGGGATTTTATTGTTTTTAATGTGGTTTGTTAGGTGACTTAGTCGCTTAAAAATGGTTAAGTCAAGGGACTTTGAATGAGATTTTGTTGTTTTTGAATGTGGTTGGTTAGGTGGCTTAGTCGCTTTAAAATGGTTAAGTGTAGGGACTTTGTATGAGATTTTGTTGGTTTGATTGTGGTTTGTTGGGTGACTTAGTCTCTTGAAAATGGTTAAGTCTTTGGACTTTGAATGGGATTTTATTGTTTTGAATGTGGATTGTTGGGTGACTTAGTCTCTTGAAAATGGTTAAGTCTAGGAACTTTGAATGGTATTTTGTTGTTTTGAATGTGGTTTGTTAGGTGACTTAGTCGCTTGTAAATGGTTAAGTCAAGGGACTATGAATGAGATTTTGTTGTTTTGAATGTAGTTGGTTAGGTGACTTAGTCGCTTGAAAATGGTTAAGTTTAGGGACTTTGAATGAGATTTTGATGTTTTGAATATGTTTTGTTACGTGACTTAGTCGCTTGAAAATGGTTAAGTCTAGGGACTTTGAATGAGATTTTGTTGTTTTGAATGTGGTTGGTTAGGTGACTTAGTCGCTTAAAAATGGATAAGTCTAGGGACTTTGAATGGGATTTTGTTGTTTTGAATGTGGTTTGTTAGGTGACTTAGTCGCTTGAAAATGGTTAAGTCTAGGGACTTTGAATGTGATTTTGTTGTTTTGAATGTGGTTGGTTAGGTGACTTAGTCGCTTGAAAATGGTTAAGTCTAGGGACTTTGAATGGAATTTTGTTGTTTTGAATGTGTTTTGTTACGTGACTTAGTCGCTTGAAAATGGTTAAGTCTCGGGACTTTGAATGAGATTTTGTTGTTTTGAATGTGGTTGGTTAGGTGACTTAGTCGCTTAAAAATGGTTAAGTGTAGGGACTTTGAATGGGATTTTGTTGTTTTGAATGTGGTTGGTTAGGTGACTTAGTCGTTAGAAAATGGTTAAGTCTAGGGACTTTGAATGTGATTTTGTTGTTTTGAATGTGGTTGGTTAGGTGACTTAGTCGCTTGAAAATGGTTAAGTCTAGGGACTTTGAATGGAATTTTGTTGTTTTGAATGTGGTTTGTTAGGTGATTTAGTTTCTTGAAAATGGTTAAGTCTAGGCTCTTGGAATGGGATTTTATTGTTTTGAATGTGGTTTGTTAGGTGACTTAGTCGCTTGAAAATGGTTAAGTCTAGGGACTTTGAATGTGATTTTGTTGTTTTGAATGTGGTTGGTTAGGTGACTTAGTCGCTTGAAAATGGTTAAGTCTAGGGACTTTGAATGGAATTTTGTTGTTTTGAATGTGGTTTGTTAGGTGATTTAGTTTCTTGAAAACGGTTAAGTCTAGGCTCTTGGAATGGGATTTTATTGTTTTGAATGTGGTTTGTTGGGTGACTTAGTCTCTTGAAAATGGTTAAGTCTAGGAACTTTGAATGGTATTTTGTTGTTTTGAATGTGGTTTGTTAGGTGACTTAGTCGCTTGTAAATGGTTAAGTCAAGGGACTATGAATGAGATTTTGTTGTTTTGAATGTAGTTGGTTAGGTGACTTAGTCGCTTGAAAATGGTTAAGTCTAGGGACTTTGAATGAGATTTTGTTGTTTTGAATGTGTTTTGTTACGTGACTTAGTCGCTTGAAAATGGTTAAGTCTAGGGACTTTGAATGAGATTTTGTTGTTTTGAATGTGGTTGGTTAGGTGACTTAGTCGCTTAAAAATGGATAAGTCTAGGGACTTTGAATGGGATTTTGTTGTTTTGAATGTGGTTTGTTAGGTGACTTAGTCGCTTGAAAATGGTTAAGTGTAGGGACTTTGAATGGGATTTTGTTGTTTTGAATGTGGTTGGTTAGGTGACTTAGTCGTTAGAAAATGGTTAAGTCTTGGGACTTTGAATGTGATTTTGTTGTTTTGAATGTGGTTGGTTAGGTGACTTAGTCGCTTGAAAATGGTTAAGTCTAGGGACTTTGAATGGAATTTTGTTGTTTTGAATGTGGTTTTTTAGGTGATTTAGTTTCTTGAAAACGGTTAAGTCTAGGCTCTTGGAATGGGATTTTATTGTTTTTAATGTGGTTTGTTAGGTGACTTAGTCGCTTAAAAATGGTTAAGTCAAGGGACTTTGAATGAGATTTTGTTGTTTTTGAATGTGGTTGGTTAGGTGGCTTAGTCGCTTTAAAATGGTTAAGTGTAGGGACTTTGTATGAGATTTTGTTGGTTTGATTGTGGTTTGTTGGGTGACTTAGTCTCTTGAAAATGGTTAAGTCTTTGGACTTTGAATGGGATTTTATTGTTTTGAATGTGGATTGTTGGGTGACTTAGTCTCTTGAAAATGGTTAAGTCTAGGAACTTTGAATGGTATTTTGTTGTTTTGAATGTGGTTTGTTAGGTGACTTAGTCGCTTGTAAATGGTTAAGTCAAGGGACTATGAATGAGATTTTGTTGTTTTGAATGTAGTTGGTTAGGTGACTTAGTCGCTTGAAAATGGTTAAGTTTAGGGACTTTGAATGAGATTTTGATGTTTTGAATATGTTTTGTTACGTGACTTAGTCGCTTGAAAATGGTTAAGTCTAGGGACTTTGAATGAGATTTTGTTGTTTTGAATGTGGTTGGTTAGGTGACTTAGTCGCTTAAAAATGGATAAGTCTAGGGACTTTGAATGGGATTTTGTTGTTTTGAATGTGGTTTGTTAGGTGACTTAGTCGCTTGAAAATGGTTAAGTCTAGGGACTTTGAATGTGATTTTGTTGTTTTGAATGTGGTTGGTTAGGTGACTTAGTCGCTTGAAAATGGTTAAGTCTAGGGACTTTGAATGGAATTTTGTTGTTTTGAATGTGGTTTGTTAGGTGACTTAGTCTCTTGAAAATGGTTAAGTCTAGGGACTTTGAATGAGATTTTGTTGTTTTGAATGTGGTTTGTTAGGTGACTTAGTCTCTTGAAAATGGTTAAGTTTTGGGACTTTGAATGAGATTTTGTTGTTTTGAATATGTTTTGTTACGTGACTTAGTCGCTTGAAAATGGTTAAATTTTGGGACTTTGAATGAGATTTTGTTGTTTTGAATGTGGTTGGTTAGGTGACTTAGTTGCTTAAAAATGGTTAAGTCTAGGGACTTTGAATGGATTTTGTTGTTTTGAATGTGGTTTGTTAGGTGACTTATTCGCTTGAAAATGGTTAAGTCTATCGACTTTGAATGTGATTTTGTTGTTTTGAATGTGGTTGGTTAGGTGACTTAGTCGCTTGAAAATGGTTAAGTCTAGGAACTTTGAATGAAATTTTGTTGTTTTGAATGTGGTTTGTTAGGTGACTTAGTTTCTTGAAAATGGTTAAGTCTAGGTACTTTGAATGGGATTTTGTTGTTTTGAATGTGGTTTGTTAGGTGACTTAGTCGCTTGAAAATAGTTAAGTCTAGGGACTTTGAATGGGATTTTATTGTTTTGAATGTGGTTTTATAGGTGACTTAGTCTCTTAAAAATGGTTAAGTCTAGGGACTTTGAATGAGATTTTGTTGTTTTTGAATGTGGTTGGTTAGGTGGCTTAGTCGCTTTAAAATGGTTAAGTGTAGGGACTTTGAATGGGATTTTGTTGTTTTGATTGTGGTTTGTTGGGTGACTTAGTCTCTTGAAAATGGATAAGTCTATGGACTTTGAATGGGATTTTATTGTTTTGAATGTGGTTTGTTGGGTGACTTAGTCTCTTGAAAATGGTTAAGTCTAGGAACTTTGAATGGTATTTTGTTGTTTTGAATGTGGTTTGTTAGGTGACTTAGTCGCTTGTAAATGGTTAAGTCAAGGGACTTTGAATGAGATTTTGTTGTTTTGAATGTAGTTGGTTAGGTGACTTAGTCGCTTGAAAATGGTTAAGTGTAGGGACTTTGAATTGGATTTTTTTGTTTTGAATGTGGTTTGTTAGGTGACTTAGTCGCTTGTAAATGGTTAAGTGTAGGGACTTTGTATGAGATTTTGTTGGTTTGATTGTGGTTTGTTGGGTGACTTAGTCTCTTGAAAATGGTTAAGTCTATGGACTTTGAATGGGATTTTATTGTTTTGAATGTGGTTTGTTGGGTGACTTAGTCTCTTGAAAATGGTTATGTCTAGGAACTTTGAATGGTATTTTGTTGTTTTGAATGCGGTTGTTTAGGTGACTTAGTCTCTTGAAAATGGTTAAGTCTAGGGACTTTGAATGAGATTTTGTTGTTTTGAATGTGGTTTGTTAGGTGACTTAGTCTCTTGAAAATGGTTAAGTCTAGGCACTTTGAATGAGATTTTGTTGTTTTGAATGTGTTTTGTTACGTGACTTAGTCGCTTGAAAATGGTTAAGTCTAGGGACTTTGAATGAGATTTTGTAGTTTTGAATGTGGTTGGTTAGGTGACTTAGTCGCTTAAAAATGGTTAAGTGTAGGGACTTTGAATGGGATTTTGTTGTTTTGAATGTGGTTGGTTAGGTGACTTAGTCGCTTGAAAATGGTTAAGTCTAGGGACTTTGAATGTGATTTTGTTGTTTTGAATGTGGTTGGTTAGGTGACTTAGTCGCTTGAAAATGGTTATGTCTAGGGACTTTGAATGGAATTTTGTTGTTTTGAATGTGGTTTGTTAGGTGACTTAGTTTCTTGAAAATGGTTAAGTCTAGGCACTTTGAATGGGATTTTATTGTTTTGAATGTGGTTTGTTAGGTGACTTAGTCGTTTAAAAATGGTTAAGTCTAGGGACTTTGAATGAGATTTTGTTGTTTTTGAATGTGGTTGGTTAGGTGGCTTAGTCGCTTTAAAATGGTTAAGTGTAGGGACTTTGAATGGGATTTTGTTGGTTTGATTGTGGTTTGTTGGGTGACTTAGTCTCTTGAAAATGGTTAAGTCTATGTACTTTGAATGGGATTTTATTGTTTTGAATGTGGTTTGTTGGGTGACTTAGTCTCTTGAAAATGGTTAAGTGTAGGAACTTTGAATGGTATTTTGTTGTTTTGAATGTGGTTTGTTAGGTGACTTAGTCTCTTGAAAATAGTTAAGTCTAGGGACTTTGAATGAGATTTTGTTGTTTTGAATGTGGTTTGTTAGGTGACTTAGTCTCTTGGAAATGGTTAAGTCTAGGGACTTTGAATTGTATTTTGTTGTTTTGAATGTGGTTTGTTAGGTGACTTAGTCGCTTGTAAATGGTTAAGTCAAGGGACTTTGAATGAGATTTTGTTGTTTTGAATGTAGTTGGTTAGGTGACTTAGTCGCTTGAAAATGGTTAAGTCTAGGGACTTTGAATGAGATTTTGTTGTTTTGAATGTGTTTTGTTACGTGACTTAGTCGCTTAAAAATGGTTAAGTCTAGGGACTTTGAATGAGATTTTGTTGTTTTGAATGTGGTTGGTTAGGTGACTTAGTCGCTTAAAAATGGATAAGTCTAGGGACTTTGAATGGGATTTTGTTGTTTTGAATGTGGTTTGTTAGGTGACTTAGTCGCTTGAAAATGGTTAAGTCTAGGGACTTTGAATGTGATTTTGTTGTTTTGAATGTGGTTGGTTAGGTGACTTAGTCGCTTGAAAATGGTTAAGTCTAGGGACTTTGAATGGAATTTTGTTGTTTTGAATGTGGTTTGTTAGGTGACTTAGTCTCTTGAAAATGGTTAAGTCTAGGCACTTTGAATGGGATTTTATTGAATTTGAATGTGGTTTGTTAGGTGACTTAGTCGCTTAAAAATGGTTAAGTCTAGGGACTTTGAATGAGATTTTGTTGTTTTTGAATGTGGTTGGTTAGGTGGCTTAGTCGCTTTAAAATGGTTAAGTGTAGGGACTTTGAATGGGATTTTGTTGGTTTGATTGTGGTTTGTTGGGTGACTTAGTCTCTTGAAAATGGTTAAGTCTATGGACTTTGAATGGGATTTTATTGTTTTGAATGTGGTTTGTTGGGTGACTTAGTCTCTTGAAAATGTTTAAGTCTAGGAACTTTGAATGGTATTTTGTTGTTTTGAATGTGGTTTGTTAGGTGACTTAGTCTCTTGAAAATGGTTAAGTCTAGGGACTTTGAATTAGATTTTGTTGTTTTGAATGTGGTTTGTTAGGTGACTTAGTCTCTTGAAAATGGTTAAGTCTAGGGACTTTGAATGAGATTTTGTTGTTTTGAATGTGTTTTGTTACGTGACTTAGTCGCTTGAAAATGGTTAAGTCTCGGGACTTTGAATGAGATTTTGTTGTTTTGAATGTGGTTGGTTAGGTGACTTAGTCGCTTAAAAATGGTTAAGTGTAGGGACTTTGAATGGGATTTTGTTGTTTTGAATGTGGTTGGTTAGGTGACTTAGTCGTTAGAAAATGGTTAAGTCTAGGGACTTTGAATGTGATTTTGTTGTTTTGAATGTGGTTGGTTAGGTGACTTAGTCGCTTGAAAATGGTTAAGTCTAGGGACTTTGAATGGAATTTTGTTGTTTTGAATGTGGTTTGTTAGGTGATTTAGTTTCTTGAAAATGGTTAAGTCTAGGCTCTTGGAATGGGATTTTATTGTTTTGAATGTGGTTTGTTAGGTGACTTAGTCGCTTGAAAATGGTTAAGTCTAGGGACTTTGAATGTGATTTTGTTGTTTTGAATGTGGTTGGTTAGGTGACTTAGTCGCTTGAAAATGGTTAAGTCTAGGGACTTTGAATGGAATTTTGTTGTTTTGAATGTGGTTTGTTAGGTGATTTAGTTTCTTGAAAACGGTTAAGTCTAGGCTCTTGGAATGGGATTTTATTGTTTTGAATGTGGTTTGTTGGGTGACTTAGTCTCTTGAAAATGGTTAAGTCTAGGAACTTTGAATGGTATTTTGTTGTTTTGAATGTGGTTTGTTAGGTGACTTAGTCGCTTGTAAATGGTTAAGTCAAGGGACTATGAATGAGATTTTGTTGTTTTGAATGTAGTTGGTTAGGTGACTTAGTCGCTTGAAAATGGTTAAGTCTAGGGACTTTGAATGAGATTTTGTTGTTTTGAATGTGTTTTGTTACGTGACTTAGTCGCTTGAAAATGGTTAAGTCTAGGGACTTTGAATGAGATTTTGTTGTTTTGAATGTGGTTGGTTAGGTGACTTAGTCGCTTAAAAATGGATAAGTCTAGGGACTTTGAATGGGATTTTGTTGTTTTGAATGTGGTTTGTTAGGTGACTTAGTCGCTTGAAAATGGTTAAGTGTAGGGACTTTGAATGGGATTTTGTTGTTTTGAATGTGGTTGGTTAGGTGACTTAGTCGTTAGAAAATGGTTAAGTCTTGGGACTTTGAATGTGATTTTGTTGTTTTGAATGTGGTTGGTTAGGTGACTTAGTCGCTTGAAAATGGTTAAGTCTAGGGACTTTGAATGGAATTTTGTTGTTTTGAATGTGGTTTGTTAGGTGATTTAGTTTCTTGAAAACGGTTAAGTCTAGGCTCTTGGAATGGGATTTTATTGTTTTTAATGTGGTTTGTTAGGTGACTTAGTCGCTTAAAAATGGTTAAGTCAAGGGACTTTGAATGAGATTTTGTTGTTTTTGAATGTGGTTGGTTAGGTGGCTTAGTCGCTTTAAAATGGTTAAGTGTAGGGACTTTGTATGAGATTTTGTTGGTTTGATTGTGGTTTGTTGGGTGACTTAGTCTCTTGAAAATGGTTAAGTCTTTGGACTTTGAATGGGATTTTATTGTTTTGAATGTGGATTGTTGGGTGACTTAGTCTCTTGAAAATGGTTAAGTCTAGGAACTTTGAATGGTATTTTGTTGTTTTGAATGTGGTTTGTTAGGTGACTTAGTCGCTTGTAAATGGTTAAGTCAAGGGACTATGAATGAGATTTTGTTGTTTTGAATGTAGTTGGTTAGGTGACTTAGTCTCTTGAAAATGGTTAAGTTTAGGGACTTTGAATGAGATTTTGATGTTTTGAATATGTTTTGTTACGTGACTTAGTCGCTTGAAAATGGTTAAGTCTAGGGACTTTGAATGAGATTTTGTTGTTTTGAATGTGGTTGGTTAGGTGACTTAGTCGCTTAAAAATGGATAAGTCTAGGGACTTTGAATGGGATTTTGTTGTTTTGAATGTGGTTTGTTAGGTGACTTAGTCGCTTGAAAATGGTTAAGTCTAGGGACTTTGAATGTGATTTTGTTGTTTTGAATGTGGTTGGTTAGGTGACTTAGTCGCTTGAAAATGGTTAAGTCTAGGGACTTTGAATGGAATTTTGTTGTTTTGAATGTGGTTTGTTAGGTGACTTAGTTTCTTGAAAATGGTTAAGTCTAGGCACTTTGAATGGGATTTTATTGAATTTGAATGTGGTTTGTTAGGTGACTTAGTCGCTTAAAAATGGTTAAGTCTAGGGACTTTGAATGAGATTTTGTTGTTTTTGAATGTGGTTGGTTAGGTGGCTTAGTCGCTTTAAAATGGTTAAGTGTAGGGACTTTGAATGGGATTTTGTTGGTTTGATTGTGGTTTGTTGGGTGACTTAGTCTCTTGAAAATGGTTAAGTCTATGGACTTTGAATGGGATTTTATTGTTTTGAATGTGGTTTGTTGGGTGACTTAGTCTCTTGAAAATGTTTAAGTCTAGGAACTTTGAATGGTATTTTGTTGTTTTGAATGTGGTTTGTTAGGTGACTTAGTCTCTTGAATATGGTTAAGTCTAGGGACTTTGAATGAGATTTTGTTGTTTTGAATGTGGTTTGTTAGGTGACTTAGTCTCTTGAAAATGGTTAAGTCTAGGGACTTTGAATGAGATTTTGTTGTTTTGAATGTGTTTTGTTACGTGACTTAGTCGCTTGAAAATGGTTAAGTCTAGGGACTTTTAATGAGATTTTGTTGTTTTGAATGTGGTTGGTTAGGTGACTTAGTCGCAAAAAAATGGTTAAGTCTAGGGTCTTTGAATGGGATTTTGTTGTTTTGAATGTGGTTTGTTAGGTGACTTAGTCGCTTGAAAATGGTTAGGTCTAGCGACTTTGAATGTGATTTTGTTGTTTTGAATGTGATTGGTTAGGTGACTTAGTCGCTTGAAAATGGTTAAGTCTAGGAACTTTGAATGGAATTTTGTTGTTTTGAATGTGGTTTGTTAGGTGACTTAGTTTCTTGAAAATGGTTAAGTCTAGGCACATTGAATGGGATTTTGTTGTTTTGAATGTGGTTTGTTAGGTGACTTAGTCGCTTGAAAATAGTTAAGTCTAGGGACTTTGAATGGGATTTTATTGTTTTGAATGTGGTTTTTTAGGTGACTTAGTCTCTTAAAAATGGTTAAGTCTAGGGACTTTGAATGAGATTTTGTTGTTTTTGAATGTGGTTGGTTAGGTGGCTTAGTCGCTTTATAATGGTTAAGTGTAGGGACTTTGAATGGGATTTTGTTGTTTTGATTGTGGTTTGTGGGGTGACTTGGTCTCTTGAAAATGGTTAAGTCTATGGACTTTGAAAGGGATTTTATTGTTTTGAATGTGGTTTGTTGGGTGACTTAGTCTCTTGAAAATGGTTAAGTCTAGGAACTTTGAATGGTATTTTGTTGTTTTGAATGTTGTTTGTTAGGTGACTTAGTCGCTTGTAAATGGTTAAGTCAAGGGACTTTGAATGAGATTTTGTTGTTTTGAATGTAGTTGGTTAGGTGACTTAGTCGCTTGAAAATGGTTAAGTCTAGGGACTTTGAATGAGATTTTGTTGTTTTGAATGTGTTTTGTTACGTGACTTAGTCGCTTGAAAATGGTTAAGTCTAGGGACTTTGAATGAGATTTTGTTGTTTTGAATGTGGTTGGTTAGGTGACTTAGTCGCTTAAAAATGGATAAGTCTAGGGACTTTGAATGGGATTTTGTTGTCTTGAATGTGGTTTGTTAGGTGACTTAGTCGCTTGAAAATGGTTAAGTCTAGGGACTTTGAATGTGATTTTGTTGTTTTGAATGTGGTTGGTTAGGTGACTTAGTCGCTTGAAAATGGTTAAGTCTAGGGACTTTGAATGGAATTTTGTTGTTTTGAATGTGGTTTGTTAGGTGACTTAGTTTCTTGAAAATGGTTAAGTCTAGGCACTTTGAATGGGATTTTATTGAATTTGAATGTGGTTTGTTAGGTGACTTAGTCGCTTAAAAATGGTTAAGTCTAGGGACTTTGAATGAGATTTTGTTGTTTTTGAATGTGGTTGGTTAGGTGGCTTAGTCGCTTTAAAATGGTTAAGTGTAGGGACTTTGAATGGGATTTTGTTGGTTTGATTGTGGTTTGTTGGGTGACTTAGTCTCTTGAAAATGGTTAAGTCTATGGACTTTGAATGGGATTTTATTGTTTTGAATGTGGTTTGTTGGGTGACTTAGTCTCTTGAAAATGTTTAAGTCTAGGAACTTTGAATGGTATTTTGTTGTTTTGAATGTGGTTTGTTAGGTGACTTAGTCTCTTGAAAATGGTTAAGTCTAGGGACTTTGAATGAGATTTTGTTGTTTTGAATGTGGTTTGTTAGGTGACTTAGTCTCTTGAAAATGGTTAAGTCTAGGGACTTTGAATGAGATTTTGTTGTTTTTGAATGTGTTTTGTTACGTGACTTAGTCGCTTGAAAATGGTTAAGTCTAGGGACTTTGAATGAGATTTTGTTGTTTTGAATGTGGTTGGTTAGGTGACTTAGTCGCTTAAAAATGGTTAAGTGTAGGGACTTTGAATGGGATTGTGTTGTTTTGAATGTGGTTGGTTAGGTGACTTAGTCGCTTGAAAATGGTTAAGTCTAGGGACTTTGAATGTGATTTTGTTGTTTTGAATGTGGTTGGTTAGGTGACTTAGTCGCTTGAAAATGGTTAAGTCTAGGGACTTTGAATGGAATTTTGTTGTTTTGAATGTGGTTTGTTAGGTGATTTAGTTTCTTGAAAATGGTTAAGTCTAGGCTCTTGGAATGGGAATTTATTGTTTTGAATGTGGTTTGTTAGGTGACTTAGTCGCTTAAAAATGGTTAAGTCAAGGGACTTTGAATGAGATTTTGTTGTTTTTGAATGTGGTTGGTTAGGTGGCTTAGTCGCTTTAAAATGGTTAAGTGTAGGGACTTTGTATGAGATTTTGTTGGTTTGATTGTGGTTTGTTGGGTGACTTATTCTCTTGAAAATGGTTAAGTCTTTGGACTTTGAATGGGATTTTATTGTTTTGAATGTGGTTTGTAGGGTGACTTAGTCTCTTGAAAATGGTTAAGTCTAGGAACTTTGAATGGTATTTTGTTGTTTTGAATGTGGTTTGTTAGGTGACTTAGTCTCTTGAAAATGGTTAAGTCTAGGGACTTTGAATGAGATTTTGTTGTTTTGAATGTGGTTTGTTAGGTGACTTAGTCTCTTGAAAATGGTTAAGTCTAGGGACTTTGAATGAGATTTTGTTGTTTTGAATGTGTTTTGTTACGTGACTTAGTCGCTTGAAAATGGTTAAGTCTAGGGACTTTTAATGAGATTTTGTTCTTTTCAATGTGGTTGGTTAGGTGACTTAGTCGCTTAAAAATGGTTAAGTCTAGGGACTTTGAATGGGATTTTGTTGTTTTGAATGTGGTTTGTTAGGTGACTTAGTCGCTTGAAAATGGTTAAGTCTAGCGACTTTGAATGTGATTTTGTTGTTTTGAATGTGGTTGGTTAGGTGACTTAGTCGCTTGAAAATGGTTAAGTCTAGGAACTTTGAATGGAATTTTGTTGTTTTGAATGTGGTATGTTAGGTGACTTAGTTTCTTGAAAATGGTTAAGTCTAGGCACATTGAATGGGATTTTGTTGTTTTGAATGTGGTTTGTTAGGTGACTTAGTCGCTTGAAAATAGTTAAGTCTAGGGACTTTGAATGGGATTTTATTGTTTTGAATGTGGTTTTTTAGGTGACTTAGTCGCTTAAAAATGGTTAAGTCTAGGGACTTTGAATGAGATTTTGTTGTTTTTGAATGTGGTTGGTTAGGTGGCTTAGTCGCTTTAAAATGGTTAAGTGTAGGGACTTTGAATGGGATTTTGTTGTTTTGATTGTGGTTTGTTGGGTGACTTAGTCTCTTGAAAATGGTTAAGTCTATGGACTTTGAATGGGATTTTATTGTTTTGAATGTGGTTTGTTGGGTGACTTAGTCTCTTGAAAATGGTTAAGTCTAGGAACTTTGAATGGTATTTTGTTGTTTTGAATGTGGTTTGTTAGGTGACTTAGTCGCTTGTAAATGGTTAAGTCAAGGGACTATGAATGAGATTTTGTTGTTTTGAATGTGGTTTGTTAGGTGACTTAGTCTCTTGAAAATGGTTAAGTCTAGGGACTTTGAATGAGATTTTGTTGTTTTGAATGTGTTTTGTTACGTGACTTAGTCGCTTGAAAATGGTTAAGTCTAGGGACTTTTAATGAGATTTTGTTGTTTTGAATGTGGTTGGTTAGGTGACTTAGTCGCTTAAAAATGGTTAAGTCTAGGGACTTTAATGGGATTTTGTTGTTTTGAATGTGGTTTGTTAGGTGACTTAGTCGCTTGAAAATGGTTAAGTCTAGCGACTTTGAATGAGATTTTATTGTTTTGAAAGTGGTTGGTTAGGTGACTTAGTCGCTTGAAAATGGTTAAGTCTAGGAACTTTGAATGGAATTTTGTTGTTTTGAATGTGGTTTGTTAGGTGACTTAGTTTCTTGAAAATGGTTAAGTCTAGGCACATTGAATGGGATTTTGTTGTTTTGAATGTGGTTTGTTAGGTGACTTAGTCGCTTGAAAATAGTTAAGTCTAGGGACTTTGAATGGGATTTTATTGTTTTGAATGTGGTTTTTTAGGTGACTTAGTCGCTTAAAAATGGTTAAGTCTAGGGACTTTGAATGAGATTTTGTTGTTTTTGAATGTGGTTGGTTAGGTGGCTTAGTCGCTTTAAAATGGTTAAGTGTAGGGACTTTGAATGGGATTTTGTTGTTTTGATTGTGGTTTGTTGGGTGACTTGGTCTCTTGAAAATGGTTATGTCTATGGACTTTGAATGGGATTTTATTGTTTTGAATGTGGTTTGTTGGGTGACTTAGTCTCTTGAAAATGGTTAAGTCTAGGAACTTTGAATGGTATTTTGTTGTTTTGAATGTTGTTTGTTAGGTGACTTAGTCGCTTGTAAATGGTTAAGTCAAGGGACTTTGAATGAGATTTTGTTGTTTTGAATGTAGTTGGTTAGGTGACTTAGTCGCTTGAAAATGGTTAAGTCTAGGGACTTTGAATGAGATTTTGTTGTTTTGAATGTGTTTTGTTACGTGACTTAGTCGCTTGAAAATGGTTAAGTCTAGGGACTTTGAATGAGATTTTGTAGTTTTGAATGTGGTTGGTTAGGTGACTTAGTCGCTTAAAAATGGATAAGTCTAGGGACTTTGAATGGGATTTTGTTGTCTTGAATGTGGTTTGTTAGGTGACTTAGTCGCTTGAAAATGGTTAAGTCTAGGGACTTTGAATGTGATTTTGATGTTTTGAATGTGGTTGGTTAGGTGACTTAGTCGCTTGAAAATGGTTAAGTCTAGGGACTTTGAATGGAATTTTGTTTTTTTGAATGTGGTTTGTTAGGTGACTTAGTTTCTTGAAAATGGTTAAGTCTAGGCACTTTGAATGGGATTTTATTGAATTTGAATGTGGTTTGTTAGGTGACTTAGTCGCTTAAAAATGGTTAAGTCTAGGGACTTTGAATGAGATTTTGTTGTTTTTGAATGTGGTTGGTTAGGTGGCTTAGTCGCTTTAAAATGGTTAAGTGTAGGGACTTTGAATGGGATTTTGTTGGTTTGATTGTGGTTTGTTGGGTGACTTAGTCTCTTGAAAATGGTTAAGTCTATGGACTTTGAATGGGATTTTATTGTTTTGAATGTGGTTTGTTGGGTGACTTAGTCTCTTGAAAATGTTTAAGTCTAGGAACTTTGAATGGTATTTTATTGTTTTGAATGTGGTTTGTTAGGTGACTTAGTCGCTTGTAAATGGTTAAGTCAAGGGACTATGAATGAGATTTTGTTGTTTTGAATGTGGTTTGTTAGGTGACTTAGTCTCTTGAAAATGGTTAAGTCTAGGGACTTTGAGTGAGATTTTGTTGTTTTGAATGTGTTTTGTTACGTGACTTAGTCGCTTGAAAATGGTTAAGTCTAGGGACTTTTAATGAGATTTTGTTGTTTTGAATGTGGTTGGTTAGGTGACTTAGTCGCTTAAAAATGGTTAAGTCTAGGGACTTTGAATGGGATTTTGTTGTTTTGAATGTGGTTTGTTAGGTGACTTAGTCGCTTGAAAATGGTTAAGTCTAGCTACTTTGAATGTGATTTTGTTGTTTTGAAAGTGGTTGGTTAGGTGACTTAGTCGCTTGAAAATGGTTAAGTCTAGGAACTTTGAATGGAATTTTGTTGTTTTGAATGTGGTTTGTTAGGTGACTTAGTTTCTTGAAAATGGTTAAGTCTAGGCACATTGAATGGGATTTTGTTGTTTTGAATGTGGTTTGTTAGGTGACTTAGTCGCTTGAAAATAGTTAAGTCTAGGGACTTTGAATGGAATTTTATTGTTTTGAATGTGGTTTTTTAGGTGACTTAGTCGCTTAAAAATGGTTATGTCTAGGGACTTTGAATGAGATTTTGTTGTTTTTGAATGTGGTTGGTTAGGTGGCTTAGTCGCTTTATAATGGTTAAGTGTAGGGACTTTGAATGGGATTTTGTTGTTTTGATTGTGGTTTGTTGGGTGACTTGGTCTCTTGAAAATTGTTAAGTCTATGGACTTTGAATGGGATTTTATTATTTTGAATGTGGTTTGTTGGGTGACTTAGTCTCTTGAAAATGGTTAAGTCTAGGAACTTTGAATGGTATTTTGTTGTTTTGAATGTTGTTTGTTAGGTGACTTAGTCGCTTGTAAATGGTTAAGTCAAGGGACTTTGAATGAGATTTTTTTGTTTTGAATGTAGTTGGATAGGTGACTTAGTCGCTTGAAAATGGTTAAGTCTAGGGACTTTGAATGAGATTTTGTTGTTTTGAATGTGTTTTGTTACGTGACTTAGTCTCTTGAAAATGGTGAAGTCTAGGGACTTTGAATGAGATTTTGTTGTTTTGAATGTGGTTGGTTAGGTGACTTAGTCGCTTAAAAATGGATAAGTCTAGGGATTTGAATGGGATTTTGTTGTCTTGAATGTGGTTTGTTAGGTGACTTAGTCGCTTGAAAATGGTTAAGTCTAGGGACTTTGAATGTGATTTTGTTGTTTTGAATGTGGTTGGTTAGGTGACTTAGTCGCTTGAAAATGGTTAAGTCTAGGGACTTTGAATGGAATTTTGTTGTTTTGAATGTGGTTTGTTAGGTGACTTAGTTTCTTGAAAATGGTTAAGTCTAGGCACTTTGAATGGGATTTTATTGAATTTGAATGTGGTTTGTTAGGTGACTTAGTCGCTTAAAAATGGTTAAGTCTAGGGACTTTGAATGAGATTTTGTTGTTTTTAATGTGGTTGGTTAGGTGGCTTAGTCGCTTTAAAATGGTTAAGTGTAGGGACTTTGAATGGGATTTTGTTGGTTTGATTGTGGTTTGTTGGGTGACTTAGTCTCTTGAAAATGGTTAAGTCTATGGACTTTGAATGGGATTTTATTGTTTTGAATGTGGTTTGTTGGGTGACTTAGTCTCTTGAAAATGTTTAAGTCTAGGAACTTTGAATGGTATTTTGTTGTTTTGAATGAGGTTTATTAGGTGACTTAGTCGCTTGTAAATGGTTAAGTCAAGGGACTATGAATGATATTTTGTTGTTTTGAATGTGGTTTGTTAGGTGACTTAGTCTCTTGAAAATGGTTAAGTCTAGGGACTTTGAATGAGATTTTGTTGTTTTGAATGTGTTTTGTTACGTGACTTAGTCGCTTGAAAATGGTTAAGTCTAGGGACTTTTAATGAGATTTTGTTGTTTTGAATGTGGTTGGTTAGGTGACTTAGTCGCTTAAAAATGGTTAAGTCTAGGGACTTTGAATGAGATTTTGTTGTTTTGAATGTGGTTTGTTAGGTGACTTAGTCGCTTGAAAATGGTTAAGTCTAGCGACTTTGAATGTGATTTTGTTGTTTTGAAAGTGGTTGGTTAGGTGACTTAGTCGCTTGAAAATTGTTAAGTCTAGGAACTTTGAATGGAATTTTGTTGTTTTGAATGTGGTTTGTTAGGTGACTTAGTTTTTTGAAAATGGTTAAGTCTAGGCACATTGAATGGGATTTTGTTGTTTTGAATGTGGTTTGTTAGGTGACTTAGTCGCTTGAAAATAGTTAAGTCTAGGGACTTTGAATGGGATTTTATTGTTTTGAATGTGGTTTTTTAGGTGACTTAGTCGCTTAAAAATGGTTATGTCTAGGGACTTTGAATGAGATTTTGTTGTTTTTGAATGTGGTTGGTTAGGTGGCTTAGTCGCTTTATAATGGTTAAGTGTAGGGACTTTGAATGGGATTTTGTTGTTTTGATTGTGGTTTGTTGGGTGACTTGGTCTCTTGAAAATGGTTAAGTCTATGGACTTTGAATGGGATTTTATTGTTTTGAATGTGGTTTGTTGGGTGACTTAATCTCTTGAAAATGGTTAAGTCTAGGAACTTTGAATGGTATTTTGTTGTTTTGAATGTTGTTTGTTAGGTGACTTAGTCGCTTGTAAATGGTTAAGTCAAGGGACTTTGAATGAGATTTTGTTGTTTTGAATGTAGTTGGTTAGGTGACTTAGTCGCTTGAAAATGGTTAAGTCTAGGGACTTTGAATGAGATTTTGTTGTTTTGAATGTGTTTTGTTACGTGACTTAGTCGCTTGAAAATGGTTAAGTCTAGGGACTTTGAATGAGATTTTGTTGTTTTGAATGTGGTTGGTTAGGTGACTTAGTCGCTTAAAAATGGATAAGTCTAGGGACTTTGAATGGGATTTTGTTGTCTTGAATGTGGTTTGTTAGGTGACTTAGTCGCTTGAAAATGGTTAAGTCTAGGGACTTTGAATGTGATTTTGTTGTTTTGAATGTGGTTGGTTAGGTGACTTAGTCGCTTGAAAATGGTTAAGTCTAGGGACTTTGAATGGAATTTTGTTGTTTTGAATGTGGTTTGTTAGGTGACTTAGTTTCTTGAAAATGGTTAAGTCTAGGCACATTGAATGGGATTTTGTTGTTTTGAATGTGGTTTGTTAGGTGACTTAGTCGCTTGAAAATAGTTAAGTCTAGGGACTTTGAATGGGATTTTATTGTTTTGAATGTGGTTTTTTAGGTGACTTAGTCGCTTAAAAATGGTTATGTCTAGGGACTTTGAATGAGATTTTGTTGTTTTTGAATGTGGTTGGTTAGGTGGCTTAGTCGCTTTATAATGGTTAAGTGTAAGGACTTTGAATGGGATTTTGTTGTTTTGATTGTGGTTTGTTGGGTGACTTGGTCTCTTGAAAATGGTTAAGTCTATGGACTTTGAATGGGATTTTCTTGTTTTGAATGTGGTTTGTTGGGTGACTTAGTCTCTTGAAAATGGTTAAGTCTAGGAACTTTGAATGGTATTTTGTTGTTTTGAATGTTGTTTGTTAGGTGACTTAGTCGCTTGTAAATGGTTAAGTCAAGGGACTTTGAATGAGATTTTGTTGTTTTGAATGTAGTTGGTTAGGTGACTTAGTCGCTTGAAAATGGTTAAGTCTAGGGACTTTGAATGAGATTTTGTTGTTTTGAATGTGTTTTGTTACGTGACTTAGTCGCTTGAAAATGGTTAAGTCTAGGGACTTTGAATGAGATTTTGTTGTTTTGAATGTGGTTGGTTAGGTGACTTAGTCGCTTAAAAATGGATAAGTCTAGGGACTTTGAATGGGATTTTGTTGTCTTGAATGTGGTTTGTTAGGTGACTTAGTCGCTTGAAAATGGTTAAGTCTAGGGACTTTGAATGTGATTTTGTTGTTTTGAATGTGGTTGGTTAGGTGACTTAGTCGCTTGAAAATGGTTATGTCTAGGGACTTTGAATGGAATTTTGTTGTTTTGAATGTGGTTTGTTAGGTGACTTAGTTTCTTGAAAATGGTTAAGTCTAGGCACATTGAATGGGATTTTGTTGTTTTGAATGTGGTTTGTTAGGTGACTTAGTCGCTTGAAAATAGTTAAGTCTAGGGACTTTGAATGGGATTTTATTGTTTTGAATGTGGTTTTTTAGGTGACTTAGTCGCTTAAAAATTGTTATGTCTAGGGACTTTGAATGAGATTTTGTTGTTTTTGAATGTGGTTGGTTAGGTGGCTTAGTCGCTTTATAATGGTTAAGTGTAGGGACTTTGAATGGGATTTTGTTGTTTTTATTGTGGTTTGTTGGGTGACTTGGTCTCTTGAAAATGGTTAAGTCTATGGACTTTGAATGGGATTTTATTGTTTTGAATGTGGTTTGTTGGGTGACTTAGTCTCTTGAAAATGGTTAAGTCTAGGAACTTTGAATGGTATTTTATTGTTTTGAATGTTGTTTGTTAGGTGACTTAGTCGCTTGTAAATGGTTAAGTCAAGGGACTTTGAATGAGATTTTGTTGTTTTGAATGTAGTTGGTTAGGTGACTTAGTCGCTTGAAAATGGTTAAGTCTAGGGACTTTGAATGAGATTTTGTTGTTTTGAATGTGTTTTGTTACGTGACTTAGTCGCTTGAAAATGGTTAAGTCTAGGGACTTTGAATGAGATTTTGTTGTTTTGAATGTGGTTGGTTAGGTGACTTAGTCGCTTAAAAATGGATAAGTCTAGGGACTTTGAATGGTATTTTGTTGTTTTGAATGTGGTTGGTTAGGTGACTTAGTCGCTTGAAAATGGTTAAGTCTAGGGACTTTGAATGGAATTTTGTTGTTTTGAATGTGGTTTGTTAGGTGACTTAGTTTCTTGAAAATGGTTAAGTCTAGACACTTTGAATGGGATTTTATTGAATTTGAATGTGGTTTGTTAGGTGACTTAGTCGCTTAAAAATGGTTAAGTCTAGGGACTTTGAATGAGATTTTGTTGTTTTTGAATGTGGTTGGTTAGGTGGCTTAGTCGCTTTAAAATGATTAAGTGTAGGGACTTTGAATGGGATTTTGTTGGTTTGATTGTGGTTTGTTGGGTGACTTAGTCTCTTGAAAATGGTTAAGTCTATGGACTTTGAATGGGATTTTATTGTTTTGAATGTGGTTTGTTTTGTGACTTAGTCTCTTGAAAATGTTTAAGTCTAGGAACTTTGAATGGTATTTTGTTGTTTTGAATGTGGTTTGTTAGGTGAATTAGTCTCTTGAAAATGGTTAAGTCTAGGGACTTTGAATGAGATTTTGTTGTTTTGAATGTGGTTTGTTAGGTGACTTAGTCTCTTGAAAATGGTTAAGTCTAGGGACTTTGAATGAGATTTTGTTGTTTTGAATGTGTTTTGTTACGTGACTTAGTCACTTGAAAATGGTTAAGTCTAGGGACTTTGAATGAGATTTTGTTGTTTTGAATGTGGTTGGTTAGGTGACTTAGTCGCTTAAAAATGGTTAAGTGTAGGGACTTTGAATGGAATTTTGTTGTTTTGAATGTGGTTGGTTAGGTGACTTAGTCGCTTGAAAATGGTTAAGTCTAGGGACTTTGAATGTGATTTTGTTGTTTTGAATGTGGTTGGTTAGGTGACTTAGTGGCTTGAAAATGGTTAAATCTAGGGACTTTGAATGGAATTTTGTTGTTTTGAATGTGGTTTGTTAGGTGATTTAGTTTCTTGAAAATGGTTAAGTCTAGGCTCTTGGAATGGGATTTTATTGTTTTGAATGTGGTTTGTTAGGTGACTTAGTCGCTTAAAAATGGTTAAGTCAAGGGACTTTGAATGAGATTTTGTTATTTTTGAATGTGGTTGGTTAGGTGGCTTAGTCGCTTTAAAATGGTTAAGTGTAGGGACTTTGTATGAGATTTTGTTGGTTTGATTGTGGTTTGTTGGGTGACTTAGTCTCTTGAAAATGGTTAAGTCTTTGGACTTTGAATGGGATTTTATTGTTTTGAATGTGGTTTGTTGGGTGACTTAGTCTCTTGAAAATGGTTAAGTCTAGGAACTTTGAATGGTATTTTGTTGTTTTGAATGTGGTTTGTTAGGTGACTTAGTCTCTTGAAAATGGTTAAGTCTAGGGACTTTGAATGAGATTTTGTTGTTTTGAATGTGGTTTCTTAGGTGACTTAGTCTCTTGAAAATGGTTAAGTCTAGGGACTTTGAATGAGATTTTGTTGTTTTGAATGTGTTTTGTTACGTGACTTGGTCGCTTGAAAATGGTTAAGTCTAGGGACTTTTAATGAGATTTTGTTCTTTTGAATGTGGTTGGTTAGGTGACTTAGTCGCTTAAAAATGGTTAAGTCTAGGGACTTTGAATGGGATTTTGTTGTTTTGAATGTGGTTTGTTAGGTGACTTTGTCGCTTGAAAATGGTTTAGTCTAGCGACTTTGAATGTGATTTTGTTGTTTTGAATGTGGTTGGTTAGGTGACTTAGTCGCTTGAAAATGGTTAAGTCTAGGAACTTTGAATGGAATTTTGTTGTTTTGAATGTGGTTTGTTAGGTGACTTAGTTTCTTGAAAATGGTTAAGTCTAGGCACATTGAATGAGATTTTGTTGTTTTGAATGTGGTTTGTTAGGTGACTTAGTCGCTTGAAAATAGTTAAGTCTAGGGACTTTGAATGGGATTTTATTGTTTTGAATGTGGTTTTTTAGGTGACTTAGTCGCTTTAAAATGGTTAAGTCTAGGGACTTTGAATGAGATTTTGTTGTTTTTGAATGTGGTTGGTTAGGTGGCTTAGTCGCTTTAAAATGGTTAAGTGTAGGGACTTTGAATGGGATTTTGTTGTTTTGATTGTGGTTTGTTGGGTGACTTAGTCTCTTGAAAATGGTTAAGTCTATGGACTTTGAATGGGATTTTATTGTTTTGAATGTGGTTTGTTGGGTGACTTAGTATCTTGAAAATGGTTAAGTCTAGGAACTTTGAATGGTATTTTGTTGTTTTGATTGTGGTTTGTTAGGTGACTTAGTCGCTTGTAAATGGTTAAGTCAAGGGACTATGAATGAGATTTTGTTGTTTTGAATGTAGTTGGTTAGGTGACTTAGTCGCTTGAAAATGGTTAAGTCTAGGGACTTTGAATGAGATTTTGTTGTTTTGAATGTGTTTTGTTACGTGACTTAGTCGCTTGAAAATGGTTAAGTCTAGGGACTTTGAATGGGATTTTGTTGTTTTGAATGTGGTTTGTTAGGTGACTTAGTCGCTTGAAAATGGTTAAGTCTAGGGACTTTGAATGTGATTTTGTTGTTTTGAATGTGGTTGGTTAGGTGACTTAGTCGCTTGAAAATGGTTAAGTCTAGGGACTTTGAATGGAACTTTGTTGTTTTGAATGTGGTTTGTTAGGTGACTTAGTTTCTTGAAAATGGTTAAGTCTAGGCACTTTGAATGGGATTTTATTGAATTTGAATGTGGTTTGTTAGGTGACTTAGTCGCTTAAAAATGGTTAAGTCTAGAGACTTTGAATGAGATTTTGTTGTTTTTGAAGGTGGTTGGTTAGGTGGCTTAGTCGCTTTAAAATGGTTAAGTGTAGGGACTTTGAATGGGATTTTGTTGGTTTGATTGTGGTTTGTTGGGTGACTTAGTCTCTTGATAATGGTTAAGTCTATGGACTTTGAATGGGATTTTATTGTTTTGAATGTGGTTTGTTGGGTGACTTAGTCTCTTGAAAATGTTTAAGTCTAGGAACTTTGAATGGTATTTTGTTGTTTTGAATGTGGTTTGTTAGGTGACTTAGTCTCTTGAAAATGGTTAAGTCTAGGGACTTTGAATGAGATTTTGTTGTTTTGAATGTGGTTTGTTAGGTGACTTAGTCTCTTGAAAATGGTTAAGTCTAGGGACTTTGAATGAGATTTTGTTGTTTTGAATGTGTTTTGTTACGTGACTTAGTCGCTTGAAAATGGTTAAGTCTAGGGACTTTGAATGAGATTTTGTTGTTTTGAATGTGGTTGGTTAGGTGACTTAGTCGCTTAAAAATGGTTAAGTGTAGGGACTTTGAATGGGATTTTGTTGTTTTGAATGTGGTTGGTTAGGTGACTTAGTCGCTTGAAAATGGTTAAGTCTAGGGACTTTGAATGTGATTTTGTTGTTTTGAATGTGGTTGGTTAGGTGACTTAGTCGCTTGAAAATGGTTAAGTATAGGGACTTTGAATGGAATTTTGTTGTTTTGAATGTGGTTTGTTAGGTGATTTAGTTTCTTGAAAATGGTTAAGTCTAGGCTCTTTGAATGGGATTTTATTGTTTTGAATGTGGTTTGTTAGGTGACTTAGTCGCTTAAAAATGGTTAAGTCAAGGGACTTTGAATGAGATTTTGTTGTTTTTGAATGTGGTTGGTTAGGTGGCTTAGTCGCTTTAAAATGGTTAAGTGTAGGGACTTTGTATGAGATTTTGTTGGTTTGATTGTGGTTTGTTGGGTGACTTAGTCTCTTGAAAATGGTTAAGTCTTTGGACTTTGAATGAGATTTTATTGTTTTTAATGTGGTTTGTTGGGTGACTTAGTCTCTTGAAAATGGTTAAGTCTAGGAACTTTGAATGGTATTTTGTTGTTTTGAATGTGGTTTGTTAGGTGACTTAGTCTCTTGAAAATGGTTAAGTCTAGGGACTTTGAATGAGATTTTGTTGTTTTGAATGTGGTTTGTTAGGTGACTTAGTCTCTTGAAAATGATTAAGTCTAGGGACTTTGAATGAGATTTTGTTGTTTTGAATGTGTTTTGTTACGTGACTTAGTCGCTTGAAAATGGTTAAGTCTAGAGACTTTTAATGAGATTTTGTTCTTTTGAATGTGGTTGGTTAGGTGACTTAGTCGCTTAAAAATGGTTAAGTCTAGGGACTTTGAATGGGATTTTGTTGTTTTGAATGTGGTTTGTTAGGTGACTTAGTCGCTTGAAAATGGTTAAGTCTAGCGACTTTGAATGTGATTTTGTTGTTTTGAATGTGGTTGGTTAGGTGACTTAGTCGCTTGAAAATGGTTAAGTCTAGGAACTTTGAATGGAATTTTGTTGTTTTGAATGTGGTTTATTAGGTCACTTAGTTTCTTGACAATGGTTAAGTCTAGGCACATTGAATGGGATTTTGTTGTTTTGAATGTGGTTTGTTAGGTGACTTAGTCGCTTGAAAATAGTTAAGTCTAGGGACTTTGAATGGGATTTTATTGGTTTGAATGTGGTTTTTTAGGTGACTTAGTCGCTTAAAAATGGTTAAGTCTAGGGACTTTGAATGAGATTTTCTTGTTTTTGAATGTGGTTGGTTAGGTGGCTTAGTCGCTTTAAATGGTTAAGTGTAGGGACTTTGAATGGGATTTTGTTGTTTTGATTGTGGTTTGTTGGATGACTTAGTCTCTTGAAAATGGTTAAGTCTATGGACTTTGAATGGGATTTTATTGTATTGAATGTGGTTTGTTGGGTGACTTAGTCTCTTGAAAATGGTTAAGTCTAGGAACTTTGAATGAGATTTTGTTGTTTTGAATGTGTTTTGTTACGTGACTTAGTCGCTTGAAAATGGTTAAGTCTAGGGACTTTGAATGAGATTTTGTTGTTTTGAATGTGGTTGGTTAGGTGACTTAGTCGCTTAAAAATGGATAAGTCTAGGGACTTTGAATGGGATTTTGTTGTCTTGAATGTGGTTTGTTAGGTGACTTAGTCGCTTGAAAATGGTTAAGTCTAGGGACTTTGAATGTGATTTTGTTGTTTTGAATGTGGTTGGTTAGGTGACTTAGTCGCTTGAAAATGGTTAAGTCTAGGGACTTTGAATGGAATTTTGTTGTTTTGAATGTGGTTTGTTAGGTGACTTAGTTTCTTGAAAATGGTTAAGTCTAGGCACTTTGAATGGGATTTTATTGAATTTGAATGTGGTTTGTTAGGTGACTTAGTCGCTTAAAAATGGTTAAGTCTAGGGACTTTGAATGAGATTTTGTTGTTTTTGAATGTGGTTGGTTAGGTGGCTTAGTCGCTTTAAAATGGTTAAGTGTAGGGACTTTGAATGGGATTTTGTTTGTTTGATTGTGGTTTGTTGGGTGACTTAGTCGCTTAAAAATGGTTAAGTCAAGGGACTTTGAATGAGATTTTGTTGTTTTTGAATGTGGTTGGTTAGGTGGCTTAGTCGCTTTAAAATGGTTAAGTGTAGGGACTTTGTATGAGATTTTGTTGGTTTGATTGTGGTTTGTTGGGTGACTTAGTCTCTTGAAAATGGTTAAGTCTTTGGACTTTGAATGAGATTTTATTGTTTTGAATGTGGTTTGTTGGGTGACTTAGTCTCTTGAAAATGGTTAAGTCTAGGAACTTTGAATGGTATTTTGTTGTTTTGAATGTGGTTTGTTAGGTGACTTAGTCTCTTGAAAATGGTTAAGTCTAGGGACTTTGAATGAGATTTTGTTGTTTTGAATGTGGTTTGTTAGGTGACTTAGTCTCTTGAAAATGATTAAGTTTAGGGACTTTGAATGAGATTTTGTTGTTTTGAATGTGTTTTGTTACGTGACTTAGTCGCTTGAAAATGGTTAAGTCTAGGGACTTTTAATGAGATTTTGTTCTTTTGAATGTGGTTGGTTAGGTGACTTAGTCGCTTAAAAATGGTTAAGTCTAGGGACTTTGAATGGGATTTTGTTGTTTTGAATGTGGTTTGTTAGGTGACTTAGTCGCTTGAAAATGGTTAAGTCTAGCGACTTTGAATGTGATTTTGTTGTTTTGAATGTGGTTGGTTAGGTGACTTAGTCGCTTGAAAATGGTTAAGTCTAGGAACTTTGAATGGAATTTTGTTGTTTTGAATGTGGTTTATTAGGTCACTTAGTATCTTGACAATGGTTAAGTCTAGGCACATTGAATGGGATTTTGTTGTTTTGAATGTGGTTTGTTAGGTGACTTAGTCGCTTGAAAATAGTTAAGTCTAGGGACTTTGAATGGGATTTTATTGTTTTGAATGTGGTTTTTTAGGTGACTTAGTCGCTTAAAAATGGTTAAGTCTAGGGACTTTGAATGAGATTTTGTTGTTTTTGAATGTGGTTGGTTAGGTGGCTTAGTCGCTTTAAATGGTTAAGTGTAGGGACTTTGAATGGGATTTTGTTGTTTTGATTGTGGTTTGTTGGATGACTTAGTCTCTTGAAAATGGTTAAGTCTATGGACTTTGAATGGGATTTTATTGTATTGAATGTGGTTTGTTGGGTGACTTAGTCTCTTGAAAATGGTTAAGTCTAGGAACTTTGAATGAGATTTTGTTGTTTTGAATGTGTTTTGTTACGTGACTTAGTCGCTTGAAAATGGTTAAGTCTAGGGACTTTGAATGAGATTTTGTTGTTTTGAATGTGGTTGGTTAGGTGATTTAGTCGCTTAAAAATGGATAAGTCTAGGGACTTTGAATGGGATTTTGTTGTCTTGAATGTGGTTTGTTAGGTGACTTAGTCGCTTGAAAATGGTTAAGTCTAGGGACTTTGAATGTGATTTTGTTGTTTTGAATGTGGTTGGTTAGGTGACTTAGTCGCTTGAAAATGGTTAAGTCTAGAGACTTTGAATGGAATTTTGTTGTTTTGAATGTGGTTTGTTAGGTGACTTAGTTTCTTGAAAATGGTTAAGTCTAGGCACTTTGAATGGGATTTTATTGAATTTGAATGTGGTTTGTTAGGTGACTTAGTCGCTTAAAAATGGTTAAGTCTAGGGACTTTGAATGAGATTTTGTTGTTTTTGAATGTGGTTGGTTAGGTGGCTTAGTCGCTTTAAAATGGTTAAGTGTAGGGACTTTGAATGGGATTTTGTTTGTTTGATTGTGGTTTGTTGGGTGACTTAGTCTCTTGAAAATGGTTAAGTCTATGGACTTTGAATGGGATTTTATTGTTTTGAATGTGGTTTGTTGGGTGACTTAGTCTCTTGAAAATGTTTAAGTCTAGGAACTTTGAATGGTATTTTGTTGTTTTGAATGTGGTTTGTTAGGTGACTTAGTCTCTTGAAAATGGTTAAGTCTAGGGACTTTGAATGAGATTTTGTTGTTTTGAATGTGGTTTGTTAGGTGACTTAGTCTCTTGAAAATGGTTAAGTCTAGGGACTTTGAATGAGATTTTGTTGTTTTGAATGTGTTTTGTTACGTGACTTAGTCGCTTGAAAATGGTTAAGTCTAGGGACTTTGAATGAGATTTTGTTGTTTTGAATGTGGTTGGTTAGGTGACTTAGTCGCTTAAAAATGGTTAAGTGTAGGGACTTTGAATGGGATTTTGTTGTTTTGAATGTGGTTGGTTAGGTGACTTAGTCGCTTGAAAATGGTTAAGTCTAGGGACTTTGAATGTGATTTTGTTGTTTTGAATGTGGTTGGTTAGGTGACTTAGTTGCTTGAAAATGGTTAAGTCTAGGGACTTTGAATGGAATTTTGTTGTTTTTAATGTGGTTTGTTAGGTGATTTAGTTTCTTGAAAATGGTTAAGTCTAGGCTCTTGGAATGGGATTTTATTGTTTTGAATGTGGTTTGTTAGGTGACTTAGTCGCTTAAAAATGGTTAAGTCAAGGGACTTTGAATGAGATTTTGTTGTTTTTGAATGTGGTTGGTTAGGTGGCTTAGTCGCTTTAAAATGGTTAAGTGTAGGGACTTTGTATGAGATTTTGTTGGTTTGATTGTGGTTTGTTGGGTGACTTAGTCTCTTGAAAATGGTTAAGTCTTTGGACTTTGAATGGGATTTTATTGTTTTGAATGTGGTTTGTTGGGTGACTTAGTCTCTTGAAAATGGTTAAGTCTAGGAACTTTGAATGGTATTTTGTTGTTTTGAATGTGGTTTGTTAGGTGACTTAGTCTCTTGAAAATGGTTAAGTCTAGGGACTTTGTATGAGATTTTGTTGTTTTGAATGTGGTTTGTTAGGTGACTTAGTCTCTTGAAAATGGTTAAGTCTAGGGACTTTGAATGAGATTTTGTTGTTTTGAATTTGTTTTGTTACGTGACTTGGTCGCTTGAAAATGGTTAAGTCTAGGGACTTTTAATGAGATTTTGTTCTTTTGAATGTGGTTGGTTAGGTGACTTAGTCGCTTAAAAATGGATAAGTCTAGGGACTTTGAATGGGATTTTGTTGTCTTGAATGTGGTTTGTTAGGTGACTTAGTCGCTTGAAAATGGTTAAGTCTAGGGACTTTGAATGTGATTTTGTTGTTTTGAATGTGGTTGGTTAGGTGACTTAGTCGCTTGAAAATGGTTAAGTCTAGGGACTTTGAATGGAATTTTGTTGTTTTGAATGTGGTTTGTTAGGTGACTTAGTTTCTTGAAAATGGTTAAGTCTAGGCACTTTGAATGGGATTTTATTGAATTTGAATGTGGTTTGTTAGGTGACTTAGTCGCTTAAAAATGGTTAAGTCTAGGGACTTTGAATGAGATTTTGTTGTTTTTGAATGTGGTTGGTTAGGTGGCTTAGTCGCTTTAAAATGGTTAAGTGTAGGGACTTTGAATGGGATTTTGTTTGTTTGATTGTGGTTTGTTGGGTGACTTAGTCGCTTAAAAATGGTTAAGTCAAGGGACTTTGAATGAGATTTTGTTGTTTTTGAATGTGGTTGGTTAGGTGGCTTAGTCGCTTTAAAATGGTTAAGTGTAGGGACTTTGTATGAGATTTTGTTGGTTTGATTGTGGTTTGTTGGGTGACTTAGTCTCTTGAAAATGGTTAAGTCTTTGGACTTTGAATGAGATTTTATTGTTTTGAATGTGGTTTGTTGGGTGACTTAGTCTCTTGAAAATGGTTAAGTCTAGGAACTTTGAATGGTATTTTGTTGTTTTGAATGTGGTTTGTTAGGTGACTTAGTCTCTTGAAAATGGTTAAGTCTAGGGACTTTGAATGAGATTTTGTTGTTTTGAATGTGGTTTGTTAGGTGACTTAGTCTCTTGAAAATGATTAAGTTTAGGGACTTTGAATGAGATTTTGTTGTTTTGAATGTGTTTTGTTACGTGACTTAGTCGCTTGAAAATGGTTAAGTCTAGGGACTTTTAATGAGATTTTGTTCTTTTGAATGTGGTTGGTTAGGTGACTTAGTCGCTTAAAAATGGTTAAGTCTAGGGACTTTGAATGGGATTTTGTTGTTTTGAATGTGGTTTGTTAGGTGACTTAGTCGCTTGAAAATGGTTAAGTCTAGCGACTTTGAATGTGATTTTGTTGTTTTGAATGTGGTTGGTTAGGTGACTTAGTCGCTTGAAAATGGTTAAGTCTAGGAACTTTGAATGGAATTTTGTTGTTTTGAATGTGGTTTATTAGGTCACTTAGTTTCTTGACAATGGTTAAGTCTAGGCACATTGAATGGGATTTTGTTGTTTTGAATGTGGTTTGTTAGGTGACTTAGTCGCTTGAAAATAGTTAAGTCTAGGGACTTTGAATGGGATTTTATTGTTTTGAATGTGGTTTTTTAGGTGACTTAGTCGCTTAAAAATGGTTAAGTCTAGGGACTTTGAATGAGATTTTGTTGTTTTTGAATGTGGTTGGTTAGGTGGCTTAGTCGCTTTAAATGGTTAAGTGTAGGGACTTTGAATGGGATTTTGTTGTTTTGATTGTGGTTTGTTGGATGACTTAGTCTCTTGAAAATGGTTAAGTCTATGGACTTTGAATGGGATTTTATTGTATTGAATGTGGTTTGTTGGGTGACTTAGTCTCTTGAAAATGGTTAAGTCTAGGAACTTTGAATGAGATTTTGTTGTTTTGAATGTGTTTTGTTACGTGACTTAGTCGCTTGAAAATGGTTAAGTCTAGGGACTTTGAATGAGATTTTGTTGTTTTGAATGTGGTTGGTTAGGTGATTTAGTCGCTTAAAAATGGATAAGTCTAGGGCCTTTGAATGGGATTTTGTTGTCTTGAATGTGGTTTGTTAGGTGACTTAGTCGCTTGAAAATGGTTAAGTCTAGGGACTTTGAATGTGATTTTGTTGTTTTGAATGTGGTTGGTTAGGTGACTTAGTCGCTTGAAAATGGTTAAGTCTAGGGACTTTGAATGGAATTTTGTTGTTTTGAATGTGGTTTGTTAGGTGACTTAGTTTCTTGAAAATGGTTAAGTCTAGGCACTTTGAATGGATTTTATTGAATTTGAATGTGGTTTGTTAGGTGACTTAGTCGCTTAAAAATGGTTAAGTCTAGGGACTTTGAATGAGATTTTGTTGTTTTTGAATGTGGTTGGTTAGGTGGCTTAGTCGCTTTAAAATGGTTAAGTGTAGGGACTTTGAATGGGATTTTGTTTGTTTGATTGTGGTTTGTTGGGTGACTTAGTCTCTTGAAAATGGTTAAGTCTATGGACTTTGAATGGGATTTTATTGTTTTGAATGTGGTTTGTTGGGTGACTTAGTCTCTTGAAAATGTTTAAGTCTAGGAACTTTGAATGGTATTTTGTTGTTTTGAATGTGGTTTGTTAGGTGACTTAGTCTCTTGAAAATGGTTAAGTCTAGGGACTTTGAATGAGATTTTGTTGTTTTGAATGTGGTTTGTTAGGTGACTTAGTCTCTTGAAAATGGTTAAGTCTAGGGACTTTGAATGAGATTTTGTTGTTTTGAATGTGTTTTGTTACGTGACTTAGTCGCTTGAAAATGGTTAAGTCTAGGGACTTTGAATGAGATTTTGTTGTTTTGAATGTGGTTGGTTAGGTGACTTAGTCGCTTAAAAATGGTTAAGTGTAGGGACTTTGAATGGGATTTTGTTGTTTTGAATGTGGTTGGTTAGGTGACTTAGTCGCTTGAAAATGGTTAAGTCTAGGGACTTTGAATGTGATTTTGTTGTTTTGAATGTGGTTGGTTAGGTGACTTAGTCGCTTGAAAATGGTTAAGTATAGGGACTTTGAATGGAATTTTGTTGTTTTGAATGTGGTTTGTTAGGTGATTTAGTTTCTTGAAAATGGTTAAGTCTAGGCTCTTTGAATGGGATTTTATTGTTTTGAATGTGGTTTGTTAGGTGACTTAGTCGCTTAAAAATGGTTAAGTCAAGGGACTTTGAATGAGATTTTGTTGTTTTTGAATGTGGTTGGTTAGGTGGCTTAGTCGCTTTAAAATGGTTAAGTGTAGGGACTTTGTATGAGATTTTGTTGGTTTGATTGTGGTTTGTTGGGTGACTTAGTCTCTTGAAAATGGTTAAGTCTTTGGACTTTGAATGAGATTTTATTGTTTTTAATGTGGTTTGTTGGGTGACTTAGTCTCTTGAAAATGGTTAAGTCTAGGAACTTTGAATGGTATTTTGTTGTTTTGAATGTGGTTTGTTAGGTGACTTAGTCTCTTGAAAATGGTTAAGTCTAGGGACTTTGAATGAGATTTTGTTGTTTTGAATGTGGTTTGTTAGGTGACTTAGTCTCTTGAAAATGATTAAGTCTAGGGACTTTGAATGAGATTTTGTTGTTTTGAATGTGTTTTGTTACGTGACTTAGTCGCTTGAAAATGGTTAAGTCTAGAGACTTTTAATGAGATTTTGTTCTTTTGAATGTGGTTGGTTAGGTGACTTAGTCGCTTAAAAATGGTTAAGTCTAGGGACTTTGAATGGGATTTTGTTGTTTTGAATGTGGTTTGTTAGGTGACTTAGTCGCTTGAAAATGGTTAAGTCTAGCGACTTTGAATGTGATTTTGTTGTTTTGAATGTGGTTGGTTAGGTGACTTAGTCGCTTGAAAATGGTTAAGTCTAGGAACTTTGAATGGAATTTTGTTGTTTTGAATGTGGTTTATTAGGTCACTTAGTTTCTTGACAATGGTTAAGTCTAGGCACATTGAATGGGATTTTGTTGTTTTGAATGTGGTTTGTTAGGTGACTTAGTCGCTTGAAAATAGTTAAGTCTAGGGACTTTGAATGGGATTTTATTGGTTTGAATGTGGTTTTTTAGGTGACTTAGTCGCTTAAAAATGGTTAAGTCTAGGGACTTTGAATGAGATTTTCTTGTTTTTGAATGTGGTTGGTTAGGTGGCTTAGTCGCTTTAAATGGTTAAGTGTAGGGACTTTGAATGGGATTTTGTTGTTTTGATTGTGGTTTGTTGGATGACTTAGTCTCTTGAAAATGGTTAAGTCTATGGACTTTGAATGGGATTTTATTGTATTGAATGTGGTTTGTTGGGTGACTTAGTCTCTTGAAAATGGTTAAGTCTAGGAACTTTGAATGAGATTTTGTTGTTTTGAATGTGTTTTGTTACGTGACTTAGTCGCTTGAAAATGGTTAAGTCTAGGGACTTTGAATGAGATTTTGTTGTTTTGAATGTGGTTGGTTAGGTGACTTAGTCGCTTAAAAATGGATAAGTCTAGGGACTTTGAATGGGATTTTGTTGTCTTGAATGTGGTTTGTTAGGTGACTTAGTCGCTTGAAAATGGTTAAGTCTAGGGACTTTGAATGTGATTTTGTTGTTTTGAATGTGGTTGGTTAGGTGACTTAGTCGCTTGAAAATGGTTAAGTCTAGGGACTTTGAATGGAATTTTGTTGTTTTGAATGTGGTTTGTTAGGTGACTTAGTTTCTTGAAAATGGTTAAGTCTAGGCACTTTGAATGGGATTTTATTGAATTTGAATGTGGTTTGTTAGGTGACTTAGTCGCTTAAAAATGGTTAAGTCTAGGGACTTTGAATGAGATTTTGTTGTTTTTGAATGTGGTTGGTTAGGTGGCTTAGTCGCTTTAAAATGGTTAAGTGTAGGGACTTTGAATGGGATTTTGTTTGTTTGATTGTGGTTTGTTGGGTGACTTAGTCGCTTAAAAATGGTTAAGTCAAGGGACTTTGAATGAGATTTTGTTGTTTTTGAATGTGGTTGGTTAGGTGGCTTAGTCGCTTTAAAATGGTTAAGTGTAGGGACTTTGTATGAGATTTTGTTGGTTTGATTGTGGTTTGTTGGGTGACTTAGTCTCTTGAAAATGGTTAAGTCTTTGGACTTTGAATGAGATTTTATTGTTTTGAATGTGGTTTGTTGGGTGACTTAGTCTCTTGAAAATGGTTAAGTCTAGGAACTTTGAATGGTATTTTGTTGTTTTGAATGTGGTTTGTTAGGTGACTTAGTCTCTTGAAAATGGTTAAGTCTAGGACTTTGAATGAGATTTTGTTGTTTTGAATGTGGTTTGTTAGGTGACTTAGTCTCTTGAAAATGATTAAGTTTAGGGACTTTGAATGAGATTTTGTTGTTTTGAATGTGTTTTGTTACGTGACTTAGTCGCTTGAAAATGGTTAAGTCTAGGGACTTTTAATGAGATTTTGTTCTTTTGAATGTGGTTGGTTAGGTGACTTAGTCGCTTAAAAATGGTTAAGTCTAGGGACTTTGAATGGGATTTTGTTGTTTTGAATGTGGTTTGTTAGGTGACTTAGTCGCTTGAAAATGGTTAAGTCTAGCGACTTTGAATGTGATTT
The DNA here is from genome assembly GCA_030864215.1 of Capsicum pubescens. NCBI lineage: Eukaryota > Viridiplantae > Streptophyta > Magnoliopsida > Solanales > Solanaceae > Capsicum > Capsicum pubescens. The sequence goes on from CM061543.1 coordinate 110,628,935, forward strand.
TGTTGTTTTGAATGTGGTTGGTTAGGTGACTTAGTCGCTTGAAAATGGTTAAGTCTAGGAACTTTGAATGGAATTTTGTTGTTTTGAATGTGGTTTATTAGGTCACTTAGTATCTTGACAATGGTTAAGTCTAGGCACATTGAATGGGATTTTGTTGTTTTGAATGTGGTTTGTTAGGTGACTTAGTCGCTTGAAAATAGTTAAGTCTAGGGACTTTGAATGGGATTTTATTGTTTTGAATGTGGTTTTTTAGGTGACTTAGTCGCTTAAAAATGGTTAAGTCTAGGGACTTTGAATGAGATTTTGTTGTTTTTGAATGTGGTTGGTTAGGTGGCTTAGTCGCTTTAAATGGTTAAGTGTAGGGACTTTGAATGGGATTTTGTTGTTTTGATTGTGGTTTGTTGGATGACTTAGTCTCTTGAAAATGGTTAAGTCTATGGACTTTGAATGGGATTTTATTGTATTGAATGTGGTTTGTTGGGTGACTTAGTCTCTTGAAAATGGTTAAGTCTAGGAACTTTGAATGAGATTTTGTTGTTTTGAATGTGTTTTGTTACGTGACTTAGTCGCTTGAAAATGGTTAAGTCTAGGGACTTTGAATGAGATTTTGTTGTTTTGAATGTGGTTGGTTAGGTGATTTAGTCGCTTAAAAATGGATAAGTCTAGGGACTTTGAATGGGATTTTGTTGTCTTGAATGTGGTTTGTTAGGTGACTTAGTCGCTTGAAAATGGTTAAGTCTAGGGACTTTGAATGTGATTTTGTTGTTTTGAATGTGGTTGGTTAGGTGACTTAGTCGCTTGAAAATGGTTAAGTCTAGAGACTTTGAATGGAATTTTGTTGTTTTGAATGTGGTTTGTTAGGTGACTTAGTTTCTTGAAAATGGTTAAGTCTAGGCACTTTGAATGGGATTTTATTGAATTTGAATGTGGTTTGTTAGGTGACTTAGTCGCTTAAAAATGGTTAAGTCTAGGGACTTTGAATGAGATTTTGTTGTTTTTGAATGTGGTTGGTTAGGTGGCTTAGTCGCTTTAAAATGGTTAAGTGTAGGGACTTTGAATGGGATTTTGTTTGTTTGATTGTGGTTTGTTGGGTGACTTAGTCTCTTGAAAATGGTTAAGTCTATGGACTTTGAATGGGATTTTATTGTTTTGAATGTGGTTTGTTGGGTGACTTAGTCTCTTGAAAATGTTTAAGTCTAGGAACTTTGAATGGTATTTTGTTGTTTTGAATGTGGTTTGTTAGGTGACTTAGTCTCTTGAAAATGGTTAAGTCTAGGGACTTTGAATGAGATTTTGTTGTTTTGAATGTGGTTTGTTAGGTGACTTAGTCTCTTGAAAATGGTTAAGTCTAGGGACTTTGAATGAGATTTTGTTGTTTTGAATGTGTTTTGTTACGTGACTTAGTCGCTTGAAAATGGTTAAGTCTAGGGACTTTGAATGAGATTTTGTTGTTTTGAATGTGGTTGGTTAGGTGACTTAGTCGCTTAAAAATGGTTAAGTGTAGGGACTTTGAATGGGATTTTGTTGTTTTGAATGTGGTTGGTTAGGTGACTTAGTCGCTTGAAAATGGTTAAGTCTAGGGACTTTGAATGTGATTTTGTTGTTTTGAATGTGGTTGGTTAGGTGACTTAGTTGCTTGAAAATGGTTAAGTCTAGGGACTTTGAATGGAATTTTGTTGTTTTTAATGTGGTTTGTTAGGTGATTTAGTTTCTTGAAAATGGTTAAGTCTAGGCTCTTGGAATGGGATTTTATTGTTTTGAATGTGGTTTGTTAGGTGACTTAGTCGCTTAAAAATGGTTAAGTCAAGGGACTTTGAATGAGATTTTGTTGTTTTTGAATGTGGTTGGTTAGGTGGCTTAGTCGCTTTAAAATGGTTAAGTGTAGGGACTTTGTATGAGATTTTGTTGGTTTGATTGTGGTTTGTTGGGTGACTTAGTCTCTTGAAAATGGTTAAGTCTTTGGACTTTGAATGGGATTTTATTGTTTTGAATGTGGTTTGTTGGGTGACTTAGTCTCTTGAAAATGGTTAAGTCTAGGAACTTTGAATGGTATTTTGTTGTTTTGAATGTGGTTTGTTAGGTGACTTAGTCTCTTGAAAATGGTTAAGTCTAGGGACTTTGTATGAGATTTTGTTGTTTTGAATGTGGTTTGTTAGGTGACTTAGTCTCTTGAAAATGGTTAAGTCTAGGGACTTTGAATGAGATTTTGTTGTTTTGAATTTGTTTTGTTACGTGACTTGGTCGCTTGAAAATGGTTAAGTCTAGGGACTTTTAATGAGATTTTGTTCTTTTGAATGTGGTTGGTTAGGTGACTTAGTCGCTTAAAAATGGATAAGTCTAGGGACTTTGAATGGGATTTTGTTGTCTTGAATGTGGTTTGTTAGGTGACTTAGTCGCTTGAAAATGGTTAAGTCTAGGGACTTTGAATGTGATTTTGTTGTTTTGAATGTGGTTGGTTAGGTGACTTAGTCGCTTGAAAATGGTTAAGTCTAGGGACTTTGAATGGAATTTTGTTGTTTTGAATGTGGTTTGTTAGGTGACTTAGTTTCTTGAAAATGGTTAAGTCTAGGCACTTTGAATGGGATTTTATTGAATTTGAATGTGGTTTGTTAGGTGACTTAGTCGCTTAAAAATGGTTAAGTCTAGGGACTTTGAATGAGATTTTGTTGTTTTTGAATGTGGTTGGTTAGGTGGCTTAGTCGCTTTAAAATGGTTAAGTGTAGGGACTTTGAATGGGATTTTGTTTGTTTGATTGTGGTTTGTTGGGTGACTTAGTCGCTTAAAAATGGTTAAGTCAAGGGACTTTGAATGAGATTTTGTTGTTTTTGAATGTGGTTGGTTAGGTGGCTTAGTCGCTTTAAAATGGTTAAGTGTAGGGACTTTGTATGAGATTTTGTTGGTTTGATTGTGGTTTGTTGGGTGACTTAGTCTCTTGAAAATGGTTAAGTCTTTGGACTTTGAATGAGATTTTATTGTTTTGAATGTGGTTTGTTGGGTGACTTAGTCTCTTGAAAATGGTTAAGTCTAGGAACTTTGAATGGTATTTTGTTGTTTTGAATGTGGTTTGTTAGGTGACTTAGTCTCTTGAAAATGGTTAAGTCTAGGGACTTTGAATGAGATTTTGTTGTTTTGAATGTGGTTTGTTAGGTGACTTAGTCTCTTGAAAATGATTAAGTTTAGGGACTTTGAATGAGATTTTGTTGTTTTGAATGTGTTTTGTTACGTGACTTAGTCGCTTGAAAATGGTTAAGTCTAGGGACTTTTAATGAGATTTTGTTCTTTT